>VWZE01024400.1:563609-620882 GCA_013396675.1 Eubucco bourcierii | reverse complement strand
CCTCCTCCCTTGGGAAATTCCCCTTAATAAACAGGCCCCTTTTTTTTTTTTTTTTTTTTTCCTTTCTGGAATATACATTAAATGAAGTGGGAGTGCATCCTCCTGAAACAGTACTATGAGAAGAAAGGACAGTTCTTTTTCTTGCTTCTGGGGGCAAAAAAAAAATTGTTTCAAACAACCTGTGTTAGTAGTTCACCATTATTTAGCTGTAGATCTAGTTGCACATAAAGTCCCTTAAGTGATCACTACTTCAGTCTTTGAATTGTTGTTTGCTTTATTTTGAAAACTTAAACTTCCTTCATCCTGCGTCAGAAGTCTTTGTTTCTCGTAAGGTTTGAAGGAGGCAGAGGTTAAGACTAGTTGTCTAAACATTAATTATTACAGTAATTTGCCAAAACCCTTCTCTTAAGTCCCTTATAGGAATTTTATTGGTCAGTGATTATTATGAAAAAACAAAAAGGTCTTGTGGAGTGCATGCACCCTTTCTGTAAGGATTTCAATATCTTCCTGGCTTCACTTCCCTGATAATGATATTTTTTTATTATTTTCATGCTTTATAAACCTCTCTGTCAAAGTTATTTTCAGTAGTTCTTAGTCCTTCTGTTTCTTTCCTCATGCGACTACATTTATGTTGGCGGACTGCACTCTGAATTTGCTCCCCATATGGTCTTGGGGAGTTTATCCATTTCTAGATTGTTGTACGTCAGTACAGAGCACTCTCAAATATTTTCTTGTGCGTTTCCATCTGGAAGGTAACATCTCACCGCCTGTCTTTCTAGTATTTTTTCATAGCAATTTTATAGATTGCTCAGAGCACAGGGGAAACTGAATTTACTCCTTTTATAAATTCTGCTTCTTTTGCTTTACCTCTGTGAAACTGACAACTGCTATGTTATCATCCCAGGTATTTAATTTAATTTGAATTGTCTGTGTTGAACAGTGACAATATATAGTCTTCACAGTTGAGCCTCTGTTGCTTTTGTCAGTAATAATTTCAAAATTCAGTTATTTAAACAAAATAATTATTTGTAGTATTGCAGTATTTTAGCTGTACTTTACTCTGTGATGCCACAGAACCACACTGTTCTGCTTTATCCCTTTGAAGAATTCAGCAGTTGTGCTCTTTTCAAGGTATCTGAAACACTCTAAAGTTCTTTTAAATTTTTTTCTTCTTTTTTTTGACCAAAATGTATTTGATATGCTCTTTTTTTTACAATAAATTGAATGTCAGCTTCACCAATATTTCAAGAATGTTTACCTTTTTTTTTTTTAAATGTATTTTGATGTATAATAAAACTTTGTATAATAAAACATTAAGCATGGCACTTTAAAATTACACTTCTTATTCTCATTTTAATTTTTTAACTACCATTTTCTTTTAAAATAAATTATTAACTTTTAGATACAGAACTTGACATTTTTGTCTTATTTAAATCATAAGAAAAAATATATTGGGAAGTTATCCATAATTGAAGATAAGAATTTTTTTACATTTTCTTTTTTTAATTAATGAAACATATTTACACCCATTTTATTTTTTATTTATTTTAAATGGTTGTAATTACTAACATTCCAAAATTAATATTGTTTATTACTGTTCAATATTCAGAACTCTCACCACCCTGATTACTAATTTTAATAAGAACCTGTTCTTTGCATTTGTCATGGAAACTTTATACAGGTAATAACAGGATCTAGAAATAACTAGTAATAGTATATAACACTAATTGAACTCAATTGAACTGGAAAAGAAGGCTTTACAGTTAGTGTACTACTTGTGGTCAATACACCATTTGCCCACTAGATAGACACAAGGAGCTCCTTTTTGCTTGTGGCAGAAGGCAATGGTGAATTACAAGGGGCTTTAAGTATTTACTCACGAAATATTCCTGACTCACGGGGCTAGCTGCAGCTTCAGACAGTACCCAAATGCTTTCAGGGAATTCTTGTCATCCGCTGAGACTTCTGGTTACTCCTGGGCCGCTGGGGAAAGGAGGCAGACAATCTCTGACCTGGTCCTGATCTCCTCTGGATGACCTGTGTATCTCCAGGACTTCCCGTCTATGGCAGGAGACCTTCAGGTGCAGGCAGGATGTCTTGTGATGTGCAGTCTCAGCACAATGTCACACTGACTCTGCAGGCTGATAACTTGGAGGCATTTAGAGCCTGATCCTGGTAAACTTTTGGAAGGCAGTTTGCAGGCAGTTCAGGATATAAGGCAGCACAAATACCATGGCAGAAAGCATGGATACAATGGCAGAGCACGAATACAAAGGCAGAGCACATTGTTACCTGCTCATCTCCTTTTATCAATACAGCCCGTGACTGATGGGCCTTTGAACACAGATTAGCAAATCAGGATGGCACTTTGCCGAGATTGGTGATATTAGGTGAAGCCATAGGCTTTACCCTTTTTAGGGCAGAACACAGGCCTTGCACAAGGCATGCACAAGCTGAGTGTGTGTACCTTGTTTACCACAGGATGCAAATGGCCAGGGTCCTTAGACTCAGTGACTCCAGGTTCTTTGTCCTCTTTCCTTGGGTTACTTCTTCCCAGAACAGGAGGAGAGAGAGCAGAAAACTGTGTCTGGGCAAGCCAGGACATGTACAAGCCTATTTTGGCCTCTTAGGCCTACCACGACACAAACTTGCTGTATAAAGTCAAGTAGTCTCTGGAGGATTGGAGGAGAAAAGGGTTTGATTCCATGGAAATAACAGTGAGTATTGTTCACTAGAATTCCAGTTATTTCTTCAGAAAATTATCTGTAGACTTTCTTAGGTGCAACTGAGTGTCAGAAGGCTCTGGAGCAGTGACAGTTCACATCCCACTTCCATTTTGACCTGCTAGTTCAAAGGCAGTGATTTCTGTGACTTCCACATCCTGAGATGTAGGTTGCTACATCTGGATCTTCTATTTAAATATACACAGGATGAGTGTTATAAATATCATCTTCTGTAGTGCAAAATAAGTTTTACAGACAACTGCAAGCCATATGTTTTCAAAGAGAAATCTTTTCTAGATGAAGTCAGTTTGGCATTTCTTTCTAAATTAATATGTAGCTGACAAATTTGACATGGTACTCATTGTTCATTTTTGTCACATCTCTAATTGTGTTTTGAATTAATCCTAACAATACTAAATTTGAATTGCAGAAAAAAAAATTTGACTCCTGTTTTGCTAGCATAATTTTATTTAAGTCAAACATCATTTAAAAAAAAAGATATCTTTGTATTTTATTAATTTGTCTCAATTAAATTAATATGTAAATGTTTATTAGTATAAAGTAACCAACAGATCTGATCATCTGGGTTGCTTGAATAGGCAGAGTAGCGTTTTGCAACCCATCATTTCTCCTAATTTAATTAAATTTGTTTTAGAGAATAACCATTTACTGTTGTCCTTTGTCTTCTGCTTGCTAACTGCTGGGTATTAGAAGCAGGATTGTGATATTTTGACCACGTCACAAGTAATTAGACTGAGAAACCACCAATTTCTTTATCATATCTGCTAAATAACTCTCAGATGACCGTACCTCTTAGTAACTGAGTTTCACTGTGTCTGCTTTCTTTGTGTGCTGGACATGCACAAGTGATGTTCAAACACCAAAATTACTGTTTGCAGAATTAAGAAATCCACAATGGAAACTTCCATGTTCAACTTCTTCAACAGACCCGTGCTGTGTAGTGAAGTTGTGTTATGGTGGGCAGAATCATGGGGACCTTAATGTTGTTGTAAAGGAACAGTATCTAACAGTGTGGTTTGCATCATGCTGTGTGAGCCACCTACACTGTTCAGCAGTTGGTTCTGTGTCTGTAATTTATTCCTCTAGAAACCATTATAATAGTACGAGATATGCTACAGTCAGACAGTAATGACTATTTAGACTATTTAAAATCACTCAGCTTGTTTTACTTTAGAAAAACAAGTTCTTTTCAATTACCTGTTTTATGCATTTTATGGTTTGGTTTTTGGTTTTTTTTTGTCTTGTTGAGATTAAAGACACTATTACACATCTTAAGATAGTTTATGATCATAACTGCTGAGAATTGCAAAACAAGACCTAAATGTAAAATAGTAAGGGCAAAATTTTTCACCTTGAAGAAAAACTATGACAGATGTGCTGTTTTCTCCATAAGAAATGGTCTCATTCTTATATAAGTACTGCACAATATGTAGTAAAAGTATGCTAAAGTCTCTCTGTATTAACAGCTGTACCATTCGTTGTCACGATGATATTTAATATATGGCTATTATGGACTTCTTCCACATTAATTAGGACATAGCCAGTATGGGGCTTTGTAGCTCATTATTTTATAGAATCACAGAATTCTCAGGGCTGGAAGGGACCTCAAGGATCATCTAACTCCAAACCCCCTGCCAAGGGCAGAGACACCTCACACTAGATCAGCTTACTCAGAACCCCATCCAGTCTGGCCTTAAAAACTTCCAGGGATGTGGCTTCTACCACCTCCCTGGACAACCCGTTCCAGTGTCTCACCACCTTCATGGTGAAGAACTTCTTCCTGACATGCAATCTGAATCTACCCACTTCTAGCTTGGATCCATTCCCCCTAGTCCTATCACTACTCGACATCCTAAAAAGTTCCTCACCAGCCTTCTTGTAGACCACTTCAGATGCTGGAAGGCCACACTGAGGTCTCCTTGGAACCTTCTTTTCTCCAGACTGAGCAACCCCGACTCTTTCAGTCAGTATAAGAGTATGAGAGGTACTCCAGCTCTCTAATCATCCTTTTGGTGCTTCTCTGGACACACTCCAGCATGTCCATATCCTTCTTGTAATAGGGGCTCCAGAACTGGACGCAGTACTCAAAGTGAGGTCTCACCAGAGCGGAGTAGAGGGGAAAAATCACCTCCCTTGACCTGCTGGCTACACTCCCCTTGATGCAGCCCATGATAGGGTTTGCTCTCTGGGCTGCAAGTGCACAACAGAGGCTTTTATTGAGCTTGTCATCCACCAATAACCCCAAGTGCCTTTCCTCAGGGTTGCTGTCAAGCCAGTCACTGCCCAGCCTATATCAGTGCTTGGGCTTGCCCTGACCTAGATGTAGGTGAGATTGGCATGGGTGTCTCCAGCCTGTCAAGGTCCCTTCCTTCCTGTGTGTCAGCCACACTGCACAGCTTAGTGTTGTTAGCAGACTTGCTGAGGGTGCACTTATGCCACTGTCCGTGTCGTTGACAAAGACATTAAACAAGACCAGTCCCAGTACTGATCCTTGAGGGGCTCCTTCTTTATCTACTGAGTTGCCCATTCATCAAACACATATTTTACCAGTTTGGAGACCAGGATGTTGTGTGGGACAATGTTGAAGGCTTTGCTCAGATCCAGGTAAATTATGTCAATTGCTCATCCTTCGTCTATTAATGATGCAGTCTTTTTATAGAGGGCCACCCGTTTTGTCAACCACAGTTTGCCCTTGGTGAATTCTCATCGATTATACCAAATGACCTCTTTGTTATTCTGTCTCAGCAGCGCCTCCAGGAGGATCTGCTCCATGATCCTGCCAGGCATAGAGATCATAGAATCATAGAATCATAGAATGGTAAGGTTGCCCATTGCCCCTTGTCCTGTCATTGCAGGACCTTGTAAATAATCCTTCCCCAGCCTTCCTGTAGGCCCCCTTCAGATACTGGAAGGCTACTATCAGGTCCCCTCGAAACCTTCTCTTCTCCAGGCTGAAGAGCCCCAACTCCCTCAGCCTGTCCTCATAGGAGAGCTGCTCCAGCCCTCTGATCATCTTTGTGGCCCTCCTCTGGACCCACTCCAACACTTCCATGTCCTTCCTGTGCTGAGGGTTCCAGAACTGCACACAGTACTCCAGGTGGGGTCTGACGAGAGCAGAGTAAAGGGGCAGAATCCCCTCCCTTGCCCTGCTGGCCATGCTTCTCTTGATGCAGCCTAGGACTCGGTCGGCTGTCTGGGCTGCATGTGCACACTGCAGGCTCATGTTGAGCTTTTCATCAACCCAGACTCCAAGGTCCTTTTCCTCAGGGCTGCTCTCCAGCCATTCACCACCCAGCCTGGAGTTGTGCTTGGGATTGTGCCTTCCCAGGTGCAGGACCTTACACTTGGCCTTATTGAATTTCATGAGGTTGGCCTGGGCCCACCTCTCCAGCCTGTCCAGGTCCCTCTGGATGGCATCCCTGCCCTCTAGCAAGTCAACTGTGCCACTGAGTCTCAGATGAGACTGACTGGTCTATAGTTACTCAGTTCTTCTTTCTTACCTCTTTTGAAAATGGGAGTTATGTTTCCCCTTTTCCAGTCAGTAGGGACTTCACCAGATTGCCATGACTTTGGGAATATAATAGTGGTTTAGCAAATTAAACCGCCAGTTCCCTCAGTATCCATGGCTTTATTCTGTCGTGTCCCATTGGCTTGAACACTTCCAGGTTTGTCAGACGGTCACAAACCTGATCTTCACTCACAATGCGAAGTTTTTTTCTTCCAGGCCCTGCTATTTTCTTCCATGACTCTGGGAGTGTGGCTGGAGCCCTTGCCAGTGAACACTGAGGTAAAGAAGTCATTGAGAACCTCAGCCTTCGTGTCACTTGTCACCATTTCACCTGTTTCTTTTCTGAGGGGGGAGCCACACTTTCCTTAGTCTTCTTTTTGCCATTAATACACCTATGTAAATATTCGCTATTCCCCTGATCTCCAATGGGAAGTCCCTTGATTTTCATTGGTCTAGTGATCATTAGGGGGCCAGTATAAGAAAATTGCCTTGAGGCTGTTAAGAATCCCTTCACAGACCAAACTGGGACTTCCAGCTGGTGGCTCAGTATCACCTTTTCAGTCTTGATCTAAGCAGAGGACATGGCCCATAATTTTTAACCTCAGGAATTTGTATCATTTCTTTCAGCACACAGCTTGCTTCTGTGTTTGTACTGTCTTGCAGAATGAAGAACATTTTTTGTTTCGATATTTTTGTCCTTTTCTCCAGAGTAAAACCAATTGTACCCAAATACTTCTTTGGATATCAAATGCTTTCTTCTTCCTTGGATATCAAATGCTTTATTTGATAAGAAATCACTGTAAACATTGGTACAATATTCAGTTTTCATTTCTTGCTCTTCTCCTCTTCTTCTGATGGAGACTGTTCTTTTCCCCTCGCCGTTTTGTCTCTTTTCTTAATTTTCTGAAATTAATAATCCAGAATATAGCTGAGAGAAGTATTCTGATTCTAGAACCCCTTAAAAATGTTGCTGTCGTTGATTCCTATGCTGCCTTTTTTCCAAATTTTTCTTTCCTACCTGTCACTCACTGATTCCACTCCAATGAACATTCCTTTTCTCTTTTGGTAGATCTCATTTACAAATCCTAAATGTCAGTTTACCTCTTTGTCTCTTCTATTACTGTTGTACTTCACTCCCAGAGCTCTTTTCTGTCACATCCTTTGCTTCTAGCCTGTTACTACCTTTCCTTAAGCTATTTCTGCATTTCATTCATATTTAATGTTGTCTATAGTTCCAACATAAGTATAGTCACTTCCTTAACCTCCCAGCATAATTTCTTCTGCCTGAAATATGCTCTTTTTGAAACCACATATTGCTTTGCTAGCATATGCATACCCTTTATGCGAGGATGTTTAGCAGCCAGTGTAAATTTGCTTCCTTATCCTTTACCTGTCATGTAAATTTATAGAAATCTTCATACTTTCTTAACATTCAGTACCAAAATTAGATATGCAAAGGGACAATGTACCACATGTCGTTGTATCGTAACAAAACCCCAGCACGGGAGATAACTGCATGTTTATTAGGATGCTGACTTTGATTTTTTTTTTTTTCCCTGGTGTTTCCAAAACAATAGTACACAGCAATGTGACAGATAGCAAGGAGTAACTGCTAGTACCAAACCTAATTTAATTTTCACTGATATAACCTGAAGGAAACAAAATGCTTAAATGTTAAAGCATTTTCACTAACTCAGTAAGGATCTCTTCAGAAGAACAGATACAGTCATCAAAGAGTTGGCCAACTAGAAGCTCCAAGGGTAAAAGATGTTTTCATCTTCTAATTTATTTGGTGCTTTGTTTATCTCTGAGTATGTTTGGGGAGTTTTCCCACAGATTTACTTCTGCTGGAAAAAATGCATGGAATAGTCTACTTTTAGCCCATGAGTGCATATATGAAATTTGAACATGAAGTACAGTATGTTGGAAATAAATGTAAATTTAACTGTTAGGGAAAAATATAGGTGTAGTGATGGCTTTTGGTGCTGTGACAGAATATAAGGAGTTTGAACCATCATTATTTGAGTTAAGAGCAAGGTCAGAAAATTACTTACAGGTGTGTTTAATTCCTTAACAAAGTCTAATTGCATATGAAGTGTTTGAACATGGCACAAATAAGCAGCAGTTTTGGCTGTTTTTTCCAGAACTACTGAAAAAGTTCAAGAAGCTATAAACTACAGAGGGAAGCAATAAAACAGTAATAAAATTGTTAGCATTATCTATAATTAAACAGATTAACATCCCACTTTTTTTTAATTTATTTTTTTTTTACAAAGCGTTTGCCATTTATTTAGGAGATTACAACTAACAAATACAAGATAGTGCTAAGATATTTTAATGACCTTAGATTTTTTTTTTCTTTTCTTTTTATGTAATTTTTTTAAAGGCTTTTGGTTTTGCTCACAATGTTCTAGTAGATTTTTTTTTTCCTTTCCTTCTTTTAATCATTTACATGCTCCACAAACAAGTGCTCCAGACAAACCTGTAATTCTTTCAAACTTGTGTAGTCAAATGCGTTACTTGAGCGAAGATGGGCTATTGCATTTCTCTCAGTTAAATTATTAAAATCTTATTTTTATGAACTTTTTAAAATTAAAAGACTCGATTTTCAGCAGTGACATGTAGCTTAGGATTCATCTTTGGTGTTTTGCTTCTCTCTCTCCACCCTAGGGAAAATGCTTTCTGCTTCTGCAGCGTGATCAAGTAAGGTGCTATCAAGTAAGATTCGTATCAGAATTAACAAGAAGTTCACATTTAGTTAGAGTTGCTTTGAGTATAGAAACACTTGCACAGATCTGCCCTTCACTAGTCATTTTACTAAACTGTTCTGAGTCAACTGATGAACTTTCTTAAACATCAAAGGTTGTTTCCAACTGGGCATTAAAATCAGCTTAAACCGTAGCAGATCCTGCCTGATGTGGGGCACCCTCTGCACCGTTTCTTGTACCTTACTGAATTTCTTTTCCATTTCTTTCTTGACAATTCATGAATTGAACTTCTTTTCCCATTTCTTTATTGGTAATTTATGAATGTATATATATGAAATGCAAGCATTTTAATTTCCCCTTCCCCCCCAAGTTTTACATGGTTAAAAGATAAAGCACATCTATTTAACCATCTAATTGTCTATTTTTATGGTGTGTGTTGCAAGTAAAAACATTGTTTTTCCATATAGTCCATGGTCATTTTGAAATCTTGTGAACTAACTCTGCTACTTCAGAGCGTTTTTTGCCTTTTGTCTTAATATTTTCCCCCTTCTCTTCCTTAGTTATATTAGCACAACTTCTATATGTTCTTCCCTTCCCTCTCGGTCATTGCTTGGATGCAACATGTGACATATCTGCAGAAAACTGACGAATGCCAATGCCTTGTACACCTCTTGCTGCATAACCTTTGTGCAAAGCACTATACGATTTATGAACATAAACAAACTGTGCCATCAGATATTGCTGTGCCTGAGATCAACAGGTGACTTGAGAGCTACAGTATAGAGACAGAAGGTAGAGACTTACTGTGCATGCTCTCAGTGGTAAAAGACAATCTCTTTTGAAGGAAGCTTGTGTTCACAATCCTGCTCAAAATGCCAAGTAATAGAATGCTGTTCTGAAATGGTTTAATCAATGAACCAAACCCCAAACCATCAAGCAGTTGCTATGAGAGTTAAAAACAGTTTATGGAGGATTTTATGTAAATATTAAATGTTTTTCTAATTTAAGGGGACTCACCATTTTCACAGATGGATAATCATCTTAATGGCAAAATGATATAACGGTACGAGGCCACTGAGGCTACTCTATCCAATGCTATCAGAATATTTTGAGCTCAACCCAGAACTCCTGTTACTATCCTTACTGGCTCACTGGTGCCTTTTTTAATTCATTTTATGGCAATCAGTAAACACCTTTTTAAAGAAGTGGTGATCTCAAAGAGAGGTCATCTGGCTTTTCATCGATCCTAAGATGACTGACACGTAGCAGCATATGTTACATTTCTAGATCTGGTAGGAGGATAAAGCAAACATTGAATTTCCATCATGATTTGTGGGACCCAGTTTTTTTCTGGCATTCTGTTGAAAGAAAGTGTCAAATATATGAGCTTTAAATAATTGTCTATAAATTTATTTAGTTATAATTCAGTATGACAGCGCATTTTATGTTATATTGCTTAGTGGTGTAAATTCACCTATAACTAATAAATATATTCATTCCACTGTGCTGTCAGCTTCTCTATACAGAAAACTTAAACACATGATAAAAACACATTAGACAGGCAAAGCCAATGATCACAGTACAGAGAAAATCTAGTGAAATAACTTCCTTCTTTTTATTATTCAAATGGAATGTGACCAGTTACCAGTTTGCCATTTGTCTTCTGGCAGTATTCCATGAACATTACAGTATATGTTTTCTTAATAGGAACATTATTTATTGCACAACAATGACTGTATGTGCAGTTTCTGTGAGGATGTCTTTTATATAAGGGGGTTGATGGAAACAAAGATACACATGATTCAAAATGGACAATCAGATGGTGAAACATGCATAAATATAAATGAAATTGGAACTAAAACCCAAAAGAGAATTTTTAGTGGGCATCAGAAATAAGGAATTGTGACTTGGATGGAATGAAGAAAGTGTCTTTAGTAATGTGACTTTGACTGAAGTTACTCAATGAAAGGGAGATTTCAAATAGAAAAGAACTGAGGATTTGGATCAGATACCAAATACAAAGTAAGGCCAGAGAGCTAAACAAAGGAAGAGACAGCAAGAGAAAAATACCCATTTGTTTCGTTTTCAGAAGGACAAACACACAAAAATTGTAGAATAAAATGAAGTACTTTCTGCTGTGTGGAAATGTGAACATGTTAAGAGTGCAAAAGAAAGGAGTGACTCTGATTTGGTCTCTACCTAGTTCAGAAATGAAAGATGCAGTTTTGTTAAAATTGTTGGGTCAAGAAAGGGACAAAGAACCTTGGGAGACCCCAGTCCAACTTCCATCTCAAAAAAGGTTCAGTTAGGATTTTTTGAAGGACAAAATGGTATCTTCATAGTACGTGGCAGACAACAGAGTAGAACAGACTATGTCAAAGTTTTGGTGGTCTTTCAGAAAGATCTTTGCAAGGGGCTCATTCATCCACATAACTGAAACTCTTAGCCATTCTCTTTGTACTGAAACTTCGGTGACTCTTTGCCACACTCTTTGTGTCAGCTGTACTAGAATTATATATCTTCCCAACTCAGGGTAAAGTCACACATTGTTTATAACACAAAATCTCTTTTAGTATGGTGAAAAATCTTTACATTGAGCAATTCCTTGGATGTTATTCTTTCATTTTGATTACTTCTATTTGACTTACACATCTTTGAGGATTTTCTTTATTCTAAGAACTATACCTTATCTTTATAACATCTATTCTCATGAAGGTTTCATAAAATCCTTCCATATTTGTTTTTTGAGAAGTATATCCCGCATGTAAAGTCAACCACAGTTGCACAGCCTCTCAGGCTATCCAGCTACCCTAATATATAAATAATAATATAAGAAACAGTGACTCTGTCAGTGGATGACTGGTGCACCACCTTCTCACTTGAGGAAAGTAATTTTGTCAAAAAGCTCTTTAAAACTCCTAAAAGTAACCTTGCTACATATTTTCATTGTTTCTTGTAGAAATCAAACTTAAGAACTCTCAGTAACAGCTTAATTCTCTTGCTAGAACTGCAGCAGCTAGTTGCATATTCATAGTTTCCCAGCCTCATCAATGCTATTAGAGGTTTTACCTTATCAGTAGTTCGATTCACTATATGAATGGGAGCATATTCATGAGCAGATTGTTTTGCCTAGTGACAAAAAGATGTGGCAGCAGCTTACAGTGTCTTAAAAACTAACTCCTCCTTCCACAGCCAGCCAGCCAAAGAGAAAGGAACTCTTTCAATTAAGCCTCTGTATTGAGCTCTAAAGCCTTATTTACTGTGAGTAACTATATTTAAGGTGCAATCAGATGACTTCAGAATGCAGCAAGACTAAAAATTTCTGCTTATATCCATTTTATGTTTAACGGAATAACCATCCAGCAGAAGTGCAAAAAAGATTTGTTTTCTGACCTTACCTCAGTCTCAGAATACCTTGTAAAGTCTCTTTGCACTTGTAGGGATCTCAGCTTCCTCATGTTTAAAACAGAATGATAGTTCTTCACTGACTGAGAGACACTTGTCAGGGTCATCAATGGTTGTTAGATGGTTTTAGTGACATTCACCGTAGTATAGTGCATTAAAAAGATACACTGAAAATTTGTAAATTATGCAGCTTTTGGTTGAAGAGAGCGCTGGTGAACATCCCTGCCACATGGCACTGGTATCCTGTTGCTAAAATACATTTTTATCTATAAAAAAGATGGAATGCCAACAGTATCTAAATGATTGATTACCACTTATAAAAAGAAAATTAGTTTTTCTTTAGTGACTGAAAATCTCTTCAACCAAAGAATGGTTCACTTCAAATGTCATAGTATAAAATCTCAAACAATAAATTCAACTATAAATGAAATTTTCAGTTGAAAGTCCACATACCTTTCTGCTGCTGATGAAGAGAAACTGCGTTTTACATGAATAGGAGTCAATAACAACAAAGTTTTGCTTTATTTGCTCTTTGGCAGAGCAAGTATCTTTCTTCTACATATTTCATTTCTGGGTTTCGGGTTTTCTATTTTGAATGGGAGTTCAAAGAGTCTTTATTTGATGGTCTGCATATAATAAAGCAATGTACCAAATTATTTTCATTTGATAGTGCAGTTTAGGATGAGAGATGACTCAGGGGCCAATGACTAAAATCGTAAAATTGAGAGAATTCTAACATAGTACTTTTTTGTGATCCTCAGAAGATAACTATAGAATTATTTTTTGCTACTGAGGCATACCTGATATGTGAGAAACATTAACAATGAGGAGGGCTTTAGGTCAGGATCACTCTACATCATAGATGGCATTATCTGCTGATTTAGCTGAGCTGAAAACTGCTGAAAAATAATCCTTTTTGTGCCCTTGTCAGTGGCTTTGGCCTAGAGTAATAGAAAATCAGCTTTACCTGAGTCAGATAATCATTATAAAATGAATTTTGTTCTTGACTCACAGAAATAATTGGGAGAAAAATATAGTTGATAGGTGCGATGAATATTATTTTAAGTTAAAGCTTACTGAGATGTATAAAAGACTAAGTGCTGCTGGTAATCGAGCAGCTCTACGCAACTGTAAATTAGCTGCTTGAATTGAAAATAGATGATTACTGAAAGCACTTTTTCCCCCTAGAAAACTTGCTGTTCTTCTTTTCCTTAGAATTCACAAGGGGCATTCAGTTAATCATACTGAGGTCTCTCCCTTAGTGCTGCAGTAGCTGATTACCCAGCAGGAGGTGCAGTTCCAGCAGGGTAAGTCAGAATGGTGTTGGTCGTTCCCTGGGGAGGGACATCCTGTAAAAACACCAAGGTTGAGAACTGTCATATTCACAGCAGTAGGTGCATTTTCCTCAGAAATTAATGGAGCAAGCTGGGCAAAAATGTTTTTAAACTACATCTTCCCTAGAGTAAGATGCAAATTCAAAGCTCTTTTGAAGCGTTGGAATGAAAGTTGAAGATAAGACTTTTTAGTTTTTGACATTGATGATATAGGTAACATTAGCACTAGCACTGCGAATATTATTACATTGAAATTGAGGATAAGTGGGGCAAATGTTACTCAAGAAGCTCCCAATTGCAGATCGAACCATTTCAGAGCTACATGAACTAAGGTGCTTGTAATTATGGTTGTTGTTATTGTGGAATTCCTGTCAGAGATTTTCTTCCTTAATTTTTTAATTCATTGATTTAAAATGCTAGATACTTTCCTGAAATCAGATTATTGAAAGTAATTTTGCCAACTAGGTTTTAAGCCAACAAAAGAGGGTTTGTAAAAGGAGTGAAGCTTTCGAGGTGCAGAATGTTCTTTCTATGAGCTGTTCAGCAACAGGGAGTGATTCTAGGCTGCTCTCTCAGTTGTACGCAGTGCAGCACAAAGTGATTGTGGTCTGTTTACAGAAAGATTTTACAGAAACGTTGAGCATCTTGTTTGCTCTGTCCTCTCAAAAAAAAGGCATGAGAAAGGACTATTTACAATACACAGTTTCCACAGATTTCTCTGCTAATAGAGCAAGAGAAGTCCTCAAAGCTTGTCTGGAATAGATTACGAGACCTGAACAACCTGGTCACAAGTTTCCCTCTCCCACATGTTTTGAGCTCCTGTAGTCTTGCCCTCTTTGCTCCAATTCAGTGTTACTTTCTTTGTCCTTCTCATTTGATTACTTTGTAAACTCTTACACTGTCTATTACCACCAGGTTGTAAAAATGTTAATGGCCAGACCTGAAATGCACCTATCTTGATACACTTTCTAATGTGGTAAATACCAGAAACCTAAATAAGAGTTGAAACAGAATGGGGAAAAAATAGTAGAAAAAGGGAGATATGGGGTGCGTGAGGGGGTAAATTCCATTACTTTTTAGTATGCAGTAGTATCTAGCTCATGGACTTCTTGATCCAGAAGTGATAACTGTGTAGGAATATTCCATTAAACTTACACAGTCAGTCTTCATCCCTTCTTTAACCAGCAGGCCCTGCTAAGCCCAACTGGCAATTCACTTACTAAAACAGAGTTTAGAATGTCACTGAAAATGTGCAGTCACAAAACTTGCAAGACTTTTTGTTGGTTTTCATTTATGCAGAATTTTTACATCTGTCCAGTAATCACTGTCAAATAAATACTATTAAAAAGACAAATCTATAGTTAAACTAGTGACCTTTAAAATAATTCTGATACGCTCTATAAGTCATTAACATTCATAAAATATTACTCCTAATTTCACTTGTCACCATATTTGTGGAAACATTTTCATCTGTCTTTTTATTTAATGTACATACATATCTGATAAACAACAAATGAAGCCCTCAGTATTAGGTATCTTTCTTAATAGCTTTAATGTCCTGTTTCTGCTTAGTATACCTCGAATGTTTTTCTATCCTCAAATAAAACACAGGGACAAGATGTGAGATGACAGATGTGAAAAGGTGACATCAATTAGGAGTTCTCTGTCGCCAAACAGTATATAAATAGTGGTGTCATCTCTCCAACAGACAAGTGACAAGGCCTTCATTGTTCTTTAATAGGACCCAGTTGTTTATGAACATATGGGAAGCTATCTTATTATTAAAATTTTTCTTTCCTAGCCAGCTTAATTCTGTCAGACTGTAAATTATGCAGCCAGAGTGAATTAGAGTTAACTCACTATTTCCAGACATTCTGAGAGATTTGTTCTTCAAGAGATTGACCTAGGAGTTTTCTAGCTTCTTACGTTACGTTTTGCTAGGTAAATTCATTGCATACTTCCAGCAATGTGCTTAAGGCCAAATATATTTTTAAATCCAGTGTGAATTGACAGGAGATTGATATGGTGAAACAAAAAAGATCTTAGCAGGCAGGAGATCTCAAGTATCTAATCAGCCCACTCACACAGGGAGACAGCTCCCAGTCAAAACTCTAGCCTGCAAATTCCCTGTGCTCTGGCCTACTGTTCTGCAGTGCAGACCTGAGCCAAATTTTACAGTCTGAGATAATTTCTTTTAACACCTTCCAATTAGTTCTGATTTCAGTTATAAAATGAATGTTGTACTGTTACCTGCACTCATATTAAATATGAACTTTTAGACTGATTTGTATGGTGAAAGAGTATACCCTTCCTGACAGCAACACCCTTTAGTATATTGCAGTGTTTAAATTTAGGTATTTGAGCCTCCCACTAGACAACAAGTTATTAAAACATCTGCCTTTCCGTAAGCCATTCTGTTCTCTGCCATTCCACATGTCCTTTTCTACTTCACCAGGCAAAATTGCCCAATCTAAATTTCAGCTCAAGTGTTTGATGGCTTTCACGCTGAGCTCAAACTGTTAGTGCTTCCCTGAGAGAATAGAATTGAAATGGGATTTAATCTAAAATAACAAAATAGAATAAAGGTTTTACATATAAATAAGTAATGCCCTGTATATTTTTATGCACACTTTTCTTTTCTGGATTTTTCATGCAGTGAAATTAAATGTTAAAATGCAAAGATAACCCAAAACTGACAGAAAAGAATGTCAATGGATGTTTCCTGTGTGCTCAATTAATGTCTATTCTAAAGTATATTTTAATTCAAATCCATAATAGCTCTTACTATAAAGCATATTGCAGAAAGGGTATTTGTATTGCTACCTTTGTCTCAGACTGCTGGGTGCTTGTTTACTTTTTTTTTTTAGCAGTGGCATTTTCAAATGGCATTCCAAAGCCATTACAGGCATGCTGTCTAGCATTTTCTGTAATCATAGTTGGGGTTTTATATGTTTCCTGTTCATGAAAGTTTCATATTTGGAGCTAGATTTTTTTTTCACAGAATGCGAACAATTGAAGTTATAATAATAAAACAAAATTATGAACTACTTGCTAACGATAGATATTTCAGTATTTAATGATGAGTTGCTAAAAAAAAAAAGATATCTGGACTCCTACAGTAAAAATTATGGGATTGATTCCTGCTGCTAACTAAAATCCTGTGTTTGATAAATGAAACAGAACAGGGTCAAACTGTTGTTGCTTACCTTGTCACATTTTCTACATCTAGATAAATGGCCATTAATCACAGCTTCTCGGGTAACAAAGATTTTAGTTTTGTTATCTCCCTTGTAACAATGAAGGCTTACCACATAGTGGGGAGCAGCATGACCAGAAGTTTCAGGAAAGTGATTAGTCCGCTGTGCTCAGGACGTGTCCAGTTCTGTCCCCCAGCTGCAGGAGAGAATAACAAACGATATAAGGTACAAAGAGAAGCTGAGGAAGGCAGTTTTCTTCAGTTTGCAGAAGAGAAGGCTAAGAATAGGTCTAATTACTGTTTCAGCTATATTATGGCAGAGAACATGGAAATGTATCTCAGAGATGTACAGTAGTGAGCAAGAGGTAATGGTCAGCAGGAAAGAAAGCTTCAACTGATATCAAGAGTAATTTTTCTTTCCCCAGCCATGAGGGGTTAAGCTGTGGAACAGGGTGCCTGAGAGATCCCAAATTGAACTGGACAAAGCCTTGGGAAACTTTCAAGCAGAATATTGGGCTAGATGATTTTCAGAGATCACTTCCAACCTGAACTATTCTGAGATTCTATTCTGTA
Source organism: Eubucco bourcierii (assembly GCA_013396675.1). Taxonomy (NCBI): domain Eukaryota; kingdom Metazoa; phylum Chordata; class Aves; order Piciformes; family Ramphastidae; genus Eubucco; species Eubucco bourcierii. The sequence continues at coordinate 603,414 of VWZE01024400.1, read as the reverse complement.
ATTCATCTCACAAAGGAATTGCCAAAAAAAAAGTCTTTGAAACCCAGAATTTTCACTTCGGGTTTCACACCATTAAGAATGTCTTCAGATACCAATTCCTTTTTTTACTCCATGGTTCCATTCTGTAATCTAAACATTGAAAACAATTTCTTTTTATGGGCTTTAGTCTATTCAGTTCTGATGGTATGCTGTGACCCCCAAATATCATGGATGTCATACAGGAATACAAAAGCAAGCTTCAAACATTCGATAAGGCTTGTCATTTTCCCAGGTTTTAAATAAGGACATAATTTTAAGAGATCAAATGCTTGCCTGTGCCCTGTGTGACCTGATGAATTTGTACGTGTACATCAAAAATACTGACTTCTAAATTTACTACAATTAATGTTTTCCATATCACTCAAACAGACGTGAGTTGAAACTTGTGTGTTGGGTAGGCATCCTTCCATTACACTGGGTGGATTACAAATCTGAATATTCCAATTCTGAACAGCTGTAACCTTAGAAAGAATTTAAAAAAAAAATAAAATTTCAGTTTAATTTCTCTGCTTCATAAGATAGGATAAAATCATAAATTCTTCACCTTGCGAAGTAGCAGAGCATTTCCACAAAGGACTGAGACTTGTTAATAAGCTGATTGGGAACTGCCATTAAACTTTATGCAGTGCAAGATTGCCATTCAACTTATAGCTAAAATTTGCTGTCACATATTTCACCACTAGGGTACAACACGAATGTCGAAAGCTACTATGAAAAGGGCCCCTAATAACACATGCTGAACAGTTATTGAACTACTCCTTATAATTTCTACCATGTTTCTTAGATTTAGTAGTACATTATGCATGCAGGTACACTATACATACAGGTAGTATAAATATGACTTTTTTTTTTTTTCCCCCTGGAAAGTGTCACGAGTAATTTTTTCTTACCTGTTGTGTTGCTTTTTGTGGCTTGGCCCATGTATTTCACTAGTGTGAAGCTCCAGGTTCAGTGAAATGTAATTTCCTTTGCAGTCAGTAATTTAAGATTCCAGTGGGCTGGTAGATGAGTACTTCAAAGAATGATTTGATTTTCCTAATGTGAAATGGCTACATAGGGCAAATATAGTAAATTACTTGCTACGTTTGGCTGCCATGCTCAGCTGATGAAGTTGAGCTCAAGTATTATTACCTTTCTGGATGATACAAAGTCATTAAAACACTTCTCTCTGGTTTGAGGTATAATTTTAACACTTTCAGGAAATAAGAGTCTTAGAAAGTGTGGTGCTGTCAGCTTGTGTATTATCACACAGATAGCATGTGTCTGCAGACTACATTGGTACTGTTAAACTTTGTGGGGCATAAACAGATCAAAGACCTTGTAAGATGTGTCTGGAAAAAAACCACCAAAACCATAACTGTAGTAAGGTATTGAGTGTCATATTTGTATTTCTGGTAGAAATTAGAATAATGAGCATTATTCTTGAAGTAGGATTCTTTACCTCTGAATTATTTTCTAGTTTTACGTTCCACATCTGTCAAATACAAAATCACACAAAAAAATCATTAATTTCTTTACATCTTTTTTGAGCCTTCCTGAGAATATGCATCTTTTTTCATCATCTTCCAATCAACTTTTATTGTTCTGAATTAACTGTATTCATGAAGGATTGTGTAAAAAATTAGACACTGATCTCATGAACTTTTTAAGAACATCTTAAGACTAGTAATATAATTTATAGTACTGTATACTGAGATAGTATAAGCAGGTGAGTAGAAAGCTCACAGTAATTGTATACAACCCTCAATATAGGCATTTATTTTTTTTTATTTTTCCCTTTTCTATGTAACCTAGCATATTGCCCATTTCCCAAATTTTATTAATACCCTGTTGATGCAGTGCTTGTTTGAAGCTGAATGGAAGTCCACAAACTCCCAATTATTTTCAATTTTGCTCTTGTTTGATTAGAGTGCTATTGTCTGTAATTTTTACACTTTTTTGAATCTTCAAAGTGCATGATTCATGCCTTGAAAATGGGTTGTTTTGTGTTTCCCAGCACTGCTTTTTTGGTTTTTTTTATCCCTGCCAGTTATAACCTGATAACCTGATTTCATACTGTGCTTTAGCACAACAATACAGTCATCAAACTAAAGCAACACAGTAAGTGGGCACATTAGCCATCATTTTACTTGATCACTTGGGAGAGATTAAATTTATTCATTTTCAGAACAGATAATGAAATATTTAAAACATGTTAGAGTAAATGTGGCAGCATTTTGAAGTTCTGACATGCTCTTTGCCACAGCACTGTACTGCATACTGCACATTTAGGACTCTTGTGCAGATTTTGGGGAAATTTCTGTAGGTTTTTTTTTTCTCAAGCTCATTTGCATTTAGTTTATCTAAAGTGAAATCCATTCAATTTTATTGAACTGTAATTCTGGTAATTTACAATATTTACATGCTGTGGTTAGATTGAAATCAGTCCTTAATTCAAATTCAATCTAAATTTACAGCATAGTAATTAGGGCTTTGTAACTGACACTAGGGGCCTATTGATTTAATGAAAAACTTAACCTTACAGTAAGTGTTTAATTAGTTGCTGCAGTAGATTCTGCTCTGTCCTAAATTGTGGACTTTAGAGAATTAGGTACTAATTTAAATTACATTACTATATAAAGATCAGAACTATTTTTTAAAAGAGCTTGTAGCCCTACAGATGAACTAATTTCTCAGTCTTTGAAAAGGATAACAGAAAAAAACAACTGCCTACCCTACCTGAAATCAGGTAAAGTTACACAAGGTATCCTGGAAATTACAACCAACCTTGGTAAAATATTGATTTTAAGAGTTTTTTTTTTTATTTAAAAAAAAAAAAAAAAAAAAAAGTAAGTGACTGAGATTTTCTTCATGGGAATTTTCCCCAGGAGATCAAATTTGTAATACAACTTTATATTGAAGGTGTCCTGTTGAAGCTGAAATAGAATATCTAACAATAAAACCCAGTATGTTTGCATTTATAACTGAACAGATACATGACAGAAAATGACCATATATTTTATACACATAGATTTATATTATCATTTACAAAATACTCAAATGTAGTAAGCATTTGTAGTAATCCTAATCCAAACCCTAACCCTAATTTTTCCACTTCCATAAAACATCTTAATCTAGATCAATCCCATAAATGCACAAATTATGAAAGAATGCATTGCCAGGAACTGCAGGTGTTGTCATAGAATCATAGAATGGTAAGGTTGGAAGGGATCTCAAGGATCATCTAGTTCCAACCCCCTGCCATAGGCAGGGACACCTCCCACTAGTACAGGTTATTCAAGGCTTCGTCCAGCCTGACCTTGAACACCTCCAGGGAGGGAGCATCCACAACCTCCCTGGGCAACCTGTTCCAGTGCCTCACCACCCTCACTGGAAAGAACTTCCTCCTTACATCCAGTCTAAATCTCCCCTCTGCCAGTTTAAGCCCATTGCCCCTTGTCCTGTCGTTGCAAGACCTTGTAAATAATCCCTCCACAGCCTTCCTGTAGGTCCCCATCAGATACTGGAAGGCTATTATGAGGTCTCCTCAAAGCCTTCTCTTCTCCAGGCTGAAGAGCCCCAACTCTCTCAGCCTGTCCTCATAGGAGAGCTGCTCCAGCCCTCTGATCATCTTTGTGGCCCTCCTCTGGACCCGCTCCAACACTTCCATGTCCTTCCTGTGCTGAGGGCTCCAGAACTGCACACAGTACTCCAGGTGGGGTCTGACAAGAGTAGAGTAAAAGGGCAGAATCCCCTCCCTTGCCCTGCTGGCCACGCTTCTCTTGATGCAGCCCAGGACTCGGTTGGCTGTCTGGGCTGCACGTGCACACTGCAGGCTCGTGTTGAGCTTTTCATCAACCCAGACTCCAAGGTCCTTTTCCTCAGGGCTGCTCTCCAACCATTCACCACCCAGCCTGTATTTGTGTTATCATATCTTGGTATAGCATGGACACTAAGTCACAAGCTGGAAGCGACTCTTCTTATTCTCCAGATTTACCATTAACATTTTGTCTTGATTGTGCACTGTAACAAATTACAGAACATCAGCAATGTGCCAACATACTCACTTCAAACCCCTTACCAGTAAGTTTACCCTTTTTTATTGGTTCATAGAGCATCCTGGAACAGCACTAGCACTATAGGTTTTTTTACCTTGCTGTCCACATGTGTGTTGCCTCTGATAAACAAAGCATTTTGCAGCAGGTACTTCTAATTTCTAGTGAACCATAAATCTGATATCCCTAGAGGATAATCTAGAAGGTCATAATGGATTTCAGAAATTATGATTCTGCTTTATATTTGCCTAATCAACCTGAATTCATCGGTCATTTGCACCCTACACTTGATTATCTGGGAAAAGCATTCAGCATCACTGTACTGTATTACATGTACGTAGTGACCAAACCAAGGTTAAACAAGGATCCATAAATTTGCCATTCCTTGTCTTTTTTAAAGGCCTTTTCTTGAGGGACTGGATAATTTCGGCATATGAGAGACTGATCCAGTAATCCAACTTGTTCACTCGCTTCCCTAGCACAGATATATTTGCTGTTACTATCTGTTCCATCCAAGAGCTGTACCTTCAAGGCCCTTGAGCAGTGTAGGTAAAAAGAGATAATAAAAGGTAAAGGTAACTGAAGATCAGGAGCTTGAATTCCCTCCATTCCCTTCCTATTTTCTGTGCATTCCATGAAATACCATTAGGGCCTAACTCTGTCAGTGGCAGTACTATGGAAGCTGTTGCAGCAGATCTGAGTGAAGAATGGTGATAGTTTGCAAAATGGTACGTTGTCTGTGACAAAAATAAAAAAGGAGAAAATAATCTGAAAGACATCTCTCTACAGAAAAACACACTTTTTTTCTAACACTTGGTAACAGGACAATGATCAAATAAACCAATTTGTTCAAAGTAAAGATGTGAACTGTGCTTTATATTAACAAAATGAAGCAAGATAGATGTAGCAATAACTTAAGGCTCACAGCACAGCCATGAAGCAGCATACAGTTATGATGATGAGGCTCAGAAAAAATTTAGATGTAAAATCCCTATTTTTGTTCTGTTCTGTTCCAGGAACAACACTCCTCTATTGCAAGATCCTTTAACTATTCTGGTTGGACATCTCTGCTGAGCTGCCATTGTGCTGAGAAAAGTCTGGTATGAAATTCCATTTCAGTATATTTCTGAATAACATACTTTTTACAGAATTCAACTAAACTGCTTGTGTGTTGTTATTTAAAGTAATTATTTTACTTAATTTCAAATATACTGGTTTTTTTTTTCTTTCAAAGGTAATGAAATGTTCTTATTGGTGTCTGGTATGCTGATCATAACTTTTCAGGTCATTCCACATTCCTACAGCTGTAATATTTCTGTCTGAGATTTTTACATAAAAACCATGGAGCTAAGAAATCTACTATAGGGATATTTTGTGTGTTGTAGTAAGGAAAGGGAAAGAAATTTATTCTATCATTCTTTTTTTTGCCTTCTGGTGAAGAAAGGCATAAGTACATGAGATAAGGACTACCTCAGCATTTATTGTAAAAATAAATATTACCCAATCTTCATGCTTTTAATCAAAGGCATCCATCAGAATAAACAAAAACTCTTTACTTTCCTGTACTCATTGAGTAAAGCAAAAATAGAAAGTAAATGTTTTGGTCCTGGTCTTGGTCTTTATCAGCTAAAATACACTGCTTCTCTTGATCTTGATCTTTATCATTTTATGAATAAGTCTGCGTGGTGTCACACCAAACACTTTCTGTATTCAGAAAAATAAATGGCTTCTACCTGAATTAGCATTACAACGGTGACACACACCACCATCAAAAACACTTCTCAAAGCTCCAAGTCACTGCACAGTTTATTGGGAGGTCAAAATAACAACTGTAACAAGCAGATTAGTTTCAAATCTTGGTATTTCAAGGAAAAGGTTGGGTTTTTTTCAAAGAAAGAAAAAGGAATACAGTACCTGAATGTTTTTAACCCATCTAAAATAGAGTACTGTGCTGCATCTGCACAGCGGTTTGCAGCAGTAGACTTAGCACATTCAAGTCTCCGCATATTTTTGATTCTCCTACATAGAGCTGCCAAATTAGAAACCACATTACCAATATCTCTCTAAGTTGATCTGATTCATATTCCCAATAATAATAAGTGATCTGGAGGATTTCTGTGTCCTAATCATTCTTAACTTCTGGAATATGCTCTTTTAGGAAGCCCTGGAAGTTAAAGATACCTTTTAAAAATGAAACTGATTAATTTTGGCAGATGACCAAAGTGGTAGTCTGACTTCCAGGGCAAGAGAGAATAGAGGTTGTTTAAAGACATTTTTGTCTCTCTGGTCTCCAAGTTTGCTGGAATGGAGAGTATAGATGCCTTTGTCAGGGCACACAGTAAGTTCTTTTGGAGATAATAACAAAATACAAACGAACAAACAAACAAAAGAAAAAAAAATTGGGCCTAAATAACAAAGGTTTGGAATTTCCCACTTCAGAAAAAAAAAAGCCAGATTCACACCGTGACTTTCCATGACTTTGCGCAGTTCATGCTGTGATAACATGCTCTGTGGTTTTGAAAGGTTAATCTCAGCCCAATATATGTTGAAAGGAAGGGAAAAGTGATATCATGTGACATTTAAGGGTTGTATTATCCTACTCTCTCTCAGTTGTTAGGGGGCTTATGGCTGCTGATTTTTTTTTTTTAATATAAAACCCATCTGTATTGAAAGAGAAGTACTTTTTAATAAAACTTTAAAAAATGCTTAGAATATAGTAAAATAGTTTATTCTTCCTAAAACAAAATAGCCTTGTTTCTTTTGTGATGTTTTCATGTATGTAATGTAATGCACAATTCAAGAAACCATCAAGGACAAGGAAGGCACTCTGGTTTGCTTTGGTTCCTCCTCTGTGGTCTGATCAGGTTGCTTACTCACATTTCGGAAAAACCATTCAATTTCTGTCTCTTCCAGCTCAGAAGAGATCTGAATAGTTATCTGTTCATTCCAGATGAATACTCTGACTCCAGAGTTTGCTATTGTCAATTGCTGTTGGCCTTCACCTGTTGCTTTTGTTCCTGCTGCTGAGTGAATGTAGACTGACTGATAAGCGCCCTAGCTATTGGCTGAACTTTGTGTTACTCAATGTATGTAGGTGTTCTCTATAATTTTTTTTTTAATTAAATAATATAATTAAATCTGCAAAACATCCCAAACCTGTTGTAACCTTTCAGACTAGATATGATCATCCAACAAAGCTATACTGACATCTGACAGGTGAGAGTATGACTTACACTATTCCTATGTTTTCCATGCAATGGGAGAATTTACTTGGTATTATCCAGCTTATTTACAAACCCTACATCCTGTAGGAACAGAACACTGTGGGAGAGAATTAAGGGGAAATGTCCTTTGTAGACATTTCTTTATTACAGATTTCAACGTTTTTAGATTATTGGGAACATGAGGCACTGATGCTATTCCCTTCAGCATGGATTTGAGCTAAATTTTAATACCTTTCAATCCAATTTTATTTGAAACAATTGAAGGAATGGAAATGTGCAAATTTAAAATTAGGATCTTTTCCCTCCCCTCCCCTCCCAAAAAAAAAATTGTGTTCTTCCATTTTGCCATTTTGTAATGGGATACCATTCAGTAACCTTCATGTTCTAGCCTATAGAAGTGTACAGGGTTTGTACACAAGGTTTAGGAATTTCATTTGTGACTTACAATCTTACTGCTTTCTGTGAAGCAGTGCCCCTGATGTCATAATGTTGTTGACATTCTCAAGAATGCTCTGTGACTGGAGAAAGAATTTTTTTTCCTTTATAAATGGGTTGTTTTGTTGTTGTGAAATATCACTACAGTAACAAACACTTTAATAACACTAACATGTGGTGTTCTGCTGCTGCCAGTACTTCCCACAAAAGTACACATCAGTGTGGTAGGGGAATGAAAGCAAATGTGGTATGATAGGTTAAGAGAACATGGGTATAGAATTCCTAGCTTGTGATAGTGTCCATTAATAATGACATAATTCTCTGTATTTTCTAATGCAAGAGTTTTCTGCTTGTATTCATGTGCAACAAGACAAAGACAAGAAGAGCATAACAGTTTCTCTATCTTAAAACATAGTAGACACTTTCCTAACTTTCTACAGGATCATGAGATTTCTACTTTAGTGGCACCAAAAATAAAGATGATCACGTTATAGGAATGCTTTACCCTCCATTTTCAAATTTGTGCCACTTCTGCCCCAGGTGAAATCATCACACTTGGAAGTTCAATTCACATAGTAGCTAAAAAGATAGAAATGTTGCAGAGGAGCTCACTATTAATTTAAGATAATAGTCATCACTTTTTGAACATCTTTTGCATAATTCCATGAATTCCCACATGGGGGGTGTGTGTGTGTATATGTGTACATATATTTATATAGAATGACAGAATCATAGATTCCCATACATTTCCAGTACCTTTACTCTTACAGAGATATAATGGCTAAAAAGACATTGTAGTATTTAAAATTTAATGAAGAATTTTACTTCACATGGTGAAATTCTAAGAACTTATCTGTCAAATAAAACATTGCTGAAATCATTCCTCCCAAGATAGTACTAAAATACATTCTAGATACACTTTTAATAGACATGTTGTAAAAACAATTAGTAATTTATTATTATCCACTCTATTTATGTCAAACATCCAAACTCTGTGCTGAAGAGTTTTTTCTTGCTCTTTCATCAACTTTTCTTCAGTTGTATAATGCCTTCTTATCAACATCATACAGGAAGCTGGGGGTGGAAAATTACAATTTTTACAAACTCTGCTGAGTTTACCTTTTTCTCAACTTTCTGTTAGTTGCTTTGACTAGGGTGCAGTAGGTTAAACTTTTGAAAAAAATACAGAATCTCTTCATTAATGATGGAAGAGGACTACTTGAATTTCTGTTGTACTCTAAGCTAAAAGTGAGGATAAGTCATTGATTCACTGTTCAAGACTTCAGTTCTCCTATTTACAAATATTGGTAAGCCAATATGGGGTAATATTTTAAAATGGAAATATTTCTCTTGTTACAGTTACTAACAGAAAAGCAGTAGTGTCTGACTAAAATAACTTCAAGAAGTTCATAACAGGTCTGACACTTTTTCTGAAATTTTACTTTATTAAAGGGCCAGTGTAACCACTTTATCTGTTGAAAGGGAACTGTATTTCGCAGAGCTGAGCAAGTAATTTGCTAAATTACAGACGGTTTGCAAATCCTGCAGTTGCACATTGTTTCCATGTCTTAAGCATTGTTTCCACAAGAAAAGCTATTCAGACTCGAGATCAGGTTTGCTCTGAAAACTGGCTTTTCTACCAGCAGCTGAGGAGGTACGCTTATGCTGTGGTCCTCCTCTGAAGGCCAAGAAGCTGTAAGGGTCTCCTCCCTTCCTGGCTATCCATACTGCACACAGCTCCTGCCCCAGAATGGCAGAAAACAACAGGTGCAGGTATAAGCATTGTGTTCACAGGTTGCATGCAACTTCCCTGATCAGTCAGGCAGCTGGGTAAGATGTTCATGCATGCTAATTAACTGCAGAAACACATAGACCTCCACACTCTGACTAACTGATTTTCCACTCTTTGTAAACCTGATAGGATAACCTATGCTCAAGAGAAAGACTTTTATTTTACTTACATGTGTTTGTTCACATGTGTGGGGTTTTTGGCAAAGCAATCCCTATGCCTTTTGTGGGATTTGGGAAGAGGGACTGCAAAGTGTACTGGTGTACAAGCTGCTTGTAAGGAGAAATGGAAGTAGGAAGATGTAGAAATTAGTACAGTATTACGGTAAAGGTGACAGCAGGAATATTGAAACAGTAAGATGGGAACTGGATAGCTATGTCTGAATAAATGAGAAAACCTGAATATTACAGGGCAGTGTTGACTATGTTGTAAAAACTGCCCTGTTTGACAAGATTAAAATTCTGTCATCATGGAAACTCATTTATAAAGAGGGACTAGAATATTTTCATCTCTCCATTTGAGTTCTAATCATATCAAATAGTTGTTTGTACTGCCAGGGTACACTGTTCAAATCAAAATGAATCCGCAAAGAAATCTGTAACTGTGTTCATTTGGTCTCCAGTGGGAAGAAATGTTGACAGCACCGTACTTAATTATGTAAAATCTATGCATTATTTTTTACTATTTATACTAGTTTTACACTTAACACTGTCTTAGGTTCGCACAACCTACTCTCAAAAACCTCTCTTCCCTGCACATACAGGAGGGAAACTAACACCATAAAAAAAACCCCCAAAAACAAACAGACTCTTGATTCATATAAAGAGTAGAGATTTTTACTGGAAATGAGAATATACAATGAACAATTACCTTAGCCTATTTGCAAAAAAAGCACAAGAATTTGCAAAAATCCGTGCCAAAATGCAGAGGCAACAGCGGAAGTCAGCAATCTCCCTCCACGACCATGGCCCAGCACAGCAGAAAAGACCGTCACCTGAAACATAGAAACCAAAAGCAACAACCAGAACAGGAAGCCTCTCATGTTGCAGTCTGAACTTTATCCCTGTGATATTTTGCTTCGGCACTTTCATTTTGAAGCTGACATGACAGCAGCATGGTATTGAGTATAAGCAACAGATTCAACTCAATCCATGACAATGTCTCTGAAAACTTTTAAAGTATTATAAAGTATTCATACAGGCATACAGTGTAATTCTAAGCAAATAATTTTTCTCCTAGGGCCTTGGTCTTTCATCTGTTAAATGAGGATATTTCTACTTACTGCTTCTTGCTATTTGTCAGTCATGTTTTCTGTATCCAGATATGGATTCTTAGCTCTTTGGGACAGACAGCAGCTAACCCCAGAAAAATGCAATACACATAAAGCGGTGCCCTTGCCATTGTTAGTATAGCTGGATGTCAATATGGTGCCAATAGTTACTTATTCTTACACGATTTGTAACTACATACAAAAGTTTTCTACAGTTCAAAATGTAAGTTTCTTTCTGGGGCAGTGTTGAAAATACTTCAGGTTTTTGTTGCATCAGTGCTGATTTAAATCTCCTCATACTATGCTGTCTGTACATCTAAAATGGTTATTTTATGGTTCACGTAGAGGTGCAGCAGAAAATTCATGAGCGTAATCATACTTGGAAAATGTTGTCTGTGCATGGCAGGATTCTTCTAGCAACTGAGCCAGGAAGATTTCTGCCATTGAGGAATCCAATTTCTTCATCCACCTTTCTCCAAAGACATCAAAGCCAGTATCTTTTTCATGTAGACTACTTTGTGCCCTCCCAGAGGTATGCAGTTCTTAAAACCTCAGAGGTTTCTGATAAACATTCAGATAACACAAAGCTTGCTAAATTCATTTCATAATCTCATTAATCCGTAACCTTCCATTTCAGTTTAGAGAATGGCTGAGAGTATCACCATGATGCACTGCTTAAATATTATCATGTTAGCTTGATTTCTTGATGTGAATAGTGTGAATAACTGCCACTGATTGTGATTTTTTTTTTTTTTAAATTTTAAAAATATTTTGTATGTAGTTCATGTTTTGGGAAGCTCATATTTTGGTTGCTGAAGATTACGAAAAGTCAGGAATTTTAGTGTGGTGGGTTTTTGTATTCTTCCAGTTATTTACTAACAAAGAGTAAACTTCCAGTAAACATTGTTTATCCATCTTTTGCACAAAGTTTATCAAAAGTCTTATATATCATAACTTTATTTATTACACAGATGACTAATCTTCAGAGTGCTGTGAATCTATGTGTTGAAGATGTGCATCTGTAGCACATACTATGCCTGGAGCATGCTTCTGCTCCATCCCAAACCTTTTTCACAGCCACAGTTTAGAAATATTATCCTGCCACTCAGGCAAGAACTTTAGGCAAACTCATTAGTACACCAAATTCACTTCTGTATCAACATTCATCATCTGTTTGCAATGTAGGCGAATCCAAGCCATCTGCACACTCTAACAAGAACGTCCCATCTACCCTGGCAGTGAGATTGCAAAGCCAGTTCCAGACAGACAAGAAAGAACACTGCTACAAAGAAAATGTGAATTTATAGTAATAATGAGGACATACCAAACAGGTCTACACATATGCTATATTGCAGCAATGTAGAGGCTAGTTGGAAAGCGGTGTGAAAACACTTGCAGCATTAGTGATTTTAGTCCTCAATCCAGCCCACTTGGCACAATGTGGATTATGCAGAGATGACTCCTCCTGATTCCTCTGTGTGCCAGACTGTTTACGTAGGTTTTTCCTCCCTCTCTAAGAATTAATCAGACAATATTCCTTCTTCATATCTGGTCCTATAACAACCCTAACTAGTTAGAAAAGCAACCAGACATGCAGAAGAAGACCATGTCTAGCTCTTACAGTATTGGACTACAGCATTCTTGGTTTATACAGTATTTAGATGAGCCACCTGCTAAATTCTTATCAACTCTTTAGTAAACTTATGCGAGTTGAAAATGCCACAGACTAGTATCATGTCCAAATTCATGCCATTTTAAAAGGGTCGATGACAAAAATGCACTGCACACCTCTTAAGAGTTCAGTTGACTACTTCAGAGAATGGAAGGTGCCTGAGAAGCTTAGTTATATGTATTGCTGCTTGGTGATGACGTGAAATTTTGTGAGATTTTGTGAAAGGTCTTTAATGATGAGATAGTGCTAGCTTTTCAAAAATGTTCAACCCTTTCCTCAAAACTCATTAAGAAAATGATGACGAATTCTGAACTGCAGAGAACCAGAACTGAGTCATTGCTCAAATAAGTTAATGCCAAGTAAAACAGCATCTAGTTAGACCTCTAGACATATTCTTTACCTCCAGGATATTAATGAAAAGTGATGAAGATGTGGAAATAATTCATTTCCATTTACACTATCTTTATATTCTGAATGTGTTAAAGAAAGTGAGAGAAGGCAAATACTTATTAATGTTAATCAGTACTGCATGGCCAAATGCTATAGATTAGTGGTTCTGATTGATGTATCTCTCTCCATTCTTAAAATAGTTTCACTGGGGCTTCCTTGGCAATCATATCTCAGGAAAGTCTTCCATGTCAGCAGCAATAGTTTATTAGACACTATTTCTGTGAAATAATGTCCGAATTGCTCAGTACTAGCAAAATAATGTACTCTGTGTGTGTGTATATATATATATATATATATATATATGTGTATATAAAATATTGTGTAGCTTTTGTCTAAAATGCAAAAGAAAAGTTTTCCAGATATTATTGGAAACATTAGTTGAAAATGTAAGAAGTGTATTTTAAGTATATTGCCGAGCAGATAATGATATTGAGACAAATAATGTAATCAGTAATTTGTTTAATTTCCTTTCAGCCCAAGCTGAGGTACTTGAAATGGTTTCTTACATCACAGTTCTCAAAACTAGCTAATTTAGAGTGCCTAGATTTTGATCCTTGAGACACAAAAAGGTCTGGAATTAGAGAAAAAGTTAATCTCACATCTCTTGAAAATCAATGGAAGGCCTCTGAGACAACCAAAAATGAAGTACATCCGAACTTTTAAATGAGTTTTCATTGAGTATGTACCTATTTTATGTGCTTTTTACCTGTACTTTAATACAGTAATAGTATTTACATATTGCTATTGATGTTTATCTTTAAGACTAATTGCATCTGGAACATTCTAAACATACATTTTCATTGTTTTGTGTGCTATATTTAAGAATGACTATCAAATTTTCCATGTGTGATGCCAGACACTGTAGTCCTCTGATTTCAAGACAGGACTAGAAAGATCTCTGGATATAATATACACAGGCTATAAGAACTGTTTAAAGTTCATCTTAGGAAATGGTTTGACATCAAGGACTCCTTTGACCTCTAATTTTCAGGGAAACAAGAACATGTGAAGATTGTTACTAGATAGCTAAGGAAATGATCTATCAGTTTATAAATTTTAACAATTATACTATTTTATTAGCATGAAGGATTTTTCAGTTCGGAGTATTTTATTTGGGACAAGCTTCTTCGTGGAATTAGTGCACCACTCCTGTATGAAATCTTTTCAGATTAATTGCTTGTACGTGACGTATAGAGGAGCTTCTCAGCATCCCACAGTTCTTGGAGGCAGTGCTTATATATAAGTGAAGGAGAGAATTTCCATTGGCATGAATACAGACACTTTCCATACACACAGCTGTAGCCAGTGTGTCCAGGAAGAGCAAGGATAGATACAACCAGTTCTTGCTATAGAACCGAACTGGGTATGATGACAACAGATAGCCACAGTCCTTTTCACGGGAGCCAAAGATGTCAACAGGCAATTTGTGGAGAGCAGTAAACTGAAAATATTCATAGGGTACATGGCACTAGGAGATTGCTGAAGTTCTGTAGTGTTGAGGTTACTGCCTCAGAGCAAGTTGCTGTAGATCTCCGGTACCATGTGATGGTCATTTTGTATGTTATATGGACATCCATAGTGATAGTAATTATTGTGAGAGCTGGTGCTTGGATGTGCCATGTATAAAATGCGCTAGAGAAAAGACCCTTAACAAAAAGTGTGGTAGGATTAAAAAAAAGAAGTGTGAGAGAGAAAAAGTATTTCAGTTCAGGACATCAATTAACACTGATTTGCACTGGAGTGCATTTGAAAGTACATGCAATATTCACATGCCAAATGAATTCATTAAACACCAGTGTGATTACAGTGAATGTCAAATGAATTAATAACAATGGGACCTTTAAGTGTTACCATTAATTTCACAGTGTGTTGCTGTTTTATACTTATGGGCTCTGAAGCTAAATGACACTCTACAGTTGCCCTAGTAGATTAATTGTGCATTAATAATCTATGGGTGGGCCAGCAATCTGGTGGGCACTCACATTTCATTGACACTTGGATACTAAATGTCATCTTCATTTCCAGCTTTCAGTCAGGAAAGTCGTTTTAGCTTTAAAATAGACTCACAGCATTTCTCTATATTTGATCAGAGTTTCTAAGGCAGCTTTGAGCTTTTATATTCTAAGTCCATATTTAAAGTTAAACATCATTATAAACCCTTTATTTGTTGTCTGTGTAGGTCTTTATCTGGAATACATGCCAGTTATTTCTGATTACTAGTAGACATCCTACTCCGTTCAGAGCATTTCTTTTCTTGCCTAATATTTAACACATTATCTCTGCAGGTCTGGCTGCTTCAGTTTGGGGGCTTTGGGTTTTGATTGGTTTGCTTTGCTATTCAGATCTGTTAATTTAAGGAGGATACCGTTGTTAGCTCATTCATAGCTCAGAAAGTGCACACCAGTTTGTTTACTCAATATTCCCTTCCTTGAAAAGAATAGAACTCCACTTAAGTGAGAACTGAAAAACAGAAACAACATTTTCACATATTATCAACTAATAAGTTGAATATTTTTATTTCCATGGATTATAAGAATTGATTTTATTGTCATTAGGTCTTTACAATTTAAAAGAAAATTGTTCTGTCCTTTTGTTTGTCTTTAACAACACGCTAATACTGTAAGTAGCTGCAAGCAAGTGGACCCCAGGAGCCATGTGGAGATCCATTGAAAATAAACATTCAAATAAGATTTGGAAACAGAAGCAGAGATAGAAAGTGAAATTTTGTTATATCTAGAAGTTCTGAAGAAAAGTGTGCTTGACCAAAACATCCAATACAGAGAGTTAACAGAATACTGTACTTAACATTCTTATTAGAACTCTAACAACTATGAGGTATGAAACAAGGCTAAAAACTTTTCAGCAGAAAGAATATCCCAGAGCAGATAAATGAAAAATACTGACATTCAGCAGTTGTCATTTCAGGTAATCTAGGCACACAGAACTGATACTGAGAGCCTCAGGCAATGCTTTTGTTTGTTTGACTTCATCATTATAAGACTTCATCGAAACTCCACCTTTTTTAACCTATCTGACACTGCTCCAGAGCTCTCTATGAATAAAATAGTGTCAGCAGTTCTCCCACAGAAGCTGAGGGAAAGCAATAAAAGAGTTGCAGAATGATAGGGGTTGGAAGGTACCTGTGGAAATCGTTGAGTCCGAACCCCTCAACTAAAACAATTTCACCAACATCAGGTTGCACAGGAACATGTCCAGGATGGTTTTGAAAGTCTCTGTAGGAGACATCATCTCTGGGCAAACTTGTTCCAGTGCTCTGTCAACCTCAAAGCAGTTTTCTCTCATGCTTAAGTGGAACTTCTTGTGTTCTTGTTTGTATCCATTACCCATTTTCTTTCACTGGGCACTGCTAAAGAGAGTCCAACCCCATCCTCTTGATACCCATCCATTTATCAGCACTGATAAAATCCTCTCTCAGCATTCTCCAGGCTAGAGTTCCATCTCTCTCAGTCTCTCCTCATGAGAGAGACCTTTATTAATCTTATCATTAAATACAATATCTACTGTGAGAGTTTTCTTTATTATTTATAAATCTATACATAGTGCCTCTAGGTCTAATTCTGTTGTAGTAGGCAGTAGATTTAGTGTCCCTTTTGAAAACTGCTTCCTCTTGGCAGAGGAATCTTGAAGTCCAGTCTCCGGGCTATCTGTGTGGTATTTCATGTGTCCATTAAACAGAAATGCCTTTCTCCTTGCCACAGAGACACAGGATAATGTTTTGATGGGCAGGGGTGGATGAAATGAGATTTTCACCCATTCTGTTGTTTCATGCCACATTTTTAACATTTGGATGCAATCCTCTTCCAGCTTCCCTGTTCATTAGGAACAGCTGTGTTCCCACACAGTCCCTGCACCACTGACATGGTGACAGGCTCTTTGGAAGCTAAATACTGCTCTATAATTACTAAGAATACTAGAAGCAGTGGCAACTATCTCTTCCTCTGCAGCTGATAGCAGTAGGGGAGTTGAGCCTGCCCAAGTTTAAGGCAAGCAATACAGAAGTACCTTCCCA
This sequence comes from Eubucco bourcierii, assembly GCA_013396675.1. Classification (NCBI taxonomy): domain Eukaryota; kingdom Metazoa; phylum Chordata; class Aves; order Piciformes; family Ramphastidae; genus Eubucco; species Eubucco bourcierii. The sequence continues at coordinate 586,471 of VWZE01024400.1, read as the reverse complement.
GTTTTACCCTTAAACCTGACCATAGTCTTTTTGTTTTCTATTCCTTCTCCTTTGGTGAGTCAGCTATCTCAAATTCTCTGTCCTCTCACAAAATAAGGACCTACCAAGTTAAATATGTGGAGTATAAGTAAGTGAAGAGTAGGTAATTTGTGAATGTAAATTTGATATGGCTGTATGTTTTGTCCTCTGATTTACCAGTGTTACGTGATAAATACAATGGAAATCACAGTAGTGGAAATCACAACAATGTATAGATCATATTTATCTCAAAAGCAAAATGTTTTGATTGATGATCTGGCTTCACTTCCTTACACCCATTTATGTGGCCTCAGAACACAGAGTTGAAAGTGTACATGTGTATACTCTGTGTGACATCATCACAAAATGACAGTATCTGCTTACTATTATGTAAAAGCATCGAGAACATGCTAGGAATGTCAGACCAATGTGTTTAATTTCTAGAATTAGATGGAGATCTAGGATTAACGCTGTTTTCTCTATACTCTGAATACTCTTAAGTGCCAGTGGAGTGAGCAAACCTAGTATCTGGTTAAGGTATTTAAGATATCACACAACCTAGCTTCACTGAGAATGGATGGGGGAAGATTTGCAATGAATATAAAATAAAGTAAAAATATAATAAAAAGCAACAGCAACAACAAAAAACAAAACAAAACAAAACAAAACAAAAAAACAACAAAACAACCAAACACCAAAAAACAATAATACCAAAAAAACAAACCACAAACTAAACCAAGCAAACTTGGATCAGAAGTAGGTTTATATCCAGGTCAGTGATCTCAGAAGCACTCTGAAGTCACTAGTTTTAGTTGTGAGTGCCTTTTGACAGACAGGGCTGCAATACTGCAGTCTTTCAGAGTTCTGTCTGTGAGTTGTTATTCCTTCTACATGTAACATCCTCATTAAAGAGAAATATACAAAAAAAAAAAAGTAAAAAGAAAACTTATCTTCCCTTGCAGCTGAAAATATCATTCAAAAGTCAGAAGTTTGTCACTACTTCATTTTTTTCTTCCTAGTAAAATCTTCAATCACTGTTTACTATTTGGAGTTTTCCCATTACTGCTCCCTAACTTGAAATAAATATGACTTCCATTGAGAAAAATTGTAAAAAAGACATAAATAGAAGGATATCTTGGTCCAGGACACTGGGAAATGGTGATAAAATTATCTGAAACATAACCAAACCCAAAATTACTTTTTTTTTTTTTTTAAAATGAGTTTGAGGAAGAATTGAAAACATCTTTTGTTAAAACTTGTAGCTTGAGTTGTGCAAGGTTTTTCAGCACATAGAATTACTAGGTCTTAGCAGGATGGATAAACTCGGTGCAGTGCACATTTTTTTTTTTTTTTTTAAATTTAAATTAAAATAAGTCCTTATTTCTTGGGGGGAGAGAGCAGATTAACAAAATCTTCTACTTAAGAAATTAAGATACACAGAAGAAGCTTGTAGTTTTTAGTTTTAAGTGACTGAGTGAACTAGAGAAAGAGAAATCCAAACAGGAAAAACTTCTATCTCTTACAGTCACAAGAACAGACATATGCATCTCTGTTAGAATCTGGATACTCACCAGGGATCTTACTGGCTCAATGCATCAAGAAGAAATGTCTGTCAAGCTCCTACAAACTTTGCTTTCCCAAACAACTGCTATATGCCAGAACTAACAGCATAAAGACATTATGAATCGAGCCCCAACATTGTGATGATATTTAAAGATTTAAAGATATTTGTAGATTAGCTGTTTTTTAAAAAGCTCCCATTAAATTTTTTTACTTCCTCAGTTTCCCAGGCAGGTCACAACACCAGCAGAGTGCTCAGTAGAATGAATTTAATCCTTTAAGCTTTTGGTTTCATGGTATTTTGCCATCCGATGAAGATCAAGTCGGACTCTGATGAATCACACCACTTTATGCTGTCTAAGGCGGCGATAAGCAGGCTGACATGAGGCTCCACAGTGCCACAGTGCACCCTGACTGCCAGTGCTGATTCCAATATTAAAAGCAGTTCCCTACACACCGCTAAATGCCATCATTCAAAAGGCACTTAAACAAGACCTCTCTCTCTTGCTCTGTCTTCACTAACAGTTTTAACAACATAAACCTAACAGTACTTTGGGATTGCTTTAAGCCATAGGGTGGAATAGTGCTTTATTCGCTCTCTAGATTCCAGGCTTTGACTCCCACAAATGTCGGATACACCCTTTTTGTAAACCTGTGCACTGGGCAATCCATGCAGAAGCACCGTGTCAAATGGTTAAATAAATAAATAATGTGCAGTGGGCCTGGAGCCAAAAATACTCTCCCCTTGCACCCATGAGAGAGGTAGTAGAAAAGGAAGCTTGTGCTGTGATTTTACTACTACTAATGAAAAAGGCAATGGCAGTAAGCTCAGCATGTTTGTCATCTGATATTACATCACAGCAGCTCATGATGTGGTGTTAAATATGTCTGAAATCTCTTTATTTTTCTGAGCCTATTTACCAATGCTTCCCAACACAGATGGAATCCTATCTTCCTGCACATATTAATTCATCTGTTATTTATGCACTTCTGATCTTTGTGACATTTTGTCCTTTGGCCTGCTACCAAGTCATTTTTTATACATGTTCTGAGAAAAGGTGGCCCTTGTCCTGCAGTGAGCTTCACAAATCCCTGACACACACATATGCATTTTTTATTGTTCTCACATGTTGCTTAACAGTCTGCATGATTCCTGCTTTACAGCACAGCAGATGGGTTCCTGCTTAGCAGTGAAACAGATGAGATGTTCAAATCGATTGTTTTATCAACAATCAGTTGTAGATAAAAATCATTTTAATGAGAGAAATTAATGATGTTTGCAAACATGATGTTAATTAAAGAACATAGCTTGGGCTTTTTTCCCTCCTTTTTTTTTCCCCCTCCAAACAATTTTTGTTACCCATGACATCTTTCATTATTGACTCATGCCCCAAAGAAAAGGCGATTAAAATCTGCTTTTGTTTGATGTAGCTTTTATTGAAGAAAGAAATAGATCTTTCTGAAGCTTCCTGGTGAGATGAAAGTCTAATTATCTCCACAAATGAAAGGAAAAGCTTTAATTAGGCCTGTGCTGAATCTGCGCACTGTGAATTTGTGCATTGTGATGGATGAAGCACACATCTCCTCAGTGACTGCAGTTGAAATAATGAAGAAGGAGAAGAGGTAACCTGCTCCCATGATTCAGCTGGCAGAGCAGACTTGGAGGTACACCTGTGTTGTGAGAGCGTGCCCAGAGCAGCTGCCACAGGCCATGTTTCTGTGCAGTGCATTCGGCTGTTTTACAGCCTCCTCCTGAGCTTTGATCTCTTTTCAGACAGCAGGGGTCCTAACAAATCAAGCTTTTCATGTTTCACTCAGTTTCACTCTCTTTTGCTTCACCATTCATACTTGAACTCCAAAGAGGACAGATAAAATATTGTCTTTTTCTGAAGCAATTAATGATCAGCAGCGGACATGACTGAAGTGGGCATTTTGCCTTTTACGAGGTGTTTTGAATTGACTGTGAGGTAAAGGCAGCAAAATAGTAGGAAATTGTGTGTATTTATTTTACCATTTTATTCATTCACTATTTATGCTATTTATCAGCTGTGGACTTCTTTTTTTTTTTTTTTTTTTTTCTTTTTTTTTTCTTTTTTTTTTCCCCCCAATGTTGTAGTTTCTACCCAGTTAGGAAAGGTGACATTCTAGGGTAGTGTTAGACTGCTAATGGCCCCCAGGGACAAATCTGAATTATGACAAATAATACACTATCCTAGATTTTATAACATTTCTACTCTATTTTTACCGTGTTGCATGCAGCTTACTCTGTCTTCATGTAGTCCACCTGATATCAGGAAGGTCAAACCACTACTTATTCACATCACTTGCAGCCAGCATTTTCTTTGTGAGTCATAAAGCACCTTTGACATCAAGGGCAGTCAAGGAGATTACCTCCACACCTTTCTGGACAGGATAACAGTGAAATCAGGGAAGAAGTAGTTGAAGACAAAGTTTAATCAGTATCAGCAATCTTGTTTGGTGGGTTGGTTTTGTGTTTGTTGGTTGGTTTGGATTTTTTTTTTTGTTTTGTTTTGTGGTTGTTTTTGGGGTTTTTTTTGTCTGTTTGTTTGGTTTTCCTGACGTTATATTCTGTGTTGCTTAGAATGTAGTGCTCTGATTGTGTACTAGTCTCTGGAACCAAGAAACTAGCAGTAAATTGGAAATATGCAGAAATAGAAGGATACGGGATAAATGGGAATACATCTCTTGTTCATTTGTCTATTTATGAGACGGGGGGAAAAACAAACAAGCAATGCTGAGCTTCAGAGCAAACATGCTAGAAAGTCTTTATGCAGGTAGATATATACATCAACCATAAAACCTGAAATTGGTGAAAGCAGATGATGCTGATTCTAAGTAATACAACAAATAATAATACAGATTTTAATTTAATCTCTGTGAAACAAATCTCTGCATTACAGTTCACCTTCCAAACACACATTTATCTCCTGGTATTCTAAAATTTTCCATGTTAACAAGTTATTTGCAAGGTGAAATCTTATTATGCATATTTTCTCTTTATTGTAGAGATCTTTAAGGTAGCTGGCACTTTTTCTTAGTCTAAAATACCTTAATTTGTTCTTTCTACTCTCCTCCCACCCACACATTTCAGTTTCTTTGTGTAGATGTGTCTCCTTTGTTTATGCCTTCGTAAGCATCTCCCTGGTGTTGGTACTGAGTTCACAGAGCTGAAGTAAAAAACCTGCCTTATACAATATTCTAATCCTTAGGCCATCAGTGCTGACATCCAAGTCTGGTGCCCTAGAATTACAGGGATGATGGTGAATGTATAAAGGTCCCAAAGCTCAATATAGGAGAAAAAAGCCGGGGGGAATGCTGTAACACTGGAGCACATGTCTGAGCTAGGGGGCACAGCCAGGGGGGAAATGAGGAGGCAGTGGAATTCTTGTTAGACTGCTGTGCAGAGATGAGGAGCAGATAGTAAATTAGGAACGAGCACTGCAAGAACACATCTAAATCAGACCCTCCAATTAACTGTTCTCTGTCCTTCTTTCAAGTTTGCTTTCCTTTTAACCTTTTATTTTATTCTTTTGATCTCAGCATCTTTTTCTTCTTGTTCAAGTGAAGAGCAGTGGCGCAATAATTTTTGTTGAGGACGTGCTTTCATTGTCAGTCTTGTTTCCAAGCGCAGCAAGCGATGAACAAAAACTGGAAATATTCATGTATGCCATCACTCAGAATATGAGTCTAAGCAAAATTTGAGACCTGGGACAATTTAAAATAAAAACTGTTCTTCCTCTGTTTGTGACAAAGGTACCTGTTTTGCTGCTTAGTTTTTGAGATTCTCAGCAGAAGATTTATGAGAGGCTTTGTGTTTGTGAGTATGTGCACAAATACATGTACAGGGAACGAACTTTTATGAAAATACATTGTACAAAGCAGGAGCAGTATTATTTATCTGTGATACGCTGGAAAACAGAAAAACTAGCTGTTGCTGTATAAAGACCCTTGTAACTTTCTCCTACACAGCTCTTATTTGGACTAAGTCTAAATTGCAACATAACAGCCTTAGAGAGCTCAGGAAGACATGGAAACATCCCAATGAAGGGCTATTGTGCAGGCATATGAATACATGAGAATCCTGTAATGCACTTCAACAATAGCAATGCTGGTGTCGTTTCTACATGTCCCCAGTGGAAATCTGTTGCAGCTCAGTCCTTCTCAAAGAGAGCCACTCCAGCCTTGTGAAGTTCCTTAAGGAGCTAAATCACTGCCAATCTTGTCAGCATTGACATTGTCTTTGTTCTGAGTCACCACTCTCTAAACTTATAGAGGAGTGTAGAAAGAAAAATACATTATAGAGATATTCTTCTATTAACCTATCTACTGTAAAGGCTTGAAGAGCTGTGCGTTCCTATGACATGCAGAATGCATGAGGTTTTGGTGTGTGTTGGTTTGTCTTCTGAGAATGTTACTGGCAGGTGCATACTCAGACACACACAGGACTCCAAAATGGTTCAATGTTTATGATTTTGAAGTTTTCAGATTAAGATGAACACAAACATGCCTACTTCACTGTGAACATAGGCTAAGTTTTAGTTCTGGAATATCTAAATGGATATTTGTCTTTCCTCTTGTATTTTACAGAATCACGGTATAGTTGAGGTTGTAAAGTCACCAGCTGAGCTCTGGAGCTCAAACTTGTTCGAAGTTCTGTTCACATAGGGTCATCTTGAGCAGTTTGCCCAGAACCATGACCAGCTGCTTTTAGAATAATTCCAAGGATGGAGACTCCACAACCTCTTTGGGTACCCTCTTACATTAGTCAGTCATTCTCACAGTAAAAAAGTGGCAAATTTTGTTCAGGTGAAGAATCTTATGTTTCATCCGTGCTAATTGCCTCTCATCCTGTCACTGAGCACCACTGAGAAGATCCTGGCTCCATCTTTGTGCCCTTGTTTCATAGAATCAACCATGTTGGAAGAGACCTCCAACATCATCCAGTCCAACCTGTCACCCAGCCCTAGCCAATCAACTAGACCATGACTTTAAGCGCCTAATCCAGTCTTTTCATGAACACCTCCAGGGATGGACCACCTCCCTGGGCAGCCCATTCCGATGCAAATCACTCTCTCTGTGAAGAACTTCCTCCTAATATCCAGCCTATGCCTCTGCTGGCACAACTTGAGACTGTGTCTCCTTGTTCTGTTGCTGGTTGCCTGGGAGAAGAGACCAACCCCCAGCTGGCTACAATCTCCTTTCAGGTAGTTGTACACAGCAATGAGGTCACCCCTGAGCCTCCTCTTCTCCAAGCTAAGCACCCCCCAGCTCCCTCAGCCTCTCCTCACAGGGCTGTGCTCCAGGCCCCTCACCAGCTTCGTCGCCCTTCTCTGGACACATTCCAGTACCTATCCTATTGAATTGAGTGGCCCAGAACCACTCAGCTTGATGTCATCTGAAAACTCAATCCTGCTATGTGTATCACCAGTTAAAATACTAAACAGTACAATACACCATATTGAAGTCTCTAGACACTTTGTACCTCTGATAGTCACCTTTTAAATCAGTTCAAGTTCAGGGTTTTCTGAAGAAGGAAAAGGAATTAATCTGGAATGAAAATTACATCTTACTGAATTCCAGTACTGTAGGTTTTCATCTCACATTATCCTCATATTTTGGTTCTATTGCAGGCATTCTATCATGCCATTGTACTTCTTCTTTTACTTAGTGTGGAGTTAGGCAAACAATAATTTTTGATTCATGTTGCCATTACACAGGTAAGATTAGAGATCAGTAAAAGGTGAGATTACCGTGTCTTAGAGAGCCATAGAATTATATTCTAACTAAAAGTATTATCTTTATTAGAAAGACAAAAAAAAAACCAAAAAACCCAACAGTAAGGAATTAGTTTCTTCACGATGCTATTCTTGCAGTGAATGAAAACTTTCAACCAGTTGTCATTGTTCTCATCAGGCTAACTAGTTTCCTAGGCCTTGAAATCTTGGTATTCAAAAATTGACTGAAGTCCCAGTGTACGTAAGATTTGAAAACAGATTTTGAAGCCAGACCAAAGTTCCACCTTGGGAACAATCATTGCCTTTCACATCCAAAACCTTGCGTAGGGATATCTCATTTCTATTAATATTTCATATTGCCTTTTTTTGCTTCAGCTATGTATTTTATCACAAATAATGTTTTTATAAGAAAGAATACCTAAGACAGAACATGCTCCTGTCCCACAGGTTTCAGCAGTCTTTAGGATGGAACAGATAAAACTGACATCGTGCTTCATGGCACAATGATGTTATGGAAAAACAGTTTCTTTCTGAACCACCAGCTGCTGTATGAGAGCTGAAGGGCTCCTAAGAATTCCTTAACCTTACGTTTCCTTATCTGCAGTTCAGTTTCATGCCTGATTTCCCAGAAATTGTTTAACATTTTCAGAAGGACGTCATTCACCCACTAGTTGTTGCTGAATTTGGGTTCGTAACTCTTCTGAAAAGAGAAAGTGATATGATCCTCTATACCCACCAACGCATGATATTGTCAGGTGATAAATCTTTTCATCAAAATATGATGGAAGAACTAGGTTCTACCATGCACTAGAAAACTCTGAACCAAATTAAGGATGAATATTCTGGATGCTCTTTCACAAATGAAAAAATGGGACTAGCCATCTGGCAGCTCTTCAGGCTCCTAAAACACAGAGAATTCTTGCTGGAGGAAGCACAGCTGTGTTCTAAAGTCTTGTAAGGGATTTTTTTTTTTTTTTTTTGAGGGAGTGGTTGTGATCATTTTGTTTTGGTTTAGGTTTTTAATATATTTATACCATATCTATGCATTTTAGATGAGTGGCCTTATCCTGAAAGCAAGCAGAAACTTACTGGAGGTTTCTGTTGTAGAATATCCTTACTGCCGTGTTAAGGAACCTGCTCCATATTGGAAAGAGGCATTCAGCAGAGGCGTGGTTACACTCATTATTGCCTCTCATATTGTAGCTGATATATGTACAGCCTAGAATCATTCTGGGAACTCTCAGGATCAGACCTGTTCTGGGAATGGTTCTCTCTTTGTATGAGGGACCAGATTTCACCTTATGTATCTAGGAAAAACTAATTAATGGTAATCTCTGGGTTCATGTTCAGGTTTTAGTTAAGGATTCAGTTGGAGTAACTGTTGTATTCAGGAAAATGTCTTAGGAAGCTAAAACCCACTGCTGTTTACAGTTTTTGAAACTATGCCCCCATCCCTTTTGGTGCACTATTGCAGAGCTTAAATTAAACTCTTAGTTCTCAAATAAAATGAGTTGACTATCACAAACTTCCTCTTTTTTTTTTTTTTCTCCTTTCTTTTTAATTATTCACACCATAGCTGAAAAAACAGACCCTTTTAGTGTCATGGTTTCTTTCAAATAAGAATATTATTAGTATATTTGGTGGTTATGGACAATACTAAGCAGAAAAACAGTATACCTGTGGCTGAGTAGGTTCTGTAAGAGTACAGAAATTACTCTTACTTTAACAAGAGCTGCTGGAGGTTATATCTGAGATATTAGACAAATTCAAAACTCAAAAATACAGACTATGAAGTAATAATTAGTTACATTTGCACTTTGATTAAGGATTAAATCTCAGTTTAAAAAAATCCACATGTATTTATGTTGCCTGATATAATTAGGCACTTTCATAAATGGCCAAACTTAGAAATGCCTATTATGATTCTATGATTCTATGATTATTTCCTAGCAAACTTGTGGGAGAGCCTGACATGTGTTTAGCAATCATATCTTTGTGTTCATCAGAAAAAAAAAATAAATTTGAAACAATATGGGAGGGGCAGTCCTTATCTTTAAGGCAACTGTTTGATAATTGACCTCCTTTAGCATTTAATTTCTCAAGCCTCTAGGAAGCTTAATTTTGAACATCAAAGAGGTACCTGTGGAAGAAACTGTTCCAGACTGGTGCATAAACAAATTAGAGTTAATAGGGTCATTAGCTTTTGTGGTAAAATTTCAAACTGAGTATTCCTCACTGAGGAATGTAAATGTCAATGTTTTTAAGTCTTTTAAAACATAATTAGACATGGAACTTGAATACAAATGTTAAATATCCTATTAACAAACAATGTTTGCCATACTCTGGGCATTATTTTATTAGCATTATGGAATCTGTTGTTCTTGTCCCACGCATTGTTTGCCAGACAATTAGAACAGGAAAAAACTACAAAGCTGCTTAGTCAATAATGCAGTGTAAACATTAAGGATGGTGTATGTTCTATGTAACATAGAGCATGCTAGCTAGTTACCTTTAGATTAATAGCTGTAGTTCTGTTTAACCCTTAGATTTTTATGTAGGAGTACAAGAGCTTTAGAAAAGTCCCAAACATACACGTGCACACACACACAAAAGACCCAAACCAACCAACAAACAAACAAACGAACAAACAAAAAAACCCAAAGCATATAAAAAAAAACCCACAACAAACAAACAAACAAAAAAAAACCAAACAAAGAAACAATAACACGACCAAAAAACCACAGAAACCCACACCCTACATTTCCTGATGTGGGTGGTGGATGGTCTTCTCATTTCTACTTTTTTTTGCTTCTCTGGCTACAAGAAGAGATAATTGCTGATTGAATTTGAAACAGAGAAAGCAGTCAGTTCAGCTTCTATGTTCACTCATTCCACTTCTTGCACAATATTGAAGCCTTTTATTCAATTATCCTTGCATATGGTAATAGACTGCTCCCTTTCTTCTACCAAACTGACAAGTTGCTAGTCCAGCCACATTTCCACAGGTTTTCCTGCATACCTACCTGCAGGCTATGTACTCTTTCATAGCCATTTCCACCTGAAATTCTTGCTGCTAAGCCTTCTAGCAGCAGCAGGCTCCCAGAACTGGGGGTTGTTAGAGCAAGTTCACTTTTTTATTTTGTAACCCATGGTATTTAAAACTGTGGAGTTTATTCCAACTGTAAGAGCTTAGTACTCAGCAGTGACTTCTGTTACATCCAGAACATTGGCTGCTGCTACAAGTATCATCATTTAAGTAGGTAGAGAGGAAAATTGCCTCATAAGGAAGCAATGAGATCAGGTCAGTACATCATTTTGTGGAATATGGACTAAGGACCTAACTGGCAACACGACAAATGCATGTAGCATAGAAGGAAGTAAAATATTTTCTAGGACGCCAAGGGAGAATTGCAGAAAATATTTAGACTGGAAAACTAAAGATGAATAAGCACATCCAGTGGTATACCACCTCACCTCTGTGAAAACTGATTTATACCAGCAGAGTCTGAAGGAGTGCTATAGTGGATTCTACCAAAAAAAAAGAGAAGGGTAAGGGAGAAGAGAAAGGTGTTTAAAATGATTGATTATAACTGTATTACAAGCATTGGATTCTTAAGTCACTAGCCTGAAGAAACAAAGACTTTAAAAAACACCAAATTTCCTTAATGTAACATAATGAAATTTAAGGAAAATGTATTTTCCCATTGAACTGTCATAAATCATTTTTGTGATAATATTTTATTTGATCTTTTAATTCCCCATTCTCCCTCAATAGCAACAATTTCTTTTTGCTGATGTAACATCAGTAGAAGCAACAGAAAAAAACACCAAATCCTCAAATACTTTTAATGTAAAGTGAATCATGTTTAAATGATGCTTTGAGAAAAATCTTTGTCCATTAGAAGGAAGCTTTTTGCACTAGATAAGTTGTTATGATTCATTTTTTTGCAAAGTCATTCTAGTTACTGCTATTTGTATCTTAACAGTGTGCTTCATATTAGTTTGCCTCCAGAAGAGCATCTCATAGACTTCTATAAGCATTTATTTTTAAATAACGTTGGTTTTATTTCATCCTCCTACAGTGTCTTTGATAGAATGTTACTATTTTCACACAGTGTTAATTGATTTCCTGCTATAATCCAGAGTATTAGATGAGTGTGACTGTCTCCATTTTGGTAACTTACTGATTTTACTCATGGAGGCAACATGATACAAGTCAAGATGGCATAATGTATCTCTGGCAAGTTTGGGATCATTGAATGTGTCTCATTTAACCTAACCCAAACCACAGAAAGGTTAGACAGCTAGTCATCCTTTTGTTCTCAAGGCTGAGGCAAACACCTCCAGAGGATAAGACACCCTATGACAAAACACTGATAACTTTGGCAAGAGAAATTACTGTAAAAGGTTACTTGCCCTTCCACTAACCTATGCATCTGAGAATGGCAGTGCTTCACACTACTCTGTGCAAATGTTTCATGCTCCTGTATGCCTTGCCTATAAATGTCGTAAGGGTAAGAGTCTGTTACTTCTACTACACTGATTTTGTTACTCTTTGATCACAATCTTGACTGTGAAGTATTCTGAAAACATCTTTCCCTTACACTCACCTAGGCCTGCTGGCAATGTTACTTTCAAAACTTCAAGTGAAAAGGAATGTAAACACAATAAACAGTGTGTTCTATGTATTGAATGAGTGAAAAAGTGCGTTTATTATATTTTTGTTATTTTTTTAAATAAGAAATTTGTTTAAACAGTTTAGGCACTTTTTTTTTTTTTTGTAAGGAGTTAAAGAGTAAGCACAAACAAACATTCATTTCTTCAAAACTAACAAAGCAGAGTTTACAATATAGTCCTTTTTAGATAGATTAACATAACTGTCACATCCTCTCTAGTTTATGGACTTAGCCATTAGGCTGCTTAGCCAACACAGGATGTACTTCTGAAAAATTCCTGATCAGTCAAATAGATACTAAAGGCATAAAACTAGGTGGAATGTATTCCAGTGTCTGTTAAGATTTACTACAGAAAAGGATACCCTTTCATTTAACTTGTTACAAATTGTAGAGTTACATAGCGAGCTGGAATGTTTTAATCATACATAAATGGGTCAAGTAAAACTATGAAGAATGCATTTTTCGGTTTGAATTTTCAACCTGTTCTTGAATGTATTTCATGGGTTTTTTTCCTTCCCATATCTGTTCTTGATCGCTAGCTGAGAGGTTGCATCAGACCAGACTAGGAAAGTCTTGACACCAGAGGGTGCAGAGGTGCTATTCCATGTATTCAGTACGTCATCTGTAAGGTAGCCTGACCCATATAATCAGAAGAAGTGGTCTTATGTTAACCTTTTCTATTTTCAAAGGATAAAAACTATAGTGAAGCAACAAAACGAGGCAAGGAGAGCACAATTCTTGTCATTATTGTCAAGAATGTGTGGGAAGGAGGTGATGGGATGACTTAGTGCAGACATAAAGTCAAGCATTATCAATTCAAATACTAAATTAAATAGATGTAAATGTAAGTAGATGTAAACCCACAAATGCACCTAAAGATAGCACTTAGATCAGGAATCTGTTAAGCAGGAGCTGCTTTAACTTGTTCTCATGACTGGCTACTGCTTGGCAGACATAACTTTCTCAAAAGAATATTACAAATGTAATTATTTTGTGACTTGATTCAGTTGGTGTCCTTAGGGAAAATCATTCTATGAAACTACTGAAACCCCAGAACTGAACAATTGTTGACTACTTCAGGATTTGATCTATGGATTACTACTGTCTCTGCTGAGGAACAATGTGCTTAACAGCAGCCCACAAAGACTGATATTATGTGATGGTTGCCAAAAAAGGAGAAAGTGCTTGTTCACTTTCTTTTGTGGCTTTATGATCTGCTTTTTGGCACATTTCTAAGAGTAAGAAGGCACTTCACAACAACAGTTGTACTTTTGCAGTTCCTAGTAATAAGGTAAAATGTGAAGATCAAATATTTGGTGGAATGATAGAGCAGATGGTTCAAAAGGCATGGATAAAAAGCAACCACCACTAAATTTGTGCATACTGAGTTAAAAGCAAATGAGAATCTGGCTACAATGGAAATCACCCCTTGAAGGAAGTGATGGCATCAATTAACTTAAAAAATAAAAGATAAGAGTAAAGCAAAATTTCATTGGCAAAAGACTGTTTCTCAAAAGCTGCATGTTGTGAAAATGATGGAACATGGATAATTTTCCTTTGGTTTGCCACACGACAATGTGGGCACACCAAAGGTTGCGTTTATACTGAATTTACATCAGTTCATTTTAAGCACCAAAGCCCTGAGCATCTGAGGAAAATTGCAAGCCCTTTTTTTTTTAGCCTAAATTAAAGTTACACTGTAAATTAATATAAAAATAAATCAATCATCATTAATTATCCATTAAAGTGATGTCTGCACATTCTTATATTTTAATCTTCATTAACATGCGGGAAAGCAAATATCCCAAAGGATGTGCTGCATGTGTTGCCATGTTTTACTCATGTCTCTCTGGAGTTCTTAACAGCTCAAAAAGTAAGATTCTTCAATGGGAAGCATATACCACTAGGGCTTTTTATCTGAATACTTCAGATTCAGTCAAAAGGCACAATCTGAGCAGCTGTGGGCCAAGGCGAGATTCATCTGTTTAAGTCTCTGACCCTGATGATACGCTGCTTGAGTGCCTCTACAGCACTGAAGCTATGTGCTGTAGGACTGACTGTGAATTACATTCACGTGTGCCTGTTGTAGTGCATCAGCTTTTCTTAAACCAAATGCCTTTTGCTTTGTTTTTGTTTGGTTTCTTTTATTACTTCTCTATATGAATCTCATAACAATATTTCACCTACTACTTTGAGCAACAGATTCTCTTTTAAATATCATATGTGGTTTTAATACTTACTTGCCACACGTCACCCAAATTGTATTGCTTGATTGTACCCAGCAGTAGTTTGAAATTGTTGTCTTGTGATACTTTGAAATCTTTGATTCAAAAGGAAGGAAACCTGTACAAGACGACATATAATGAAAGGAAATAAAGACTGCATTGAATTGTTCTTCAGGAAAAACTGGCACATAAATGATTGCTACATAATAATCAATATTCATAAACTGTACTGTTGTGTAGAAAGAGATTTTGAAAACACATGCAGGCACTCCATTCTGCTCAGGCTTAAATACACCTCTTCTTGCAGGTAACAGGAAAAGTCTATGGCATGCCCCCTATGAATGTCATGCAGCCTGAACAGCCAGATTAAAATATAATGTAGTCCACATTCAACGAAATGCTCTCTTCATATTTCTGTTCACAGGATGTACCTCTGCATACTCTTGTCACTAATTCTGAGTTTTTACTTCTCTGGCACACTCAACTGACATACATATACTACTGAAATACTAGATTCTACAAAGCTGGGAGTTTTCCTGACATCTGGGTGCAGTCCAACCTTCTCTAGCACCCCGCAGGTAACTTAATAGAGACATTCCAGAGCTACCACACTTTGTGATCACTGTGATTCCATTTCTCACTTCTTCAGAGATGTTAGTGGAAATTTGAGCTTTGGAGGGTGAGATTTGAGCTTTGGATAAGTTCCAGAAAACTTATCCAACGATGTTTTTATTTTAGCTCGTATAACCAAAAAAGGTTTGTCATTAAAACAGTGATCACCTAAGAATAAACATTTTCCAACTCAAGTTTTCTTCATTTCTTGAGAATTTTGAGTATAAAATCCTATTTTTTTAAGGATTTTTCTTCCTACTTGGATTCTCAAAATCTTTTCTCAGGTGGCTAAGGAGGTCAGCAGCAACCTCGTGGCCAATAGGAGCAGGTAAGAGATTGTCCCCTCATACTCTGCACTGGTAAGGCCACACTTCAAATACTGTGTTCAATTGTAGACCCCTCCCCACAGGAGAGACATTGAGATCCTGGAACATTTTCAATGAAGGGCAACAAAGCTGGCAAAGGGTCTTCAGAACAGGTCTTATGAGGAACAACTGAAGGAAGTAGGGTTCTTTAGTCTGGAGAAGGCTGGAGTTTGTAGTGAGGTGGGTGTTGATCTAACTAGCAATATGAGGCTAGATTTCAGTTTGTGTCAGAGGAGGTTTAGGTTTGATATTAGGAAAAATTTCTTAACTAAAAGAGTGGCCAGGCATAGGAACAGGCTGCCCAAGGAAGTGGTAGAGTCACCATCCCTGGGGGTCTTCAAAAACCATACAGATAATGACACTCTGGGACATGGTTTAGTGGTCATGGTGGTGTTGGACTGATAGATGGACTTGATGATCTTAGAGATTTTTCCAGCTGTAATGAGTCTATGATAAATTGTATCCAAATGTGTAATTCCCATTTTGTTTTGCCTAGCGATTTCCTAATCAAATTAATTACATAATCAATGCTTTTGGTTATTTCAGTCACATTTAAAATTCATTGATAAGTTAACCCAACAGAAGAAGTTTAATTGCATTGACCATGCTCTGCATGTTATCTATTTTAATGCTGGTATAAAAACATTGAAACAATGTGAAATTGCTATGATTACTAGAGATGCTATTTTCCATTTTTAAAAAGCATCTGGAAAGAAGCAACCTCACAGATGACATTTTCACAAGATTAAATAGACAGATTGAATCACAAGTACTACTTCATAAAAGTGAAAGTGGAGCTCTATCAGACTCTCCATGCAACATAGCTTTATTCTGGTCGTCTTCCCTGCAGGATACTGCTCACTCTAATGTATCAGAAAAATAGCAGGGAGGTTGGCTTGTTGCTTTTTAGCTTAAGCATTGATTGTGGTTTTACATTAATATGTGTCCTGTGAAATCTGCAGTAGTAAAAATGAGTACATTTCTAACCTGTAAACATGAACAATTATACCATACTTATTCAACCTCTTACGTTCAAGTGTGCAATTATCACCAGGTAGTCATAGTCATATGACAACAAACACCTATGGAATTGCTTTTAAAAAACAGATGAGGTCTGTGAGGTGATTCTGTGAATCCCAAATTACTTCAAATTCTTCAGAGTGCTCCTGTATATGCACATGAATTCCCTAATATACTTTTACAGAAGCAGGCTTTTGATGACCTTTGGCATGACAAGTAACACTCCCCCAAAACTACCTTTTTGCATGAGGTACCAAATGATTGAATATGAAATGAAAAGAAATCCGAAAATGAACCATTCCCCTAAAACATTTTGTACCACTATCAGAAAAGTAAAAGCATGGCATTTATTCAGACTACTGGTTTATGCTTACGTGCCAGGTAACAAACAATTGGAGAAAAACTAAAACCATGTCAAATTTTGGAAGAAGTTCGTCTTTATCAATATACGACTTTAGTTTTGGATTGTGGAACAGCTACAGCTGCGGCTGTTCAACTCTAAGTCTTGAAGACAAGATGAAGATCAAAATACAATTAAAGGGGTGAAGGGCAGAAATAAAAGTATCGTTTAGGCATCAGTAGTAGTATAAATATTCAAAAGTACGCTCATTAAATGAAACTCAGTAAGTTGTCTTAGTGACAATAGTAATGACTAAATTGCTCTACTCAAATGTGAAACATGACTGTAAATTTCTTTTGATGTGTATTTTTGTTCTCACACTTCAGTTGTTATGAGGATGAATCATCACTGTGATTCATGCATGTTTCATCCAATGAATTTACAGGGTATGAGCTTTCGTAGCCTTGTATCAGTTTTGATAGCAGTAATACGAATTGATTGTGTAAATAAATTGTCACTGAAAGACAAATTAGAGAATGAATTGCCAACCTACTTATTGTTGTACAAAATCAGGTTTGTACAGTAAAACTGGTCTTACTTCTTGGGGAGAGTAGACCACAAACTTTGATCTCTTTCATTTCTTCAAGGTGACTGCAATAACTTTATTTACTGTGTATGAAAAGAAATGGTGATTATATTCCCAGAACTCCCAATTCGATAGTATCAGTATCATTAGCAAAGGTGTTCCCATGCTAGGAATCAAGAAATGTATTGGGATCTGACTAACTGGACTGTGGAGGCATCTTCAGCTTATAAAAGTGGTCCCTTCAGGGAAAGAACTCATTGGTTTAATACTGTATCATTTGCACTATTCCTATTCATCTTTTGAAAAGATTATTTCAATCTCAAAGCTGTCAGTTTGGCATTTTCATAAGAACTAAATCAGTTTTTAAAAAGTCAGAAAGTTGCTTCCTCTGTTTCTTTCCTTTTGATTGATTATCCATGGTTCCACAGCCTATTAAGTGATGACAGCAATGTTCTTTGGAGATATAATCATCAAAGAGCATTACTCAGCTGGGGAAGTACACGTGAGTGGTGTAAATAATGAAACAGAACAGGGGGCATTAAATATTTTTTTTTGTTTGTTTTCTGTGCTTGAAGGCTTGTTTACAAGGTAGGGGGTATGGTGGTTTTTTGGGTTTTGTTTTTTGTGGTTGTTTTGTTTTTTTTTAAAAAAAAAAAAAAAAAANGTTTGTTTTTTTTTTTTTAAAAAAAAAAAAAAAAGGAAGAAAAAAGTGCAAGTCTCTTAAATTGTATCAACCAATCCCTCTGTTCAGATTGGGAGCCCTGCAGACCTGGCAAATCTTAAAGGTTTATCAGTGTTCATTTTGGCTTTCAAAAGTGTATGTATTCCCATTGCTCAGAGAGCTCTAGTTTATACGTTAGGAAGTATATTCCCAAAGCAGATGCTTTTCTTTTTTTTTCTTTTTTTTTTCTTTTTTTTTTCTTTTTTTTTAATTATGCAGTCCGTGTAATCCAAGTTACATAGTGCAGACTGTTTTATAAAACCTATTTCTGTGTAGCACATCAAATATAAACGATTGTAACTGTTAATTAAAGATTGGTTTAGAGGAGAGAAGAGAGCAGGAAGCAAAGTGTTTAAACATGTATGTCCGTGACTTGTAGCAGAGTTGAAAAGTAACTGATTGTGTGTGGATAATTGCCATGACTCTGTTTGTCAGACCCCTATTGTTATGAAAGTTGCAAGGCTGCCTCTTAAACTGTTCAAACATGGATCTCCAACATTCATGTCAAGAAAGGCCAGCTGCTCTGTTAAAATTCATTGCCTGTTTGTTAAAATAGTATATCTTCGTTCCAAGTCACTAATCCTGGTTTGTTTTGGGGGTTTTGCTTGGGGTTTTTTGGTGGTGTTTTGTTTTGGGTTGGTTTTTTTTTTTTTTGGTTGGGGTTTTTTGTTGTTGGTTTTTTTAGACAGTGGTTCCAGAAATTTATTTCTGATGTAAGCTTCTGTCATTAATCTGAAGTGTCTGATCTAAAGTCATCTGATTCTGGCTCAATCTTACTTTTATATCTGTATAAAAGAAGACTCATTAAAAGTAATCCCTACAGAAGTCTCTCTCCCATTCCTTCCATGTAAAGGGTCTTTGTGTACAAACTGTGTACGAACAAAATCAACCTGACCTAAGTGAAATAAGTAGATTTTAAGAGTAAAAGTTAGATCTCTTAAGAGTTGAACAGCGAGATCCCAATCAAGAGACCACTGCAGTTAATATTAATTTCTTTTAGAAAATCAGAAAAGTATGACGCCTTTGAGGAGATCTTAAAACAAAATTAAGAGAGTCCAGTGCTTTGTTATCCTCAACAAAAATGATGAGACAGGAAAAGTAGTATGTGTATGTCTGAATCTACCTATCTGGGTGTTTGAGCGCATTACTGATACTATCATACTCTAAACAAAACTGTGAAGTTGGCAACTTAAAATGTATTTACCAGCCTATATATGCAAAGAAGTCTTATTGTGGACCTAAAATCTCAGGTTTTGACTCAGGTTTTGACTTAGGTCCAACTCAGGTTGGACCTAAAAATCTCAGTCTATCATCGTCACTTACTTGTAGAATTTTTTTTCTGTTACTGTTTGGATTGAACACATGAGAAAAAGAGATTTTAAATTCTCCAGTTGAATTTTAAATTGTTTTACATCCATTTTTTAACTTGCTTATTGAAACACTAATGGCTAAATAGCTCTGGCCTTAGTACAGGCCATGTAATAGTTGTTTTAACACACCGAAAAGTATGAACAGAATGAGTTTAATTCATCTTTTCAGATGGATATGTACACATATTTTTTATGTATGTATCAGTTTTATTACTAAATTAGCATTAAATAGGTTTAAAAAAAAACAAAAAACAAACCACAACTTTATATTTCATATACAGTGGGGAAGTAATTCTAAATAATTCATCAAAATAGCATGTCCTACCAATCAAGGGGCAAGAATGTAAGGCATGAGAATCCTTCTAATTTAGCATAGAGCAGTCTCTCATGCATAACTGCTGTCCTCTGATCAAATCATGCTTTTTTTTAATCTCAAGCAAGGATTAAAAAAGAAAGTCTTGGCAAAAAGGACAACTAGAACATCCTTCAATGGAGATGGAAATGACTTGATAAGGGACTAAGGAAAAAAACAACACAAAAACACCAGGCATTTTTCAAGCTACTGTTCAAACCTGCAGGTAAACTGTGCAGCTCAAAAGTATGCAAACCAAGTTCTATTCAAAAAGATTACAGGAAAATGACTTTTAAAATAAATAAATAAATAAGTAGAAGGAAAAAAAGAAAGATGGAAGAGGCAGCCTATATCTTCTACCTGGAATAAATACAATGAAATTATAATTACATGTCCCTCAGTGGAAAGGGACACAGTTATAGTGCTTGTTAAATTGAAACATTTTCTGAAGCCGTATACTTTTTGCACTCCTTTGACCTTAGCAGATGTGAAATTTGTCAGTACTGATACACTGAAAAAATTCCCAGCTTTCTTTTTTTTTTGAGGTGAATGTAAATTAAAACTCACTTGATGGTATCAAACTGTGTGATGATTTTAGACCATCAGACATGCCAACAATATAGGACTTTTTACTATAAAGTTTTTAATCTCGTTGCAGAGTAGTGTGAAAAATATTTTAACTGTATCATCCTTACTGTGAGCTCAGATCTTGAAGTCCAGAATAGTTAGATCCCCTCCTACCAAGGATAGAGGTGCAGGCTAAGAGTATGTGGTCCAAGACAGAGCAGAGTCAAAGTCAAATTTCCTTAAAAATGGTATTTTGCTGTTTTTTATAGTCTATACTAGCTTAGTATGACAAGGATAAGGATGAGAGAAGTAGGTTTGTATATTAATCTTCTCCCTAGGGTAGAATTCAGCAGGAAAATGACATTCCTCTTACCTTGGAGTTAAAGCAGCAAAATGAGTAAATTTTGTTCATGCAACATTTCGGTGCGGACCATTNTGTTCATGCAACATTTCTGTGCGGACCTTACCATTCCTCGTTTCCTAGTGGCAAACTAATCCAGTGGGAGCCACTACAGATGTAAAAGTGTAGGAAATAGCATAAAGGATTGAAGACCAATCTTTAAGAGTTTGTGGTACTGTAATAGAACCACTTTCTTCTAGTCTTCCTAGTACATTAACCATTGTTCTCTTTAGCAGTTCACAAATCTCAGCAAGTTGCAGAAAATATACAGTTGTTTCCTTTATCTGTCCATTGAGTAGGAAATAATTACTTTTATTTAATGATGCATCTTAAATATAAAATATATCAAACTTTTTTTTTTTTTTTTTTCCCCTCTCTGTGCCCAGAGCATTACACATCCTTAAGGAAGGATAGCAAAATTACTAAATGACCCTATGCATATTAGGTAATAAATAAGACAGATGAATGATTGAAATCTTGTACTATGTGGCTAACTTATTTCCAGTAATGATCTTGGGAAGTAATCTCTCATCAGCAAACTGTCAGAGTGAATGAGAGGATTTTAGACTTTTCTTAAAGTTGTACTAATTGTACTGTGGTCCTGTGTGCTCTCTATAATTTTCTCCTTCAATTGAACATTGCGTACAAAACCAAAACAACATAATTCAAACAACAGCTAAAACATTTTGAGATGACACTGGACTTTTAAATTCTTTATACTATTTTCAACAGGAAAAAGAAAAGCATTTCAGTGTAAGCATAGCTTTTCATCACGTGAAAGGGAAATTCATTCTTGATGTCTGTTGATGCAAACAAGAAATGTTTTTCTCCGAATGCAAGAAAAATTCAGCTATAGGACCTTCCTGTTAAACTTGAACACTAAATGGAAAGGCCAGTATATCACTGGAAAATATTTTACTCTTAAATTTGGAAGTAACTATTTACCCATTTGAACCCTGGATCAATTATTTGTTCCAATATTGTGGATCAAATACCACAACCCTGTATTGTGAGTGGTCCCTACATCACTTTCTTTCAATATCTTCACCTATCATTCTAGTTGGAAAGCCATCATCTCTTCCAGATGTGAAGATGTCAACAGGGGTAAGATTTAGTGTGCTCCAGTTTGGATTAGCACCTTGTTAAAAATATCTGATAATCCAGTTTTGGGGTATGGAACAAAAATAAACAAGCTTACATTAAATCACCTATAACCCTTAAAGTGCAGCTGGACTGTTTGATGTTTTGCACAAAATAGGCTAGAGCCTAGAAAGGCTGTGATTGCAAAGACTAATTGTGAAGTTTAAAAAACCCTACAGAAATAATTGCTGCTAGTCTGCATGTCAGAATTTTCAAATTAAAAGATAAAACAGGTTTAACTAAAACCCAGCTAATTAGAGCAAAAGTAGATCCTGTTCAATGTCTGAGATGATGTTGTAGACAATAGAGCTGTTAACTTCAGAAAACAGAGCTGAAGTAATCAAATGAGGAAATGTTTTTCCTTTCAATCTCTGTTTTGAGAGAATCATCAGTAGGTTGTTCTATTTGTTTCTCACATTTTTCAGCTCGATCAGCCAAATCCATGCAATAATACCCACCCCCGCTCTGAATCTGAGATGAGTTCCACCTTGTCTGGTCTTCTCTGGGTACTATAAAGAATTAACCAACTTTTTAAATTACTCTTTTATTTTTATATGCATACAAATATTTCTAGTTTTGAACAAATTGTTCTGAAATCACGCTTCCACTACTTTACATCTAGTATTAGATATATACATAGAAGTGTTACAGCCTCTCTCGAGCTTCAATTGCAAATGGTTTTAATAGTGGCATTACAGACTCATAGAATTGCTTTTAAAAGAGACAGAAGGATCTCTGCCATACAAAGGTCTTCAATATTATGTATATATCACTTGGCAACTGAAACCAGTCACAAGCAAGATCCCGAGGGAGAAGAAACCATACCAGCAGAACAGCAAAACTCAGTGCTAATTAGAAGCATTGTTGAAACTTCAGTGCATAATCAAATAGTCAATAGCTGCAATATCCCCCCAGTCTTAAACAAGGATCCTCTCTAATATCAGAAATTAACTGTTCTATTGCAGTAGGATGTGAAAGGCACAGGTGCTCTTGCACCTGCTCATTAGCAGTTTGTTAACTTGGTTTCTTCAGTCTATATTGAAGTTACTGGACTAGTCATTTCTGAAGAAATCTTGCTTTATAGTTCTTCTCCTTGTTTATTTTGCTGCAAGTTAGAGATTCAATGAAGAGGACTAAAATCCCCCCCCACCCCC
>VWZE01024400.1:521585-563579 GCA_013396675.1 Eubucco bourcierii | reverse complement strand
CCGCCCCCCCCCCTTTTTTTTCCCTCACAATTTGAGTTTCTGACTGCATTTTCATGTTTGTTTTGCCCCAAACTAACAAAATTCTGAGGCCGTTATAATCCACTTCTTCCTGGTAATTACTGGTTTCTCTCAGCTCAGCATATTAATGGTTTTGTGCACTGTGGAATGTTTTAATAATCTTAAACATGTATACATCGAGGCAAGAGTGTATTGTATACTGTGTAGTTTCTTTAGTACTGTTTCCTTTACAGATCTCTGCACAAGACACTCTGGTGTCTCGATTTTAAATGGCATGTTTGATACCTAGATCCTCATGTAAGTGAGTTGAATTTCTATTCTATTTTAGTTACACTACAAGTGTACCTTTTTTTTTTAATTTTTTTTAACCCCCCCTATAGCAAGACAAGAATAAAAGGATAAAAGGGCAGGTTTATCTAGTAGAAAATCAGCAGTAAAGGGTAGATAACTAAGGAAAGTGGGTTTGTGTGTACTGGAGCTCTTCTGTAGCTATATGAGAACAGGAGACAGACTGGAAGAGTTGGAGCTTTTCTGTCTGGAGAAGAGAGGGCTCTAACTAGACTTTATTGTGGCCTTCCAGTGTCTGAAGTGGGATACAAAACAGCTGGTGAGGGACTTGTTAGAGTGTCACATACTGACAGTGCTAGGACTAGGGGGCATGGAGCAAAAAGAAGTTTTTTACTGTGAGGGCAGTGAGACAGTTAGAGCAGGTTGCCCAGGGAGATGCTAGAAGTCCCATCTCAGGAAGTCTACAACTACCTGAAGGGTGGTTGTAGCTAGGAGGAGGTTACCTTCTTCTCTCAGGCAACCAGCACCAGAACAAGAGGACACAGTCTCAAACTGTGCCAGGGGAAGTTTAGGCTGGAGGTGAGGAGAAAGTTCTTCACTGAGAGAGTCATTGGCTACTGGAATGGGCTGCCCAGGGAGGTGGTGGAGTCACTGTCCCTGGAGAGGTGTTCAAGGCGGGTTTGGATGTGGCACTTGGTCTAGTCTTGAGGTCTGTGGTATCGCGTTGGTATCGGGTTGGACTTGATGATCTTTGAGGTCTCTTCCAACCTTGGTGATACTGTGATACTATGAAGTTTTTAAAGCCAGGCTGGATATGGCTCTGAGCAAGTGGATCTAGTGTGAGGTGTCCCTGCCCATGGCAGGGGGTTTGGAGTTAGATGATGCTTGAGGTCCTTTTAAGCCCTGGCAGTTCTGATTCTATGAACATTAATTTCCTGAAATGGAAACTTGTATCTCTTTATCAGCAAAAGATAGGCTAAATCAGCAGAATTTGTGGAGTTCCCGACCACAGAAATGTCAAGGATGCCATCTTTACTATTGTATCAGAACATTTGTGAACTTGGATAATGTTTAGGGTACAAAAGGCTAATGGTGAAAGTCTCTGTAAAAGAAAGAGAAATATCATTAGCTCTTGCATTTTTATGGGAACTGTAATGAATGCCATATTCTCTACTGCAGAAGAAAAGTTCTAATTTATTAAAATCTCTACAATAATAAACACACATTTGCCACATTACTGTTTTTAGTCACCTAATTACTCTTTGTATAATTATCATCACTGCGCATGGAGTAAGGTTAATAGAAATTATCAAAAAGTGACAGATAAAAGCTAACCAAACTTTACTATTCCAGACAATCTGAAATAGATTTAGAAAGGAAGGATCTAAAATAATCAACAGCTACTAACAGAAACAAAAAAGGCAAAGCCTATTACCACTATGTGTGGGTCCTTTTTTCAACCACCCAAGCTGACTTTAAATTATTCTTCCATTAACACACTGTGCTGCCTACTTCTAGCTCTTGCTGAGCAAACTTCAAGAGCTATACCCAGCATGGGTCCTGTAGCTCAGAACAGGAAACACTTTGGTACTCTGTATTCATGGGGAGAAATGGGAGGAGGAAGAAAGTCTATGGGAAGAAAGAAACCTAATGCATAGGTTACTAATAGCTGTTCTGTATTAAACAGAGCACAGAAATGAAACATTTTACTTGTAATTAGATGGGATGGGTCTATTTCCTTCCCTGTTGGTTACTTTTTTTTCTTTTTTTTTTCTTTTTTTTCCTTTTTTTTGGTACTATTGTCATTATTGTGGAGGCATTCATGAGGTAATGGTTAATACAATGTGAAATTCAAAATATAGCTTTTTATTGTATACATTTGATCACATATATACAATTTAAATCAAACAGTTGTTTACTGGAATAGCATAGAAAGTACAGCAGCAGCTTTGACTTGACCCATTCACCTTTATTTCCAGTATGTGAACAATTTATTTCTCCACTTTCAGGACTGAAACCAGATTTCCTGTTTTCCTTATTCTCATCTGTACAAGTCTTCCTGAACAGATATTTGACCATTCTCTATTTCCTCATTGTCTATAAAGATGATGTAACTTTTGTGGAAAACACTAACTCCTCACAAATCATACATTCAAATGAAAATATGAAATATTTATCTCTGTACACATTGTATTAATTCACAACAAAATGTAAGCTTTATGGAAAAAACAAACCAAAACACAAAAACTAGTCAGTCAGATGGAGGAAAACAACTGACAAATGTCTTTAGCCTTCTTCCTTTCCCAGTAAGATTATGAACATTTAAATATATGCAGCAGAAGCAGATGAAATTACGTTCTCTGACAGTCTAAGTGAAACAGATACATGATTGATTGCAAGGTGGCATAGCTGCTGGCATTTTTTGTCAGCACATTTTGATGATACAGTTTCTTAGGTGAACTTCAAGTACATCAGTGACACATACAATGTTTCAGACAATTTGAGTAGTTTCAAAGCTAATAATTTATGAGAGATTTTGAAGCCTGTTATTAGGTTTATCTCAGGAGAGGTTGGTTGGTTTTTTAATCCTCAGTTCCTTGATCTGTGTTTTGTTTATCTCATCTTGTTTTGCTAGAAAGCAAATACATAGAACTTTAATTTGGAAATGTCTGCATCAATGTGTGTCATCACCTTAACAAGGTTTCCTATCCGGAATGCTTGAACTTGAGAATGGCCACGCAGCAGACAGATTAGAGGAAAAGGTGAAGAACTTCTGAAATGAAGTACCACAGGAAAACTTTATTTTGAAATAGCCAAAAACATAAAAGAAAAAGCTTTAACAAGAAGTTTAATACCTTATTTGTGAGACTGGTAGGCTCAGTGTGCTAATAATGTCTGACAGACCAAATCTTACCGTATCTACATCCATGTAAGTCAGAAAAAACAGCGCCAAAATTGACTGCGTTTTTCTAGCATGTCCACAGTTTACTTCCAAGAGCTCAGCACTTCAAGTCAAATCAGATACAGTGAATTGTGACCCTCCAGAGAATTACTAGTTGATAAAAAACACAAGTTCTTCCTCTTCCATAATCCAGTGTATATGTAATGTTAAATTAGTTGACTGGAGAATTCTGAAGCATAACTGAAAGAATAGTAATGGAAGGAAGAAACTAAAATTAATTAATTGCTGCTGTAAATTGTTTATCAGATCACAATATAATATATTAATTTCAAATTAATTTAAATATATGGAAGAACATAATCAACAACTCAAAAATTGTATTGCATCCATGAAAATCAAATGCTACGTTTTATGTCCTTATATTACTAGACGATTAACTGCAACTCTAATTCTACTCAGAACTGTTGAATTCAAATTAAATTATTAATTGTCATGCTATAAAGCTTTAATTGTTTAAAACAGACATTTCCTTACAATAACACTAACATGTAGATGTACAGAATTTTTTATGCATTTCCTTAGGAACCCACAGCGCAACATCTATTTTATTAGCCAAGAATACTGGTACCTCTTTATGAACATGAGCAGCCAACCTTCATGTCTCCCACTGGAAGATTAGCACAACCCAACTGACTTTAAAGGTTTTACTACCAGCAGAACAGTAGTAAATAAAGGATGACTAGCAGGTTATATTGTTACATCAAGCAATAATGCAGTACTCGTAATGATACTGCATGTATTACGCCTAAAGTGTCAAATCTATTTCTAGCCTAACTGCAGTAGTTAGGCCAAAAGGTGACTGAGGGATGAATTTGCCCCACAGTTTTAATTTCAGGTATTCTAGAGAATTTCACACATGATTATTACACCTAGAATCCAGTTCTCTAAACAGTATGAAGGAAAATTAATCTGATAAGAAATCAAGCTTCCTAATGAGAAAGAATGGATTACCAGACTTTATGTGACTAGAAGAAGGATTACTGAGTGGCAGTGAGCATCTGTGAAAAACAAAGTGACAGATGAGTTGTCCAGGCGTTGCAATGAAATGTGCCCATTTTTCATCACTGTAGTTCCAAAATGTAAAGCTCATGACCACTTGTTTTGTTTAGTAAAAAGCAAAAAAACCCTTTTTTTCTCATTATTTTGCATATAAAGTAATGAGAATGCTTTCAAAGAACTGGTAGGATGCTTTCAAAATATACACTAGAATTGTTGGGGTTTTAGGAAGTTACACTTATTTTGACTGTCAAGAAGTTATGCTCTGTTATTCTTTCAGTAGATTTCATATAAACCTTCAGAATCTATGAACTGAGCAGTGAATGAAAATCACAACATTTTTTGCAGTTGGTCCCCTGTTTGGTTTGCAGATGATCCCTCACCTTTTTACCACAAAATTTGCATGTGCGTGCAGCTTGTTCTGTTAGCACTTGTGAACTTCCAAATAGAATATGTTACATTATATATTGCAACTGAGAATGTGTAATTAAAAAATAAATCAACACAGTGAAAACACCAGGAAAAATACTGAACAAACTTGAGGGTTGTGGAAAAAAAGACTCCACTTTGAAATTTCTGAATTTGTAAAATATAGATGAGAAATATACATGCAGTGCTTAACATGGGCTAGCACTCAGTTCTTCCTAGTAACATTCTTTTTGATCACACTAATAATACACTATGAAGCATCACTCTGTGGGATGCAGTTAAAGCCTATTTAAGCCAAAAAAACTACTCATACTCTCCCAGGAGAAAATATCAGAACATTTTTATTTTTACCTCAATCACGCTAGAAAGCTTCGTGAGGGATGGTCTTAATCAGTGTTACAGGGAGATTGCTGCCACTAGTATGCCTAGTGAAAATGAGAGAGGATGCAAGAGCAAATATGGTGCTGAAAAATACTGAATAAGATGATTCAGAATTAAATGCTTAAGGCTTACTTGAGCTTCAGTTGTGCAAGGTTTATGCAGATTAGGCACTTAATAAATATTCTTGTCAGTGATCTTTGTAGAAAATGCAGATAAAAAAAATTATCACTCTACCTTCTCTCCCCAATCTCTTCCTCAGCTCCCAAGAGCTAATTTTCTCCACACAGGCCACAGATTTAGGTCTCAATTTTTCAATATTTTTTTGTTCTCATAAAAAATTTAATAGCCCTTCATGTTTAAAGTTGCCTGCTTTTATTTTGTTTTTACATTTTTAAAGTTGTGACATTTAGCTATGCTTTTTTACTTTCTTTTTTTTTTTTTTTTTTCCAAAAGAGAAACAATAATAGGAATAGCCTACATATTAAGGAAGAATAGATGTATTCATAAGTAATATGCTTAGAGTCTTTGGGATTTTCCCATACTGGGTAAATAACCAAATTGAAAAGTCTTCCCTTATGCAATATCTTTACATCTAGAGAGATAAAAAGTTGTGGAACTTATACCATTCGCCAAACAGATTCTTGTTTAGACACTAAGAAAAGAACCAAAGCACTAATATAATGAGCTTTGCTATACTGAACTTTCAGTCCTGGGCAGAGCAATTAGATGAAGCAGAAAAATAAGAAAATGTATCTCTTTGTTCACTGGAGCCAATTTCTGTTACTCAATATAATTGTATAACTTTCATAAACAGATCAGACTCTGTCTTAATAGGAACTGGCTTCTGAGTGCTTTATTTTTCTTTACCCTACTATTGCTATTGGGAAGCCGTTTCAGATCTTCACTGCTATCTCATCGTTAAGAATACTTTTAATCTCCAGCCTAATTTTATTCATGGACAATTTATAACTTTTTTCTTCTGCCAACAGTGCCCTTTAGTTTAAGTAGCCTTTCTCCTTTCATGCCATGTAATTATTTTCCAAACATAATTATTCATAGAAAAGTATTATATGTCTTCTGAAACACTATATGTCTTAGCATTATTCTACTGACTTAAAGAGGATAAGGACTTGTACTCATCCTTTGTATGACAGACATTCTATTACTCTGATCCTCTTTTCAGCAGCTTTTCAATATTAGTTTCCTGTCTTAAGTTTACCTACCCTCTCTATTCCCCGAGAAGGTCTGTGCAGAGCTGCGTCCTCAAAGAGAATTCATAAATTCTGAGTGGAGGGCCAACAGAAGTCACCATGCAAAGTGGTCATCTACCTTTGGAAACTACCTGATGGATTCTAATGGTTCTGGATATAATGTGAAAGCACAGGTCATAATTCTTACTATGCTGAATCTGACATTGTACAGGACTCTAGATACTGTATTTGGAGATAGGATACTACCCAGAATTCACAGCCCTGACATTTGTCTTTGCAGATTAGTGTCTGTGACTATTCTCTCAAAATATAAACAACCCAATCTTACCGTGAACATTATTATTAGGCAGGGGATAGTTTTAAATTTAAGAGACTATGAATTTAATATTTCTCATTAAATGATGTGTGACATTTTACTTATTAGAAGGCTGTAATAAGAGAAGCCAGCCTTAAGTAGGATAAATTAAACAGTTTGGTAGAAATGTTAATTAAGAAGCTTCAAGGAAGAAAAGAAAATATTAATCCTCCACAATAACATGGTATTTCTGTGCTGTATTCTGAGCAAGGGAGTGGAAGCAATGTTGTACAATGGAGCAAATAAGAGTGCATCATTCTCTCTCTTTCTAGAAAATGTGGAGTTGGCTCACAGTGGCTATTTTGGTGGCTCTGGTTGCTATCTTTAACAACAAGAGTACAAAAATACTATTTCAAGAATACCTGAAGGTTTATAGATTTTGAGTTTTTAGAGGCTGATTACGTGGTCACAAAATCTAAAGTGCATCTGAGATGCATGCATGAGTAGCAAAAGTATATCCTTACTCTTTTTAATTCATGCTGTTATTTTAAGTCAATAAGATTCTTACCGTTATTTAAAGGTAAGCATATTCTTGTATTCTTAAATCTTTTATAATGTTGAAGTTGAGTCTCAGTAATTTGGTTCAGGGTATTCCTTTGGATCACTGTTTAAAGGTGAAGTAGTGAACTTCCAGTCTCCTCTGAAGTATGAAGGCCACATCATAGCTGGGTTTAAAAAACTGTCAAATTAATCAGTTTTCTGAGTTGTATTCTATGCTTCCGTTAAGGAAGAACTGAAATTGGAAATGACTGGAAATGTTTCTGCTATAGCCTAGCATAACCCTCTGTACACAAATTCATTTATCATCCTGAGGAGATGACAGAGGTGCAAGCATTCCACTGTGCAATGCTCTAAGCACCAGCCTATCAAATATTCTGGAATAGGAATGCTCTTGAAGTCTTTCCTCAAATACTCTAGTTTGCATTAAAAAAAAAAAAAAAAGCCTTAGAGGGAATGCAGAGGTGTGGATTTAAGTGTGTGCCCTAATGGCTAAACTTTCTGTATGGTGAGGGAAGATGCTAATTGCAATTTATCAAAAAATTTGGTTTCTACATTTTACCAACTGATTAATAAGTGCCTAATGGAACTTCCTTAACCAGTCATCATAGTGAAAAGATCTCAGTACCTGAGCTAATAAGGTAGAAACATGTTTTCATACTAACATCTCTTTGTCACCATGATCTTTGATTATCCTGTGGAACTGCTATCACAGGAAGGATTAAAAGTGCTTGTATAAAAAGCCAGAATAGTTAACTGTAAAGCTGTAAGCCAGTGTGATTGGGAAGAACATAAGAAAAATGGGGATAGAAATGAAGAGAGAACCAAAATATAGGTTTGTCAAAAACCTATAGAACCTATAGTTTAAGAATAGGAATTCTTAAACTACTTTTTTGTTAAAAGCAACAAATGACTTAAAGGAAAATGGTGAAGGATAGGATTACAACCAGTTCAAGATTGATAATTTTGGTGAATTGAAAGAGAAGTGTTGACTAGAACAAAGAGGAAAAGTGAATGAAAGCACAAAGTATCAAGAAAAAAATACAGTACTCAGAATGACACTGAAGTTGTAAGTCTAACACATCAAAAGGAAAAGAGAATGATAATTTGTCAAACAAATTAGCTACTGAAACAAGGTCTGAAATATTATTAAAAATACAAACTCTGAAATTATTGATTTTTTTTTTTTTAAACACACATTTAAACAACATTTACTAAGTTGTCAGAAATCTAAAAAAAATCTTTTGGAAGCAATTAAAAATAATATATTTTAAATAAGTCCCACAGAAATTAATACAGCAATCAAAAGTTACTTTCTTGACAAGTAGAATATAGAGCAACCTCGAACACTGCATTTCCAATCACTCATACATTTTAGAATCTTTGACAACCAAGACCTCAGCCCTCTGGCACCATCTAGGACAGTGCCCTCACAATAGTGTAAGCGGGGGATCAGATCTAGAGCACAGTAAGAGCACTGCACTGCACTGCACTCCTCAACTTCATGCGGTCCCACAGAATTATCCCAGCACGCTTAGCACCTTCAAATACTGTGCACCAACAGTTCCAGCGCTCAGTTTCATCATAGCAGAGCAGTGTTCTGAAAGGCAGCAGTAAAGCCTTTGCAGATGATTAGAACATCTCTCTTATGAGGAAAGACCAAGTTGGTTTTTGGTTTTTTTTTTAGTCTGGTAAAGGGAAGACTGAGGGGGAACTTCATAAATGCTTATACATACTTAACAGGCAGGTGTCAGAAAGATGGGACCAGCATTTTTTTCAGTGGCACACAGTGACAGAACAAGAGGTAACAGGCACAGTCGTGAACATCTAAACATGAACTTCCATTTAAACATGAAGAGAAACTCCTTTAATTTTGAGGGTGACAGAGCACTGGAACAGGCTGGCCAGAGAGGCTTTCTAGTTTCTGTATATGTAGACATTCAAAACCTACCTGGATGTGTTGATGTGTTCCTGTGTGGCTGTCTTTATTAGGTGATCCTGCCTTGGCAGGGATGATGGACTCGATCTCCAGAAGTCCCTTCCAACCCCTACCATTCTGTAATTTCTTCGATCCTCTGAACTTAAAACGTAAATGCAAATATGTTACAGAACCACATGAACATGATGTGGTACCCCAAAGTGATTCAGGAGCATGGGCCTTTTAGATGTAGGAAGACCATGTTAATGAGCCCTAGAGCAAAAAAATTTTCACTGGCCTTATTTAGTTCAGCAGTGTAGGCAGCCTCTGATATTTTGGAGACTTGTTTACATACAGCCTTAGAGCTTGTTCCAAAGGGTCAGTGATTTCCGAAGTTGTCCTGCTGTTGAAATGTGTAAGTCTTCAGTGACTTCTTGGAGTTAATTTGAATGTTCTGTACCCATTTGGGATGATTCACATTTTCAATTAACATCCGAGGAAAATGTGTATGAAAGATCAGTTTCATGAGTGCTTTATAAGAGCTACAAACAAATACGAAAATTTTTCTCTTGACACTGAATATGAACTTGAAGCCAAAACTATCTCAAAATACTCCATCTTGAAAGCAGAGCAGAAGCAAATACACCTTTGAGCTTGCAAAAGGTGAAATGAGCAGATGCTCTATCAACAAATTGATCACTGAATAACAAATCTTAAAACAAATGGAACCAAAACATTTATGACATTTTTACACAAATAAATTTTCCTTTAACCTGTAGCCAAGACTGTTCTCATGAACATCATTTTCTTAAACACAGAAAATAAAAATGAATATTTTTAAAAAAAAATCTATTTTGATTCTAAATGTTACATTTTATTTAGAAGGAATGAGGCTCTCTTCTGCATTCAGTATTTTCTTCAATTGGTGAGTTAGGTGACGAAGTTATTTTTATATGTGATAGATATGCTATAATCAAGTAAAGATCCAAATTTCTCTAAATCTCCAGGAGTTAAGGAGAGTGTGGAAATTGAGAGATGTAGTTTGAACCCTTCCCGGTAACTGTTTAAACTGTTAGTTCTGTGTACCTGCAGTAACTCCACCACATCACTACATACCTTAGAAGAAATAATTTCAGGCTTCTAAAACCTGGACCCTCTCCCTTCATTTATCAATACAAATATGCATAGGACTAGCTTCAGAATTTTAAGAAGATTCAGTGTTATTCCACAAGTTGTTCAAAGTGTCAGCTCTTCTAATAAAAACGTAGCTCTTTAGATTATCGTTAGAAAGTAATTCTTTATCTTTTAATTCAAAATAACACAAATATATGTAATTTAGTTAGCATTAACTTTTTGATGATATACAGTAATTAATACCTCATAGCTGTAGTAAAGAAGAGATTTATTATTATGCAGATATCTGGAGATATTATGGTCACATTTAAACAGTAGCTTTAAGGAACTATGCATTTAAAGTTGTATTTTTATAAACTGGCATCCAAAATATTACTTATACATGTAAAATTATGCACTTTTCTGTCAGCATGTAGTGTAAATACACTCCATAATCCTGTATCTTGACTAGCATAGCTATGTCTTTTAAAAAATTGCATCGTCAGAAGTTATTATGATATTTACATAAAGATTAATTTCGCAATGTTTTGATTGCTGTATGACTCAGATGTATTTTTTCCTCATATTCTGGTGGTTCTTAGTTGCTCTTTGTAGAAACTATGTGTCATAGTGTGAACAGTCAGTATGTTG
Organism: Eubucco bourcierii; assembly: GCA_013396675.1. Taxonomy (NCBI): domain Eukaryota; kingdom Metazoa; phylum Chordata; class Aves; order Piciformes; family Ramphastidae; genus Eubucco; species Eubucco bourcierii. The sequence goes on along the minus strand of VWZE01024400.1, from coordinate 552,759 downwards.
ACAGCCATAAAACCTTATAAAAAGTTAGTATTGTTACAGTACAAAAGCAAAATGCTTGTAGAAAATACTCCCTTTGAAACAGTCAGAGGTCTCGTCTTTTGTGTAATACTCCCAGTGCAAGAAAGGTAGAAAGCTCTACCAGTGCTGCTTGCTAAATTTTTTGTGAAATATTACTAGGATGCTAGAACTGGGAAGGAAGCACAAAGGAAAACATCTTTCTGTGCACTGACTTTATGAATATACTTTGAAAGAATGTTTTCCTTGACATTTCCATATCATTTTGAGTCAGTTTAGGGAATGTTGCCAAGTGGACTATCCTTCAAATCTGAGTTGTCAGTACGTTTGTTTCTTAATTCACTCAGCTGTCCCTTTCAGATGCAATAACGGTAACTTTCACAAAGACCATGAACATATCTAGACTCTAGAAAGCCTGGCATCTATTTCTATGTAGTGAGCATGTCAGTTAGGAAAAGGAGCTGATGAGTGCTGACAGTCTAAGTGAAGTTTTCTGTGAAACAGATTCTCTTGAAGTTATTTGAGCTGTATAAACAAGTTTGAAAAAAGCTGCAGGATGTTTGGTTATGTGTTGGGTTTGTATTTTGATGAATTGGAGCTGTAGTATTTTCTTGTTATGCTTCTAGTTAATTCTTGTATCACACACTTGGTATAGCAACACAAAAGAGCAGGAGGAAGGAAGCTGATGATTCTTAGCCGTCATTCATGATATAAACATGTAAGCCATGCACTACTTGAAACCAAACACAGAGCAGCAGATGATGAGTGATACTCTGTCCTTTAGCAGATTCAGAAATAATATTCAGAGACAAATGTTTAGCAAGGTGTCCATAAATGAGAGGTACTAATACTAAAAAGAAAACCAAACAACAACATTGCAAAATATTAATGTACCATGACTGAAACCTTAAATGAATGATAGGTCTGTAAAGGAAGAGTGTTTTTTTGTTGTTGTTGTTGGGTTTTTTTTGGGATTTTTTTTTTGTTTGGTTAGGTTTTTTTGTGTGTGTGGTTTTGGGGTTTTTTTTTGTTTTTTGTTTGTTTGTTTTGTTGTTGTTGTTGTTGTTTGTTTTTTAATGGTGGGCACAAAGAGCCTCCAAAAGGCTTCTGTGCTCTGGGTATTTTTGTCAAAACATCCAAATAACAAACCAGTAGTGAAGTAGGCTCTCTGCAGGCCGAGTCCTTTCCTGCCCGACAGGCAGCACGGTGCCTCTGAGGGCGGCATTGCCTCCTTAAGGCCTAGGGAAGGAGGTCTCTCCAGAGGCCTTCTCCCTCCCAGGAGCCCGGGTGCGGCAAGGGGCTGACCTCGGCGGGATCCCGTACTCCAGAGCTGCCTCATTGCCCTCCAGCCCTTAAGAACAAGCTGCCCGCTGCCTCCCACGTACAACACTGCAAGGTGATTTTTCCCTTTCAACTTCTGGACTGGACCTGGAGCAAAGCAGGCAGGAGCTGATGTTTATCCGGTAAGCTGCCAATAACAGGATTTTCTGTCAGAAATGCAGTAGTGCAGCCTAGAGGCACAGGCCTCTAGTCCAGGGGCAGAGGGCGCCTTAGGGCAGCCCTAGGAGTGGGAGTTACTCCAGGTTCACTGGTCACAGAAAATTTTAACTGTAGTCTGAAAAGTGTTTTGTGACATTGAGCAGGGAAAGTCCGAAGTTCATTGTGAGTGCATGAGTAAGGGATTCAAATGAGAGTACTATAAGTTTTGGGAAAGAACTTGGAAGTAGAGGGCTAGGTGTATGTCTGAGGAAAAAGTCATTATCACTCACTGATTCCTGGTAGAAAGTTTAATGGCTTTGGTGAAATGAATTCAGTAGAAATTTTATGAAACTCATGTTTCAGTCCATCTTCTACTGAGATACAGATCTGTACCACCCACATGCTTAATTCAGATTCAGTTCTGTATTCTAGTAAGTCTTTAGTAATTTATTATCTTGAAAAAATAAGAGTTTTATTTCTCTTTTTGTTCAAATGCAGAATATCAATTGATGACTTTTTAGCTAGCACTGGAAATGCTGAAAAATTGCAATATTTTTGTATAGTTAAAGAAAATTTTGGTAAATTAGAACAGTGGAGAAGGTGAAAGTTAGAAATGTTACATCTAGTTTGTCTTTAGGTGACCATTTTATTTCATACCATTTTATTCCTGGATGATGTCTGGCTGTTGCCTCTGAATTTAGATGAGATGATATCACACTATAGTTTAAGTGGCAACTCTCAAGTGAAGGTAGCTTAAACTACAGTATTCCGTGGTTTATTTCCATCCATTTAAACTCGCAAAGGGAAAGAAATGCACATTCAAGTTGTTATTTCTCAGACTTAGATCAATGGTGAGTTGTTTGGGAAAGGATGAAGAAAATAAGGGGAGTAATTTTTGAGTGATCTTGTGAAAAATTTACTTGTTTCAGTTTTATGAAAGTGCTGTGACTTTTTTTGCTTTCCCAAAGCCTAAGAGTTTGGTGTTAAAAGTTCAAGCTTGACATGGAGTTAATCCTTAATGAGAACAAGTGCATGTCTGATTTAGAAACAGAAACATTATTTTTAGTCCTAATTTGTTAACCCTTTCGTACTCACCAATTTAGAACAGACAGTGAATAAGCAGTTCTAGATGCCTGCACGTGCATGTTTAGCAGACGAGAATATTTCTTCATTCTTAGTAGTAATTCTGTTCTGTCTTGCTCTGAATTTAAATTGAGGGAAGTAGAGTCACTTCCCAAATATTCAGTCATATTTTACACATTTAGCTATTGAAATATATTCTAACATATGTTTACCAGAGTCTGTTGTATTTTGATGGACAGAACTACGACTGTGCCAAATTAAAATACAGTTTTTTGCCTACCTTAAGGTATGACTCTCGAAACTCTGTCTTAACACAGAACTGTGGGAAGAATTTGATTAATCTTTGAACCTAGATGTGGTTCAGCTGGAAGTACATCTCTTAGGATAGTTCTTCAGAAGTGCTTCTAGTTTAGTATAACCTTGCATTTGGGGTGGAGGGGAGGTAAAGTTGAAAATTTTTACATTATGTCCAATATTGAATCTTTTAGAACAGGTGATGGAGTTATTCATACTGAATTAGTAAAGCCTATAGCATTTTCAATTTCTAGTATAAATTCTTTTTGCTGTGAAGGATTAAAGCATTGGGTTATACTCTAGCAAACTTTGGTGAAAGCATTCAGATTTCTCTGAGGTTCTCTGACTTAGGACTTGCTGAAGTCTCAGAGACTATTTGGCAGACCTGACACTTCCTGGTTCCCAGCAACAGGGCTGGATTATTTTCTTGTCTGTGCGAACTAAGCAGTTGTAGTCCAATGACCATGGGATATTTAGTTTCACACCCTTCTCAAAAATACCATAATGACTGGACATGAAATAATGTAGTTTTTTTTTCCTGTATTGCAGACTAAGCAGCAGAGCTGGGGTTTTGTAGGAGGCCTGCTAATGGTTTCAAACAAAGCTTTTCTTAAGTCAGAAATAATTATTCGAGTTAATTTTACTTTTCCTGGCAGACTTCTAAGTATACAAAATAACATATGCCTTTTTGTGTATTTATTTTTCTCTTAGATGACAACTCATCCTCCAGTTAGATTTTATTCACTTATTTCAAATTAGGGATAAAATTGTATGTCAACCATCAATTTAATGGATTCCCACAGAAAAAACTAGGCTGGCCAAAGTGTAACTCTCTTGTCCTCATTTGGACTCCAGTTTCACACCTTTTCTTCCAAAACCATTGCCCTCATTACAGTGTCACAACACAGCTATTACTGGCTTGCCTAACTTTCCTTGGGACAGTGAGAATGACTAACCTACAGTGATCTTCTTAAAGACTGGAGTAAGGAGAATCCTAAGAATGAGGAATTCTCGACCCCAACTGCAAGGGTATCCTGTCAATATTGTAATGAAGTTTTTTAATCTCGTTTTTTACTGACACAACAGCAGTTCTAGTTTTTATTTATAATATGTAGAAGAATATTTTTTTTTAATGCGTTAATTAAGCATGAGTGTGCCACGTACAGGGATAATTTCTCAAAAGAGATTTTGGGAAGATTATGTATGCTGAACTAATGCATATCATAGAACAGTACAATCCTAACAGTTTCCTCATCAGAACAATTAGAGTATATGTTTCAAATTAATACTGTGCAGTACACTGACTACTCTGTTTATTTACAACCTATAATGAAATGTGTTTGCAAAACAAAAAAAGGCCATAGTTCCTTCTGCTGATCAGCATTGCTCCTACTTATGTATATGCTTTTGTATGAATAAAAAAAAAAAGGCTATCATATCAGTAGGTAGTCCTAAATACTCAAGTGTGTAATAAATGTGATCATGCCTTTTATATTTAAATTAGATATTTGCTATAAATCAACAAAGCTTTGTGGCAGAAACTGACAACTCCGCTCATAATGCTGTAAGGAGAATGATTTTTGAAATATTTGGTGCATCTATAATTTTTTACATGATGGCAGACAAAATACCACTGAGTAGTCCACACATGTATATTTTATCTGTTTTTTAATTTTTGTCATTTTAATCCTCACAGTGCCTCACTTTTTCTTCCAGTAGAATAAATAAGAAATCTATGATTACTTACAGAGTCCTTAACAATGGGAGACTCTATTAAGCATGCAGAGAAAACAAATGCAACCCATGAATTTAATTCTAGTTTTCATTATCTTTTATTTGTGCATCACACCCTAAAGCTGTCGATTCTACTCTCATGTTCATATTTTTAGAAAAATGTTTGGAGGCAGAGGGGAATTCACTGAACAACTGAGTTACTGATTCATTTTATGTTTGGAGAATTCCCTGTGTTTTAAAAATTATAATGTTTTAATATGGTATTTTTACAATATTTCTCACTCCTAGAAGGGTCCTTGTTCCTGACTGGAAGTTAGTAAATTATTATCAAAATAAAATAAATATTTTATACAGGGTACAATATTGTTAAATGGAGAAATCTCAGTAGCAGACATCTCAAATTCTGATAGGAAATGCTCCCTGTCAGCATGGTGATGCGTTTGGCCTCTGTTCAAGCTCCTGCAAACCATTAAGAACCCTCTTTCCCTCTCCTTTGCTTCTTACACATTTTTTTCCCCCAGTCTGTTTACCCAAGAGGTAGCTTGGTACAGATGCAGCATCTGGCTTCACTGAGGTCCTGCTTTTTTTTGTTTTCAAGCTGCATTGACTGAAGCAGAGGACAGCTGAATGACTTGCCTGAGGTAGGCTCAGTGGGAATTAGAACCAAAAATTCTCTTGTCTACAACCATTTGCCCTGAACAGGAAACTTCCATGCCTTCTTATCACCCATGCAAACCAGAGAGGCATAGCTCACATTTAGTTTTTCATTCAGGTTTTCAAATACACTTTTTTCCTCATCCAACTTCTTTTGATAATAGAACACAAATAATTTTCTGTGTTCATATTTCAGTTAAAATTTATCTTTTCAGGGCATGTGGTACATAATGACATTAAGAAATCAGATCTTTGTTTATCTTAAATGTTTAGCCATGGATTATTTCATTAGTGTTAAGCTCTTAGGAGGTGTTGAGAAATAATTCAGTGAAAAAGAACACTCAGGAAGTGTGATTTTTTGCCACTTGTGACACTTAGTAGTAAATATGAGGTTTACGTAATAGCCAAAAATTATGCCATATTTTTGGAGGAAAGGACCCAGTGTAACTTTTTCTTTTCCCCTATACCATAAGTCTTATGACCAATGGGAGGATCCTTAGGTGTTTGTTCTAGGTTTTCTAACAATGAGTCAAGGAGTTGCAGGATTTCCATAATTACCTGCAGCAGGGTCACCCCCCTTACTAACCAAATCCCTGGTTTTGGGAGTGTAATTGCAAAATTTCATAGCTTGTAGCTGTTAGAATTTTAGGGCAAAATTTGGCTGAGCAAACTTTTCTTATAGATCATTTATACTGTATTTTTACCAGTGATGTTGCTTATCCAGTTCCAAATGCATAATTAAAGTGCAGTTTTCATATTCAGTGGGAGAAGACACACCAGCCTTGAGGGATTGGTAATTATGAAGAGATTTCTAATTGATTATACATGACAACAGGAAGAGGGGAAAAAGGGAAAAAAACCCCAAAACACAAACAAACAAACAAACAAAAAAAGTAAAAGCTAAAGGACATCGTCCTAGTGTCACCTGAAAACAGACAGGGAAGTACACAAGGTCAGTCTGTGGTATGCAAAATTTCCTTGCCATCTCAGACAAAAATACCTTAAGAGGAATATAGAACAATTTAAGAAGACGTCTTCTACTTATTTTTTCTTGCCCTGTAAACACAGAAGAGCTTCTGTATTGAGAAGGCAGACTTTTCTTCTAGGCAGAGCAGGAGAAATATGTACCATATAGCATATTTTAGTCACACTTTGTGCATCAAGTCATAAACATACTGTTGAACCTGAACAGAGCAAATAATCTGTGTTCTCTTGGTAGGAAAAAAAGAGCAGATCTCTATTTTCACTTGTTTTGGAGGTGGACCTCTCGGTATCCCTGAAAATTTACATTCCTGGGTGTCTTCACATTAACTAGATTTAGAAATACCTTGCATCTCTTTAAGCCTGTCATGTTGCCTAGCCATATGTCATTTCCATGCCAAATAAGACCGGTAGGTTGGCTTTTTACTTCATGAGCTTGTTTTACATTAAAAAATGACACCTAGATTCAGAGACTAGGTGGAAGCTGAGATGCATTTTCATTGTTGTCTCCATTGTAATTGTAGGGGATGTACTCTGAAGATTATCACTGCAGTGAGTCAGGTGATCTCCATGTAGCCTCCAAGACTGTTTTAAGTGTTATAAAAGATTCCCAAGGATGGTTTAGGTTACTAGGCAATTTCCTAGCAAACTGAAGGAAGGACATAAAGTAGAAACATGCCTAATTTGTAAATAATTTAGAAAATTAACTTAATTCTGACCAATTCAAGTCTACTCCAGCTTGTGAGGCTTAAGGGATACCAGATGGTGGTAGTGCATTGGAAGTTATCCAAAATTGCTTTTGAGTTAATTGATATAGTGGAGAGGAGGTCTCTGGAGAAGTATATATCCCCAGGTAGTTGATTGCTTTGGAATTCCAACAGAGAAGAAATGTGTCAAAAACTGAAAAAGAAAATAAAATGTAAGTTATTTTATTTTATATTTTATACTTGGCCCAGATAATTTCTAGCTGAACATACATGGAAAAAATGAAAGTAAATAAATAAATAAATAAAAATAGGGAAGGGAAGAACTGTGCTAAAGATGAAGCACTGTAGAATTAGAGAGAATGACAGTATAGCTTATTTACCTTCTGTGGTTTATGTATTTATACTTTTTTTCCTTTGTGTTAAGGTTCAGAAGTACAAGACTTATTTTTAATTTGAACCTGTAAATTTTAATCAGAATGGCAACGTTGACTCTGATAACCATGTATTGTTACATACTGCTGAATGAAGGTGTCCATGTACTAAATTAGAACACTCACCAGAGGTTGTTTAAACTCTCTGTAGAACAGATCAAATGAAACTGAGAAAGTAATTGGTAGCAAAGCTGAAAGTGAATATGGAACTTAAAATCACAGAGATCAGGACTTACATGGTGAATGTTCACTCTTCTCTTAGGCTTCCTAATTGAATACATTCACTTAGTCCACTTGATATGCAGGGAATCTACTTGTACCACACATTTGACATCATGATGAATACTTAGCAGACATTGAATTGAGCACCGTCTTCAGTAGCTTAAGTTAGCTGGTTTTTTCCGTGATTCTTTTTTCTGTCTATTTAATGTTTTTTCTTTTGGTTTAGTTTTTCCCTTTTTTTCTCCAAGTATATGTAATTGCATGTGTTTTAGTTCTTAACAGTGCAATAAATCTTTCAACGTTTTTATTAATGTCATTTTGGAAATGTTTCATCAGGAGACAGCATTTTCGGTGCTTTTCTTTCACATGATCTCTTTCTTTTTTGGTGTGCATACCATTAGAAGAGCTGTGAATGTGACCTTTTCTATGGGGTTAATAAAGAATGCACAGTTTCATAACCTTGATTCAATTTCCTTTATGTGAGCATGACGAATAAGTGACCAAATAGCATTTGTCTGGTTTCTGTGCTTCAGTGTGCAGTTACTAACCTTTTATATGAATGACCACATCTGGTGTGCATTTGGCCACGTAAGGTGAGACAAAAGCAAAATAGATTTTCCTTAGCATTAAATCAAATTTCCACCCAATGTACTCTCTAATGTGGATCTAAAATGTATCAGGTCATATATTATTTAGCTGCATTGCATTTTGTGCTTTTTTTAATTCCATACCACATTCTCAGTTTTAATAAATGCATGAGTAGATGCAATATTCGAGCTTTGTATCTTGGAAATTCAACACCTTCAACAGTTTCTTCAGACTTCAAAGAATTTAATATTAGTATCATAAAAGGTCTTTTGAAGAATAATACTGGAACATAAGAAAAATGACTGCCTGAGTGTGCCCTATCATTTTGAAAGTGTTTTATTGCTTTAATTTCCTGTCGTACTAAAGTAACAAGCGGCATAATAGAAGATATACTGTAACAGAGTTTGCAATTTATTAGAAGGCTTGAGCTGGTTGAAGACTTTATGTGATGTGAAAAAGAAAACCTCTATTTAGCTGAAAAATGGAGACAAGCTGCAACATTAATGTTGCAGCAGCTTTAAATGGAGTACTATCTTTGACTGATAAGTTGCTTCTTCAAGCCCAGTATGTGTGAATAGGATAAATCTGTAAGCTTAGGCCTCGCTCAGTGCTTGTTTTGTGTAGATAGGTTTCTGAAAATCCAATGTTGTTTCATCCATGATGCGTATATGAGATGATGTTCTTATTTGGATTCTATAGACCAAAGGTACTGTAGCAGTTACACTGATCCATAATAAGTCTTTTTTCATTTATTATGCTTCCACCCATATGACTAAATTTAATTCTGGACTTTGGCTATCTAGTAGAGTCAAAGTCTAAACTATGTTAAGTTCTTTAAGTCTTACTTACCATAACTCGCTCTTTTTATATTATGAGTGCCGGAATTCATCCCTCACAAAGATAAGCATTTTTGTTTTAAAGTCTAGAAATTAAAGATGTAATAGTAACTAACCTGTAAAAATGTGATGCAAGATCATTTCATAAGTAAAAGCAGTTTTTCTGCTTAGAAGGAGCAATCTGACTGCTTTTTACAGTCTGTGTAGCACAATTTACAGGCATCAGTCTGTATACTCGTGATGAAGTTTCATGTTTGTCAGCGTAGAGCAAGAAGTAGAGGAATCACAAGGGTTTCCTAATCCTACCACTGCTCTGCCCCTCAGTGATTACAAAACAGTTGGTTGTAACAGATTGCTTGGCGTTTCCAGAAATCAAACCAAAAAGTATACGTAATAACATGTGGACAATCACTTTGAAACAATGAAAGAACAGTTTAGCTGGAGATTTTATTTATAACACTGGTTTTAGTGGATTGCAGATTGTGAATTGCTTTGAGTAATTTTATTCTTCTTATATTTGATAGGTTACTGAACAATACTGCTTCTGGGTTGTTTGTTGGTTTGGTTTTTTGGGTTTTTTTGTTTGGTTGGTTGGTTGGGTTTTTTGGGTTTTTTTTCTTTGTTTGGTTTGGTTTTTTTGATTGAGACACTCCTAGTTACGTCTTAAGAGGAGAAAATAACGTCGATTATACAACAGAAATCTAACCTGAAAATCCAGGTATTTGAATAGTATCTTGGATTCCTAGGGCCTCAGGTACAAAGCAAAAGCCCAAATATTGCTGGTATTCATAGTTATCTATGTTAGTCTAAGAAAGAACAATGATTTGCAAGGTTTATTGCTAACTGAAGCACAAAAGATTTCCTCTGGGCTTGCCACAGACAATCCTCAGGCACATTAAGAGGAGTCAACTAGAGTTAGTTCAAAGTGAATTGCTCCATTTTAATCATGGTGACTTTACCCACTCAGTCAATATGCTGTACTGGCATATCGTGAGTATTTTTTTCCTTTTAAATTACAAGTTGGGTCACTTTATTTTAAGACATATTTTAGAGTGTTTGTGAGATTTATAGATTCAACAGCTCTTCAAAGAGACTTTCTGTCTTGCTTTAAAAGTCTGAAATTTTGTATTACTGCTATTTTATCGCCTTGAGGCACTGCTTAGTTAAAATACATGGTGATGTTTTACAACTGGATGAGTTCTTAGTATGATATATAACCAATTACATAGCTATAATGAGTCCCAGTTAAAAAACCCAAATAAAAAATGTTGCACTAAAGATTACTAAAGCCTAACATTAACCTCTCTTCCATTTATTTGCAAATAGGAAACATGTATGTAACCACAGTATGCACCAATATTACTGTTGCTAAATTTAAAAATTTGATTACTTTAATACTTTAGCTAATTAACTCTGAAACTTTCAAGGTTTTTTACTCGTTTTCCAAATTCAGTGCTGATTGCATATATGCTTAGATAACTTCCTAAATTACTATGTTGTTCAGAATACCAAATAGTAATTAATGAACAAAAAATGTGAATCTGATCCTGTACCCGTTTTTGTTTTTCAGCATGTCTCAGTCAGTCTGTTGCTTAGATATTTTTCTTCTTTATAGTGTAGCTTATTAATACTCACTGAATGTTAAAGAGTTTTAGGAACCTTCTTCTAGACATTAGGGACTAAACACAAAACCCTTCCCACCCATTCATGGACTTGACTCTGGGTTTTGTAAAGGCTAAATGAATAACACTATAGTTACTCAGTCATTTCTGGGTTGTGGGGTTTTTTTTTGTGAATGGCTGGAGAGCAGCCCTGAGGGCCTGGGAGTCTGAGTTGATGAAAAGCTCAACACGAACCTGCAGTGTGCGCATGCAGCCCAGACAGCAACCACGTCCTGGGCTGCATCAAGAGAGGCGTGGCAAGGGAGGGGATTCTGCCCCTTTACTCTGCTCTTGTCAGACCCCATCTGGAGTACTGTGTATAGTTCTGGAGCCCCCAGCACAGGAAGGACATGGAAGTGTTGGAGCGGGTCCAGAGGAGAGCCACAAAGATGATCAGAGGACTGCAGCAGCTCTGCTGTGAGGACAGGCTTGAGAGAGTTGGGGCTCTTCAGCCTGGAGAAGAGAAGGTTTTGAGGAGACCTTAGAGTAGCCTTCCAGTATCTGAAGGGGGCCTACAGGAAGGCTGGGGAGGGACTGTTTACAAGGTCTTGCAGTGACAAGGGGTAATGGGTGGGGAGATTTAAACTTCATGTTAGGAGGAAGTTCTTTGCGGTGAGGGTGGTGAAACACTGGCACAGGTTGCCCAGGGAGGTTGTGGATGCTCTCTCCCTGGAGGTGTTCAAGGCCAGGCTGGACGAGGCCTTGAGTAACCTGTACTAGTGGGAGGTGTCTCTGCCTATGGCAGGAGGTTGGAACTAGATTATCCTTGAGGTGCCTTCCAACCTTACCATTCTACGAATACTGGTTATAGAACTACTGATGATGATGGTCTTTCCCTTTAGTCCTTCCTGTATTTATGTCTCTGGTCCAATAACCAGAGGGATCATAGGGTTGTATTTAATCTTCATTTTAGTCCAAAGGGGAAATCAAATGAAATACAGAAGATGCTACATTTGCACAACTCTCAGGTCATTAGCAACTAATTAGAAACAGCTTATGGATCTCAGTGATCCTTTAGGTAAGACCTGAGATAGGGCTCAGAGAACGTTTAATATCTTTACTTCCTTATTCTTTCCAATCAGTGACAAGTATATGACAGTTTGTAATTATTTTGTGTTGTTCCATTTTTATAATATGGACATGAATTCTGCAGTGTAAAAAAGTAGGTGGAGTGCCAGAACGTACTGAGGTATTAACAAATTAATCTAGACAGTAGGTTTTTCCGCAACCACTTGTTTAATATTATTTAGATGTTACAATTTATTAAATAGATAAAACCCCAAAATCTACATAAAATGTAGTTCATGGATGTATAGATATATATGAAAATCAAAGCTCTTGTACCATGAGAAGCTTGCAGGACAAAAGTTAGTAGATGACACACTTTTAGGATTAACTATTCTTTGTTAACTGTTATTTACCCCCAGGGTTAGAATGCTAAAATCCTTGAAGTTCGTTATCCTAATCTGCTGTTATATCTCAAGGTTGTAATGTAAAACAACTTTCTTCTTTTGGAACATGGATGGATTTTGTGGCAATATAGCTTCTAGAGATCTACATTCCTGTGTTTTACCTCTCAAAAGATGTCAGGTGCCACACAGGGATCTAGATAACTCCCTAAAACCTAGCTAACCATTCACATGTCCAGCAGTGTTACAGGGACTAAGCTGTACTTTCTTTCCTTCTTTCTTTCTTTTCATTCTTTCCTCCACAAGTCTTCTACTTGTGCAATGCAAGAGGTACTTCTCCCTACTTCCAAACCCACCCAATCTCTTCTGCTGAAGAATATTTATGACTAAAACTACTGGCTACTGATGTCACTCACTGATATGTGCAACCCTAATAGTTTGATCTATCCATCTGAACAAAACTAACTGTACAACTAACATCAAACTGGTTTACTTTGGACAAAGTTGACTCTTCTTAGGACAGAACAACTTTTATATGTATATGTGTTCTTTTAAAGTCTAGCTGTGACCCATAAAGTAGAATTAGTCCTCTGTGGAGAATCATTGGCTTTTGATATACCAGCTGGCTGGTGCCACATGTTAGTAAGCCACTGAATAGTTCGTGTTCCAATTTTTTTCAGTCAATAATACTGAAATTATTAATTGTTGGTAGTACTGAGAGAAGCATAACAGACGTATAACAAAAAAAAAAATCCCTCTTTCTTTCTTATGTTTTCTTCTATATTGAAATGTAAATTTTAGTTAGATTTTCACACCTGTTTCTTCTGTTTATTTAGGAGAATTTCTGGAGCATCCTCAGTCTGTCTTTCTTAAACACCTCATTTGCTATTTGTCTTCCTCTTCCATGAATTTTCTTTTGACTAAAGATACTATCTCGTATAAAATAGTATTTTCTACTTGGATTTCTCCCAAATAGTCCTATCCTAGTTTATATCACCCTTGATCTTACTGCAAATGTTCTGTATCTCCAGAAACTCCTTTTTTTCTGACCAACCTTGACACAGAGATTTCCTTCCTAGGATGTTTTTACCATGGTTATTGTTTGTTTGTTAGACAACAGTTGGTAAGGTAAACAGTTCCCCTATGCATTTTGATTGAAGAATATATGTTGCAACCAGTCCACATCAAGAGAGGACTTTAGACTTTTATGTTCTCCTGGACTGCACACAGACTGATTTCCTATATCATTGTACATTTTTTTAATGTGTTTGTCATTAAGAATTAACAAAGTCTCATACTAAGATGCACGTCATCCAGTATTCTCTCTCCAACAATGAAAAACCTGAAAGGACTTACAGAATGATAAACATGCAGCAGTTCAGCAATTCAAAATCCTGATTGTTTACATAGTATTTCGCATTCAGTAATGTATTTGGGGTGTGGGTGTGTGTGTCTTCTCATCCATCTTTAATGAGACTTATGCAAATATACAAAATAATTGATTGGTCAAACCCATCTATTTTAAGGTTGTCTATAAAGGAACATTATTTAAATTAATCAAAAACTTATTTAGAAAAATTACTTTCAAAGTAAAGAAGGTTTTATCCCTGTACTTTCATGTGGTATTAATGAGGCCAACTGTGAGGTGAGAGCAAACAAAAGTTTAATATGTATCATTTAGGGAAGTTAAGAAAATCCCTCTTGCACAATATTGGAAGATCAAGAGCAATATGGAAGGAAATAGCTCCATTACAAGGATTTTAAATTACTTTATTGAACTGTATGCCATACAATATGATTAGAAAACAGTAAATATTTCAGTCACAGTTTCCATTATCTGAATTAGTGCTGGGCTGGAATGCCACAGATAATGAAATAGCATATTTCTGGCTGTCGGATTGGAAGTTTCAGTCTGGCAGATCCCATATGTAGCTTATGAAATTTTATTATTTTAGTAATGGCATTAAGCTTCCTAGTTTGGCCATAGCATGAAACTAATACAGAGTCAAATAAAATATTGCTGTGGTCTTGTTTGCTCAATCAATTAAGCAAAAAATATGGTGGGGCAGCCCACAGCAACCTTGGGAACACAACGCAGGTGTACCTGGATGGACTCTGCACAGTATCAGTGCAGTCCAGCAGAGATCATTGGCCTGTGTCTAGTAGCATGTAGTTTTAGCTGCAGGTAGTGGATAAGAGAGAGAATTGCTTACACCTAAATTTAAGAAGGTCAAGGAAAAGGAGAAATTACTTAACCTGGAAAGCTTTAAATAATAATGCAGAAGCATCAAACTGAAGAGTGGTGTGGTGTGGCTTTAATCTAGAGAATCTTTACCAGACTTTTTGTGTGTGTGTCTCTTTTTTTCCCCAAAAAAAAAAGAACTGGTTTGTGGTTTACTGGGGTTGGATTTTGTTTGTTTGTTGGTTGTTTGGTTGGTTTTTTTTTGGTTGGTTGGTTTGTTGGTTATGTTTTAATGGAAATGTAATAGATATGATCTGTTAGCAAACTTAGAGATGATGGGAATCAGTACAAAAGCAATGAAGTGGTAAAAAGCTGGCTAAAGAAAACTGTCATTTGTACTGTAAAGTAGAAGTATGAGCTTGCAGGCATATTATTAATGTATTTTTTTAGGATTAATGACACTGTGAATATTGTTATTCTTCAGCCTAATCTGTTCTTCTTGTAATTATACTTATGAACTATACAATGCTACTAATTTTTGTTATGTTGTCAATTCCATCATGTTCCTAAGATGGGTAGGTTCCCTATGTTCCCAGCACTTTAGGTCACTTCACAGAATCACATAATGCATTGATTTGGAAGGGACCCTTGAAGGTCATCTTGTCCAACCCCTCTGCATTGAGCAAGAACATTCCTAACTAGATCAGACCACTTAGGTCCCTATCAAGTTGCCTCTGGGAAACCTGGGCAACCTGTTCCAGTGTCTCGCCACCCGGATTGTGAAGAACCTCCTAATGTCCGACCTAAATCTACTTAGCTCATGTTTCAAACCATTGCCCTTTGTCCTATCAAGCCTTTGGAACCAACCCCTCCTCAGCTTTCTTGTATGTCCTCTTCAAGACCATACTGCCCATACTTCTCTCCAGGCTGAACAACCCCAAGTCTCTCAACCTGATCTTGCAGGAGAGGTGTCCTAGCCCTTTGATCTTCTTTGTGACCTATCCAGCATGTTAATGCTCTTCTTGTCCTCCCAAGCTGTTACACTTTTCTCTCTTATGTGTGAGAGACAATATGTATAGAGATAGGACTTTTCACAGAAAGATACTTTGGTTTGTTTAGTTGTTGGTTGTGTGGGGTTTTTTGGGGTTTTTTGGTTGTTGTTTTTTTGGTTTTGGGGGTTTTTTTTGTTGTTATTGGTGGTGGTGGTTCCTTTGGCTTTTATTTTGATTTGGTACCCTTTTTTAGTAAGCTACGTCCTCTGTGATGAGTTTGGTATCCAAGATCTATTTTGGACACAGGTCAAACAAAGTCCTTCTTTTCCTCCACTCTCTTCCTCTGGCCCTCTGCTTCCATTTACCAGCAGCTAAAATCACAGAGTTGCAAATAGGTCAGTACTGAGTGGAAGGGGTAAGTTGAAAGTACAGAATTTGGGGTTATCAGAACTGATAATGATAAAGTAATGATAGCCACTGCAGGCCTAACTCATACTGACATGATTGGGCTCGCAGCTAGCCACAACCACTTCAACTGAAAAAAACCCGCTACAATGTAGGAGTCAGATGGCTACTTCCTCTCTTTCTTCAGCCTGACAGAGCAGCAATTAATTTCACTTCATATGGGAGGAGCACTGGGTTCTGAATTCTTAGGCTGACAGGCTAAATAGACTGACTGATAAAACTTTTCTTCTGTGTCACTGTGCAGAAAATACCTCATGATTACTGTGTCAGAGTGGGAGCATAAGTAAAAAGTTCTGTATGAGGAAAATTGGGAGATGAAAGAGACATAGTCTTGCATTTCCAATCATCTAGTGATTAGTCAATTTAAAATGAAGAAATAGTTCTGAGAAAACAGAAAAACAAACAGGGAATTACTCAAATAAATGAGCTCCAAAGTCATACTCTTCTTTTTCTTCCTCTTATATTTTGCTATTTTCAATATATGGAGAAAAATTACTTGCTCACCTTCAAGGAGAAAACATGTTTTTGAGCTCAGGCTAAAATTAGCTCACTATATTTTTTACTGGGTGCTTTGATTGTTGGTCAGTTGGGTTAGGTGGGGAGATAAGAGGAGAAAGGGAATATTAATACTATAATTTGCTCATCTTCTGGGAGTATTTTAAATGAAAGAAGTGATCCTTGTTCTGCTCCTGAGAGCAGTGATTTATGCCTCTAATTTGAGAAGAGCATCCTGGATTGCAAATCTTGTCCTGCTACATGCACAAACACTTAAAGCTCCCATTGGGGTTTTAGAGTTGCCTGATTGTTACCTTTCCAAGGTGTTTCTCTTTACTTGTTGTGTTATTTTCCTTTTTTCCCTGCTGTTGATCATTCAAATAATACACTTTCTAGAGACCTATTTTTCCTACAATCAGCTACTCGCCATCTTAGATCTTGGTCCCTAATGGTGGTGATCTGAGATTCTAAGACTTCCGGATTTTGGCTTGGATACAAATGAACATATTCTCCTGAGAATGAGAAAAAGATAGGTTTTGAAACAGCTTTTGAAAAAGGTAGGATCAATAGATTAGATTGTAGATATAGAAAACCTGCTGCAAAAAAACAGTTTTATTTTGTTTATCTGTTTGACTGCCCTGGGGCGTAGTAACTATCCAATGTTAAAAGCTACCACATGTTGCCTATAATCCTCAAGCTTTCCAGAAAGGGTCCAACTCGCATTTGAAGAACTTTCTCTTGAGAGGATTATTTTTGTTTTGCTTTGTTACAAAATTATCAAGTCTTAATGGTTTTGCATTTACCCTAGTGGATCTAGGGTTTTTAATTCTGTAATGAAAAAGTAACAGCCTTACAGTAGCATATCTGAAGGATCCTATTTTGCAGAATCTTATTGCTGTTAAGAATAGCTAATATTAATAACAGGAAGAAGAAGTAGCAGCTTGGAACACAAAACCAAATCATAAACCATATAAGAAGCAATACAAACAAATTAATAATTTGTTTTTCAGAAAATATTTCTTCCAGGCTTTGTTCGTATCTCAAGCGTGTTGATGGTTGGATTTATGATGATCTTTCTTCAATCTTACAAAATTCATCACAATCCAAATTTTTCTACCTCCTTTTCAAACTGACTTAGTGGAGATCCCATTCATGTCCTCTTCCTTTTGCTCTTGAGAACTGTCATCCTTACAAGAGCCTAGTTTGATCTTTTCCACTTCTAGAAATTTCCAGTTGAATCAATAGTATTAACTTCCATTTTTGCATTAAAACAACTTTTCTCGTGGCAGTTACTTCAGCATACAGAGCTGATGAATTACACTGTCATTATAATTTACCACTGTTGAGAACTTTTTATAAAGATGAAGTTATTTGTAAATTAAATTCTACATTTATTCCAAATATGGTTTCATATTATCATTTTAGTACCAACATTGTTCCTTAGGTCACATTAATTTTCAGGTATGGAAGCCTTAAAAACATTGAACGATTCTTCTGTGTCTTTCCATCTACAAAGATTAAGGCCACATTGATTTTTCTCTAAATTTTTTTATTTACATTGCTGGCTGATTAAAGAGAACTGCTGCCATTATCGGCTACAGAATCTCATAATGGGTGTAATGTTGCAGAAAGTTAGTATGTGATGTAGCTTAATTGAACTTTCTTATGAATATTAAACCATATTCAGAGATCAGACTTGGCAGCTTCTGACAAAAAATTCCCTTTCTGTAGCATCTATAAGGCTGTCACATTGATGTTCACACATCACGCTTGTCTACTGAAGGACAAACCATTTTGGTACATGTGTGTTGGACTGCCTTTTAGCAAACACACACTAGTTTCCTTTAGTTCTTGAAGATGGGTGTTATGTTTGCCCTTCTCCAGTCAGATCCTGCAGTTAGTAGTGGATGTTGAGGAAAAAACTCTGGGGTCTAAAAAAAATGCGTAGAAAATGTGTTTACTCAGAAACAGAAAATCTTTGTTCATTACGTGCAACTTCTAGACTCACTGACTCAAGTAATCCATATTGACACTGTGATTCCACCACCCATTGCAAAGTGAAGCAAAGTTGCTATACTTCAGGAGATTTAGAATCTGTCATATATATTATGCAGTCTATCTAAATCTCCAGAATATGTATTTCCAAGGTAAAATATACCTTTAATCTAAAATTTTGACAGCCTCCTTGTGATTTACTTATGCCCTAGGCATCCAGGTTCAACTTAAAGCCGAGCAAACTGAGAGCAATTAACAGCATATTTTATTGAAAAAAAACCTTTTCATGTGGCCTCCTGAAACTCATGCTCTTCAAGATCTAATGATTCTTCTTGGAAATATCTCAACAGGTCATATATTTTCTTTTTTCTATATGAACATTGTAGGTTTTTTTTAATAGAAGTTTTTTTTTTGTTGTAAAATTTAAAACATCATATAGAACTGAAACAGTATACCCATATAAGGAAATAATCTGTGTTAAATTTTCTTTGATATTTTATATTCATGTTTCTGAAGTCTTAAATCTGAAGAAATACAGATTTTTAATTTTTTTTCTTTCTTAGGAAATCATTAAAGATTCTTCTTCCAGTCTTAGGTTAATATACAGAGAAACCATTTGTAGCATACACCTTTAATTTAACTCATGTTTTGCTTTGGATGCTTACTGAATTAATTTTACTTACATAGTATTTGATTATCATAGAACTATGCAGTTATGGTTGTTCTTGTCTTTTGCTTCGCAAAACTATTCTGATTTTTTTGTATATAAATCAGTTTTACATAGCAGATAAAGCAAGCATTTATTATTAAATATTAACCACAGTCAGCCTTATCTCTGTGGTAGGAAAACTGATTATTATGAGCAAAACAGCAGGCCAGAGGAAAGCAGGACAAAGTTATTTTTCAAAGCATCGCAGAAATACCTGCAATGTTACAACCCAGTGTCTCATATCTCATCTTCTCCATTAGTAGTATCTTGAAACACATAAATACAAATCACAGTATGTTAAAAGCATGGGTGGAAGGGACCTTCAGAGATCAAGTCCAAGCCCCGTGCCAAAACAGAACCACCTAGGGCAGGGCACACATGAATGAGGGTTTTTGAAAATCTTTGGAGAAGGAGACTGCACAACCTCCCTGGGCAGTCTGTTCCAGTGCTCTACCATCCTCACTGTAAAGAAGTGTCTCCTCAAGTTGACTTGGAACCTCTTGTGTTCTAGCTTGTACCTGTTGTTCCTTGTCCTTTCACTGGGCACCACCAAAAAGAGACTATCACCTTCATCTTGACACCCATCCCTTGGGTACTTGTGGATGCTGAGATCCACAGATGCAAGAAGACATTTTTACCCCTTGCAGGCTTATGCCGTTAAATTGAATCTACTCTGTATTTTAAAGGGTTTATTTTCTGATTGATACACATAGCATTTTCTACAGGTAAACCACAGGATCAGTTCTGGGTCATGACGCATCTACTTAAAGCTCCTGACATTAAGAAGAAGATAAATGTCTATTGGCAGAGGGAAGCATGTTAGACAACTTCTCCCTAAGGCTTTGGTGTTAATAGTGATTGTTGAATCATTTGCATCATACATTAGCAGGAGCAATATAGCTATAGCAAATGACTCACATGTATCTGCTACTTTGTATTTACCATGGTGAGATGGCAACTGCCAAGTTTCATAGGTCGTGATTAAAACAAAACACTGTTTTAATTAATTTTGTGCAACTTCATAATGTCCAGATCTAGTAGATAATCTCAGAAAAACACTGCAAAATCCACTTCAAAAATTAACTCTGCTTTATTATAATTGGCACGAAAATACAACCTTTTAAGTGGGTGCTATAATAGTTCTCTCCTTAAATTCTATTTTCAGTGGTTTAGATTTATTGTGTAGTCTATTCATCCTTTAGAAACACAATGAGGACATAATTCATATTTCATAAAATAATTACAATTTCTAATCAGTGTCTTAAGAGCTTTTTCAAGAGAAGAGGTAATAGATTTGTAAGAAAACAGAGAAATTAACTACCATGATCATAGTGCCAGGTGTAAAATTATATCTTAGTATCTAACTTTATTAATTTTGATTGATATGAGGCTTCTTTTATAGATATGTGTTACTTTTAGTACAATCATGAAATGCTGCTTTGTGGTGCTATTCCACTTCTCCAGCATTTAAGTATTTGAATTTTGCTTACCTACATTGAATAATGCAACAACTGTGGGCAATTTCTCCAATTTCTGTCTTCAGTGCTTTACTGACAATACACCTAAAGGATGTAGGAGCAATGCTGAAGATCAGTGTCTTGCCTCTGATGGAAAGAATCCCATGTAGGTAGGAACAAAAGATCTGAAGAACAAAAGAAGATTAAACTCATAGGAAGGTAGCAATAACGTGAGATTCAGTGTTAGAGATGGCAAAAAAATAGAATGCCATCTTTTTCCCCTTAGAGGCCCTCTATTAGGGGAAAGAAATGGATGCTAAAATCATAATGCTCTCCCATATTAATATAAAGTCATTTTAACGGTGTTGAATTAGCTTAAGTGGAATGTAAAGTTCTTTTTATCACACTGGAAACTCACAAAACCCAACAGCTTTTATTGTGACCTCAAAACCATAAATCCAACTCCTAATTGGAGAAGTAATGTCATGGAAGTAATGCACTTTGTCATTATTTTTCTACCTCCTCAATTTCTGCAATAGATTTTTATTCTTGGTAACAACACATACATTTTCTGGGTTCTAAGAATTCAGACCATCAAACCACAAAGTTCCATGTATTCCTTTATTCTGTACACCAGGACAGGACCCTCAATGATTTACAGGGTACGTTCTAACGGAGATGTTATGTCTAAATAATACTGTGCTAATGCCATTGTTTAAATCTGTGAAGTTGCAATCATCTCTTGAGGTGCAGAGTTCCAGTAAGCAAGTATCGTGAATACAGGCATCTGTTTCCATAGTCTTTTCTAGGACTGTATCCAGGAACTGTTGAATCATGACTGAAGAAAAATTAGTAGCTATTGCACTTGTAATAAGTGCTAACTGTGTTTTCAACACTTTGCAAAACACAGACAAAAGCCTCTCTCAGTCCTGCAGTTGCCCTTCAGTTACAGCTCTATGTTCCTATTCATGTAACTTCTCTCTTTGTAGCATCTCACTGCTCTTTTTACCCTGAGCTACCATCTCCAGGTATTGATGGCAGAATAATAAGTGGGTGGTAGTTTGACTTACATACAATTTCCAAATCACATTATAATAACACTCTGTAAGAGTTTATATAATAAATAATAACCACAGACAATGACATTCCAATTCTGCACAGCTAAACAAATAGGCAATTCTCGTTTTTCTGAAGGAACATTTTGAAGTCTACTTATGATCATTTAAAATCATTATTGGCTGTTGTAGGTCTTAAACAGATCTACAACCATTGAGACCCAGAGAGTTGAAACAGTAGCATGAATGTTGCCTGAATCTACATTTAACACAATTATTTTTCATGCAAATAGAAATAATTTTGCTTTTCCTGGGAAAATGCCCGTCTTGAGAGTTTTGATTTTTAAAAATAAATCACTTTGGAAAGTGTAACATAATAATTTTCAAAGTATTCTATTTGCAAGGTGAGGACCAATAGCAGGTTCCTCTTACTTCTATGCTTCAGCATTTCTGTAATACTCTCAAGCTAATACAGCATGTAATAATCTCAAAAATATATCCTTAGCCTATGGAAAATGAATGACATTTCAGGAAGATTTAAAGGACATTTCCTGATCATCTTCTGCTACAATCGCTTACAAGAACTGAAGTATTTTCACTGCTTACTTGATTTAGCTGTTACAAGGAAAATATTTTTTTGATCAGAATATGCATGCCAGTTCATATTACTGAATGACATGTCTGACTAGAAAGGGTCAAACAATTTGTAAATTGCTATTTAAAAGTGAAACGTGAAAAAACTGTCAAAAACAGAAGGTGAAGGGAGTTGATTCTTCACCTACCAATTTTGGATGCATTGGATTTTAAACAGAGCTTAAAATTATGTTAAGAGCCATTCTCTGTTCTTGGCTTGTTACAAGTTGTGAGTTGAAATGCTTTTATTCTTCTTGAAAATGTTAGTTGTAAGATAACACAGTCCTGACCCTCTAGCCTCATCCTTTTATTGCCTTCTTTACAAATTCATTCTGTGTAGCACAAGCTAAAAGGGCAGATGCATGATCTGGGAAGTTTTCCAGATTCAAGGTACTTAACGCTGAATGCATTCGATGTATGCATTGTGGGATCTTGTTAACCTGTCATAAAATTGCACCAAGGCTGAACATGAATTCCAGCATTGTCCATGCTGGTATGTGCCTTGGTCCACTCCTCAATTCATATGTTTTTTTTCCTGATCTGACAAAAGGTTGTAGATTTATTTTTTTTTTTAACAGAAATAGCATATTTAGAATTTGTGGGATTTAGAACAGTGATATTACTTTAAATTGTTGTGGCCAAAATGATACAAATATTCTATTAAAAATTCCTGTGGTTGAAGGAAATCTGTGCAGAACTATTAGATCCTGTTGAATCCTAAAAATACTGTCAGAATGGGTGCTCTCTCTGCATTTATACCTAGCATCTTGATGAGAGCTGGAAAATAATTTGTGAAAGTATCACATGAATGGTCTGAAATAATTCTTCCACTTCCCTTCAAAATGGAGTCATTCAAGTGCGTTGGCTCTGGATGACGGATAGAAATTATTTTGTCAGTGATACAGTAACCTAAATGAGAACATTAGGAAGCAGTCATGAGCTACATGTGTCCACTGGTTTTACAAACATAATTCAGGGATTTCTAAGTAATATCTGTCTTCACTACAGAAATACTTTAATATGCTATTTTTTTCAAACCGTAAAGATTTGGTTTACAAAATTCTGTGAGGATAGACCGAGGAAATTATTATTGTTAACCCAGGAGAACAGGTAGCTTAGAAGGGGACCTAACAGGCTCCTCCTGTCTGTATTTACAGAGTGGTTAGTGAGAAACTGAGCTTGGCTCTTCACAGCAGTATATGGTAAGATGATAACTCAGTCCTAAACTCATGCAGAACAGGCTTTGTCTAAATAAAGTTACTCTAAAAGAATAGCGTGTTGGACGTAGAAGAGCTGTGGGAGCAAAGCCCTGAAAGGTTTGCTATGAGATCAACATAGGTCCTGCTTTGAGAAGGAGGATGGACTGGAAACCTACCAAGGTACCTTCTCACATGAGTGATTCTGTAGGGAGATGGAGCAAGAAGGGTAATAGTTTATTGATATTTAAAGACATAATTTGTCAGAATTCTTCATATCTGATTTTATTAATGTATTTGAGAATAAAATAATGTCAGAGGTGTTAGAAATTTTGTTAAAAATAAGAGTTGACCTTCAGACTTGGTATTTCTGATGCAACATTTTATACTAAAATGCCACCACAGATTTTACTATATAGCATTGTCAGTTTAGAAAAATAATAATACAAATATATGAGAGCCTAGCAAATCATTCTTTATTAAAATCGGTTAGTGGATTTTTTTAATGTAATCCAATACATGTTTCTAGTTGTAATTTCTATCAGCATTCCTTTAATGTACACGTATTCCTGACTAACTTATTTTGATTAACACAAGTACATTTGCATTTGACTTTGACACTGGGAGAAGGAACGTTAAGGGTTAATATTGTACCTATCAGAGGTTCAGTGCAATGCAATGAAATGCAGTTTCTGAGTGAAACCTCCTTCACAAGGATGCAAACCAAAATCCTATGAAGAAAAATCTTGTAAATGCATGCAAATAAATACATTTTTATGGAAAAGAGAAAGATTAATTTGTTCAAAATTCAAACAATATAGACATAGTTTCTTCAAATAATTTTAATACAATTTCTAACAAATTTTATACCACCATCCATACCATTTTGAGTTAGAACCTTTAAAAAAAAAAAAAATCTAAGCAAATGAATTATTGAAGGTGTCTGATTTGCTTTATAATACGCAAACCTAAGATACCTTCTACTTAATGAATTTTTGAGGTTTTATTTATAACTTCTAGTCCTTTCTTATCTTTTCCCACTGCATATTTATTAAACTAACCTGAAGTAATCATACAGATTTTTAAGTGTTTGAAGCATTTTTACAGGTTGAGTTTGTCTCCACACATCAAGTGAGGCAATCAGCTACCTTGTATAGCATAATATATTTTATATATGTTGCTCTATTTAAGCATCGTCATGCATTTTTTTTTCTCTTTTAATGTGGCTGGTGTTTCTATTTAAATGGGACAGTTTATTAGGACAGTAAATTAATAGTTTGAATTTTTTTCGTATCGTAGTTGATATGAAACATCAGATGTCTCAAGGGGCACTGAATATCTCCTGTAAAATAAAGATGGATGTAGGGCATAGGCAAACATACAAACACTTTCAGAGTCATTTTCGAGTGTATAAATTTTCCCAATGACACATGGGATTATTAATACAGAAGTGCATTACCTTTATTTATTTTTATACTTTTAAATAATTGTTTTCTTCTTCGTCTTGTAGTCACCTTGGTGATCTTTCTAGATCTTCCTCCAGAACTCCCCAGGTCTTCTTAAAACTACCGCTATCTGTTTCTATATTGTTTCTTTGTAGAAGATTCTACAAGGCGTGAGACAGATTTTGTAAATGTTTTTTAATTATGCAGATCAGAATAATAATTAAACTCAAGATAATTTTAATTAATTTTCAGTCAATAGAAGTAAATCTGAATTGCTTCCTTTAGTGAAACAAGCCATTACAGAAATTCATTGGTAAATTCCAAGACTGAGCTGAAATTTCTGTCATTGCTCATATAGCCTGTGTGGCTGTGTGGATGAACTGAGGTGAGCTACAGTATATATGGGATAGAAATTTTTTGGTTTTTTTTTTAATGGATCTTTGGACAGCAGCTTGTGCCTTCTTCATGTTTTGCACAAGTGTATGAGTACTTCAGTCCTCAATCTGAATCAGTGATCATATTCTCTTAACGTTCTAGCTATTAGAAGTCACCCAGTCTTTCAGGTTATTTATAAAGACCACAGACAAGTAGATGCTTTTCTTTAACAGTCGTGAAAGTTAAAATAGGCTGCTTGACTGTAGAGAAAAAACTGTCATTGGACAATACACACATGTCAAAACGATCTGGTACAAATTGCTCATTGACACTAGACAACAAACTGCTTATTGATGATTTACAGTATACAAGCACATTAAATATTAATTTTAACTTTTCATGCACTTTACATCTGATTTTCTCAATGTCATTGTGTGAGTTGTGTTGGCAGCATGTTCAAACTAGTGAAAACCATACATTTCAGTATTCATAAAGATTCAAAATATGGTATGTGAGACTACTTGGTTTTTGAAGATGCTTCTCATCAGATGACTGTACTTACTACAAGTACTTTATGAGGAGGAACACAATAATGGCATGTGCAGTTCATGAGGACCAGAGGAAAGTTTCAGGTTGTATTGAGAGACAGAAAGTGTATCGCAGGAGATTGTAAGGGCATGGGATCAGGGGAAACTCAACTTCATTCATGTACAATGAAAGATTGCTTTTAAATCACAGTAAACTTTCCTTGAAAAAGTGGGTGAATAGCACCTGCATGGTCTGAAGGTTTAAATTTTACTCAAAGATAAAATTGTCAATAGTTATAATTAAAGACCACAAATTATTGTGGTTTAGTAGTATTGAATTCATTAATTTATAAATATTTTATACTGATGTCCTGGAAAATGGCATAATGAAACTTTGGTAAAACTAAAGATTTAATCTCTTCTCAACCTCTGAAAAAAGTAGTAAGCTCCGGTGAAATACTCCATAACAAAATTGCTTGTTTTCCAGGCGTTGCAGTCTCACTAAAACCTGCGTCTGGAAGTGGTTTCCACTGTCAACTCTTCTTAGAGGTGCCCAACCTATCTCAGAATACCGCTTCAGCTATGGTAGTAAGGGATACACAGAGATAAGCTAATGGAATTTTACTGCCACTTCCATGTTGAAATTTAGTGTCATCTAATTGTGAAGCATATGTAAATATCTCAGGGGAAGTAGTGCCTTCCTGCTTCCATCTAGACCCAACTGTGGTGGAACGTCATAAAGTTTTCTTATTACTCCTCAGAGGCAACTGAAGCAATCCTTCCTAATTTGGATCATCTTGTTCCATGTTGAGCACAGGAGGAGTTGGAATTAACAGTATGTGAAGAAAGTAAGATTTTATATATGTAAATGTGTTCTTACAAGATGCATTTTGAATACTTTTAAGTTGGAGACTGTATGGTGCAGGCATTTTTAATTTGGGAGTTTCTAAAGATTGCTTAGCTCTTCAGCCAGTGTGAGCAGACTGAATAATAGAGATGGCTTTTGCTTTTGGAGGATTCAGTTCTTGAGTGGTCACTCTGCAAGACTGTAATTTTCATGTGTTTAATAGTATTAGAACTCTATTTAGTGATATCCCTGAACAAGCAGCTTTTGTGGGCAGATATTTTTTTTTTAATGTTACTGCAATTAAAGGAATAATATAAAAAAGATTGGTAGCTATTAGAGGCTGTAGAAAAACACATCTCAAACTGTAACTTCCTGTTAAACTCTTTCCCCCCCTCAGGTTAGTCAGTAATGCATTAGATTTCAAGTTGATATCAAATCAGAATATTCCTCATATAAAAATCACATGGAAGAAAAAAATCATAGATTCACACCGTCACCAGTGACCAGACTGACATATGCTGTATTTTTGTTAGTATGTTTCCCAGAGATTTGGGGTATATTTAAGCATAATGCTAGTTGGCAATCACTTTCCAGACAGCAATGCAGAGTGTACAAGGGAAAAGCCATTGTGAGATTATTTTTTTAAATTAAACCAGTGTTCTAGAAATGTGCTTCTAACTTCTTCTAATTGGAAACATTCTAAACCAATGCCACTGAGTGGAGCTGATTGTGAAGTTGATTGCTCTTATGTAACAACTAATATCTGTCAGTAACACACACTGTATAACACTGGCAGCTTTTGAAAACAGTTTGGTCCCTTTGCCCCTTCCTTCTTTGTTGTTCTGTTTACTGTGCCCAGTTAATGTGCTCTTGCACCATAATAATCTGTAGCTAAATGGTAATTGCTCTATTGACAGCACTACTGTACATTTTTGACACATCATTATTCATACTTAACCACTTGACCTGGAATAAATGTTAAAGCAATTACTACTGAGAGCTTTTCTATGAGAAAATTGAGGCAAAGTTTAAAGATAATCAAAATGCAAAGCTGATCATGATAGCAACTGGAAAAATGGCAAATCCTATTAAACAGATTTTTATTAGCCAAGTTGATGCCAGTAGATATTATCTGGTAATTTAGTCTTATTAAAAAGAAAATAAAACTGCTAATTGTTTACTATTCTGGAACTTATTCCAGCTTGCAATTTGCAACTGAAATTAAGCTTTATGTGGCTCATCTATTTTGTCACATTGAAATATGAAAATCATTTGATACAAAGCACATCTGCTCAGTCCTTGCCATCTTACTGGCAAACCCTCATTCAGTATGTTTCATACCTGTTGAAGCATTACATTTGTGCATCCAGTACCAATATTTTAAGACAGTCGTCTCTTATGGACCTGATATCTGTAGCTCATAATACTATACATGCCTTTTACAACTGTATAAAACATGATCTGTTGTTGGCTTGGAGGGAATTTGGAAATGGAGAGGAACAGAGAAATTGCAATGCAATTGTGTGAAAATTGTCCGAATCTCCCAGACCAGCATTTTATTTTGATAGTTAATTGCATATTTGCTCTAGTTGTGTTTGTATTCTAGAAGGAAAGTAAATGTTCTACAGTTTAGTCGTTTAGAAAGTGGCATTTACACCGATCTCAAATCATTTCACAGGACTCAATTGCAGCACAATGCCTTCAGTACAGTGCTTACAGTAAAAGCTGTAATTATAAAAGAATGCCCAAAGACATCAAGAAAACCTTAAAGGGATAGTGTAAGCTTTTACTGCCCCCGTCTGAACTATGAGGCTTGCTTGAAAACCACCATTAGGATGGAGAATACTGATTGTTGATATGTCACTATTGCTGTCTTGGGAGAACTGTTATAAGGGCCAGAAACTTAGAGTGGTTTCTGTACTAATGAAACTGTTCCGCACTTAATGAAAGCAAAGAAAGATTGGGGGATTTTAATTAATAAAATATTAAAAACAGAGGAGGAAATCTGCTCTTCTTGTGCCAATCCACATTCTCAACAGCAATAAGGAGTTCTGCAGCAGTGCTTTATCAAGCAGATAAATTCCTTTTTTTGGTAAAGCTCTTTAAACTCCCTATTAACTACTTCAGTGTACTGAATGCCTATCAAACTGATAAAAGACTGTTCAGAGGGTATTTAATAGCATAATTCTTAAACTTTTCATTCACAATATCATTTCTGATTAGTTATAAAGGAGCTTTTACAGTAAGAGTAAAGCACCACCAATTATCTAGTAAATTGTCAAAAACTGGTAGGCAGACTAAACTGATCCAGATCTTTCCTGTTGCTGCTCTGATTTTATTATATATCTGAGAAAATTAATTTTTGTTTGGAGCATGAATATATTATGTCTGCTCTCAGCCTTCTCATGGTAAGGAATTTGGGAATTTGTTCTAAGTTTAACTTCTCAATTTTATATTGAGATTCTTACTTCTATGTACGTCAGAATTTAAGGACCAGAAAGCGTTTCCATTAGATAAAATCTTTTGTTTTGTCTAATTTTCCATATAATTTTCTAATATTTTTTATTTCTACTTTGTGTCTATTCCTTTTATTTTTTTAATATGCATAATGCATTAAGCCTTGCTTTTTTATAGCTATGGATGTTTGAGGATTTTTTTTGTAAACATCATTTTAGCTCAACAAACACTGATCTCAGATTTTAATGCATTTATTTTATGGTAGGGTATGTTTATGTCATGATTTCCAAACTGCATTTTCATTAATTCATTTAAGTAAAGGCCATTTTTTTTTTTGCTGTCAACTGGGAGACTGCACAGTCTACACAACAGCGAACAATTAGCAACTTTATTTCAGCAAAGAGGGTGTCACACAGTAATTCCCATCAGACCATTTCAGTTTCCATTTAGTATGTGTTCCTCAGATACAGTAAAAGAGAGGCATCTATCTCAACTAATATGTTGTTGTGCCCTGTCAGTCTATATGTTTTTGCAAATATGACTGTACTGGCTAAGAGAGTAATTGCTGTTCTCAGGCTTCTCTGATTTGGAGAACAAGTAATGAGATTGCTTATTAACATCCCAAGATGCATACTGATATTTGTTACATTTTCTGGCTTTTGAGTCTTTATTGTTGTATTTTCAACTCCTTATTCTGACGCAGGTGTACCCAAAAACCATTAACTTCTTGGGCTTTTTTCTGGAGTTTTCTGAAGAGAAAAGGAGTAGGAGGGAAAGATTGTAAGTCTGAAACTGTCACATGAATTCAGATTTTTAGGGATTTAAGGAAATCAACAAGATTCACCAAACTACACATTTGTAATAATTACCTATACTGTAAATAACCTGAGTTCTAAAATATGTTTTCTTGTTGAAAGAGTGTACCCATGCCAAAAAATGTTCTTACATGGCTAAGGGTGATGTGTAACCATTACCTAACCTGGCTTGACAGTCATGGGATTTATGCAGTCCAGTTTGGGGCCTAATTTCTGCTGTCTGAGAACTTGCTGCAATATTGGTATCACAAGTAGAGAAGAGGTAATTTCTTAGTCTTACAAAAGATTAATGCTACTGCAGCACATTAACACTACTGTGTTGAGAGTGGTCCTGCTGCTTTTATAAATTACTGTTTTCAAGACAGTAGGACAGAATGATGAAGACAAGGAAAATCAGGTTCCCCTCAGAAAAGAGTGGAAACACCTCATGATGTAACTAACACTGCTTAGCACTCCAACATTTTGATTTCCTCCTTGTAAAAGGTGTTACAAATTTTCTAATACCACGTTTTAACATTTATGTCAGATTCAATATTATAGCTTGCTGGTATGTTTACAGGCTTGGAAATAATGTGAACAAGAAAACAAATGTAAAAGAGATTTCTTATATAAGCTAGAGATTCAAGTGTAGAAAGTGTACAAACACCATTTTTTGTTTTGTTCATAGGCTTTCTTTTTAGTGTGAGGATAGCAGCATGATAATTCTTGAGTATATATTTCTCCAACTTTGGTCGAATTTCTGCTCAGGCTAACTACACAGCTTTCTGTATATTTTCTAGTGGTGTTTGTGAATCATATCTGCTCCAGGTTTTGGAAGATGTTTTCAGTGTCAGTGAAGATAACCCAATTGGTTCAAAAATTAAAAATACTAAAAGGAGGAAAATAGGTCAGAGATGTGGGTGTCTGCTGCGTGTATAGTAGAACTTTTTATACTTTTGGTGTTGCGGGTGCATCAAAAACCTCAGTAGTACTCTCTCAAGGGTTTTCAGTGTAACATCAGTGCACCCTCAGCAAGTTTGCAGATGACACCAAGCTGTGTGGCACAGTCAACTTGCTAGAGGGCAGGGATGCCATCCAGAGGGACCTGGACAGGCTGGAGAGGTGGGCCCAGGCCAAACTCATGAAATTCAACAAGGCCAAGTGTAAGGTCCTGCACCTGGGTAGGCACAATCCCAAGCACAAATCCAGGCTGGGTGGAGAGCAGCCCTGAGGAAAAGGACCTTGGAGTCTGAGCTGATGAAAAACTCAACATGAGTCTGCAGTGTGCACATGCAGCCCACACAGCAACCGAGTCCTGGGCTGCATCAAGAGAAGCGTGACCAGCAGGGCAGGGGAGGTGATTCTTCCCCTTTACTCTGCTCTTGTCAGACCCCACCTGGAGTACTGTGTGCAGTTCTGGAACCCTCAGTACAGGAAGGACATGGAAGTGTTGGAG
>VWZE01024400.1:343778-521427 GCA_013396675.1 Eubucco bourcierii | reverse complement strand
CCAGCAGTGTGCCCAGGTGGCCAAGAAGGCCAATGGCATCCTGGCCTGCATCAAGAATGAGGCCTTGAGTGACCTGTACTAGTGGGAGGTGTCTCTGCCTATGGCAGGAGGTTGGAACTAGATGATCCTTGAGGTCCCTTCCAACCTTACCATTCTATGATTCTATGATCATCAGTTTTGCCTATTTTTCTGAACAGATTTTTGTCATACTGAAAGAGTTGGTAGTGGCACAGCATCAAATCAAAAGCTACATGAAGTTGAGTGTGTAGTGGAACCTGGAAAGGAGTACCACAGGGGCCTCTGCTTCCTGACCATAGGGAACCCTTTGATGAAGAAGAAATAGACCTTGAGTTCACAGAACTCAAGACAGCAAGAAAGGAAGGAACAAATACCTTGAGTAGTGTGTCCAGTTCTGGGCCCCTCAATTTAAGAAGGTGCATGAGCGTGTCCAGAGAAGGGCAATGAGGCTGGTGAGAGACCTCGAGCACAAGCCCTATGAAGAGAGGCTGAGGGAGCTGGGATTGTTTAGCCTAGAGAAGAGGAGGCTCAGGGGGGACCTTATTGCTGTCTACAACTACCTGAAGGGTGGTTGTAACCAGGAGGAGGTTGCTTTCTTCTCTCAGGCAACCAGCACCAGAACAAGAGGACACAGTCTCAAGCTGTGCCAGGGGAAGTTTAGGCTGGAGGTGAGGAGAAAGTTCTTCACTGAGAGAGTCATTGGCTACTGGAATGGGCTGCCCAGGGAGGTGGTGGAGTCACTGTCCCTGGAGGTGTTCAAGGCAGGTTTGGACGTGGCACTTGGTGCCATGGTCTAGTCTTGAGGTCTGTGATGATGGGTTGGACTTGATGATCTTTGAGGCCTCTTCCAACCCTGGTGATACTGTGATACTGTGAAATAGAACTCTTGATGTTACACGTCAGACAAGAGGCCTTGCTTTGGTAATGGTGGGGTAAGTAAGAAACTCTAGACCTGATTAGGAGTTGGACAGTATGGAGTCCCTCAAGGTTGACAGACCTGTGTGTCTCCTTGGGTTGACTTAACACATGGTTTTCAGATGACCTATAGAAAACAGATCCAATCATACATGCTCATATATGCAGCACGCCCCACTGCTGTGTTTAGCTGTATGCTCACGTGTGTACAAAACTCTGGTTTAGAAACAGTGTAACTAATTAATTTGATTTTTATCATTGGCAACATGATTTTTATCCTGTTGTCTCACCATCTTATGTGAAAGATGTACTAGAAATCGCAAAATCCTGAGGTGTAACCAGTGTTCTCCAAGATGGAGGGAATAGATTTACTTTTTCCCACAGAAATTTTCAACTCATGTTCTCCTATCATAAAAATTGTTGAGCTGCTGTTATTCAGAGGAGTACCATATGGATCTAGATCAGTCTTTAAAATATTTTAATCTCATGAAACATCAAGAGTACAAATAAAATTCTTCTTCTAGTCCATATACCTCCTACTGTTTAAATCCTACTGATTAAAATGAGATTTTTTTTTAATAGCATCTACTTGAAATTTCAGGAGACAGCACTATTCCACAACACTAAAGCCAATATGTAATACATAATCATTTTGCTTTTTATCCTCTCTCTTACAAGAATGGAGCTCGTTCAAGAATATGAAAACTGGATTCTAGTTTTATTGGTTTTAAAACTGTTTTTATTATAGTGGGTGTCAGATGGCTATCTTGCATTCATTGACTTCCTAGATGGTGTGTAACATGGAGAGTTAACATGGAGAGAGACTGTTTGCAAAGGCCTGTGGTGATGGGACAAGAGACAGTGACTTCAAACTAGAGAAGAGCAGGTTTAGATTGGATGTTAGGAACAGGTTCTTTACTATGAAGGTGATGGAACTCTGGAACAGGTTGCCCAGGGAGGTGGTTTGGGCCAAAGTCAGGCTCAGCAGGGATCTGGGCCACATGGTCTAGTTGAGGATGCCCCTACTGACTGCAGGGGGTGTGTGTCAGACTAAATGACCTTTGGTTCTGTCTTCCAACCCAGACCATTCTATGAGTCTATGACTCTATGGTTTAATTGGAGCAATATCAAAATGCTGAGTGCAACAGTCAGAAGCAAGTGTACAGCAAACCTTCGTTTAACTGACATGAACGTAGCAAAGTACTGCCTTTTCTACATATGCCAAAAGACATTGCAAAATAACTTCGTGATCTTACCTATGTAACCAGCTTCGAAGAACTGACTAATGTGTTACAGTCTTTGAGATTATCAGATATAATGACTTCTAACAGTATCATTACAAATGTGCTTCAGAAATTACTGTTCTCAGTTATTGAGGCCAGATTCTGAAAAACAAGCTGGAAAACTACCAATTATCTTGCTGTGCACTTGGCATCCAGAATAAGGCACCTTGAACCAATGGAACATTTTTTAATGTAGATACTGCGTAAGTGATTGGCTGAACACTGAAGATGGCAGATCTGGAAACTTCCAGATGTGCGCATCAAGTTCTGCCTGGGTGAATTTCCATTGCTTTGCTTCTTTGCGGAGATCTGCCAAAGACTTGGTGAAATACCTGCAGATCATTGTAACAGACCTTGAGCCCTTTAATGTCTAAGGGCAAATGTCTATTAGCAAAAAGAAATACTGATTGTCAATAAAATAAAAATCAAACCATGATTTTTTTTGTAGTGACAAAATATGGAGAAAACTAACAGCTTTCTTACTAACAACTCAAATATGACTATGTAATTCCATGTAAATTGGATGAATTTATATGTTTGTAATATTTGGATAAATGAAGCATCTTATACTTTTAATTAATGAGTATACATTAATACTTCTATGAAGACTGAGGTTCATGTCCCTAAATTTTACCTTTTAATTTCAATATGATTGCAGCAACGGAAGAAAGCGAACAATTTGTTTCTATGTTTTCTGGTAGTTCAAGATTATTAGTGCTCCAAACTTCAAAGTGATACTGATATATTAATCCCCTGTGAACAGTAAAGAGATCTGTAATGTAATTTAAGCACCAAGCTTTAGTCCTATTTTGGATTCATTGATTGATCCTGTTGTTCTTATCACAAACAATGACAAGTGTTGAAAATATAAAGAATTTGGGTAATTGGAGATAAATTAATCAGTGTATATATTCTTTCAGTGAAACAGTAGGAATACTAAAGAAAGTACCTTGCTTTGTTAAAATGCTGTTATGGTTTTCAGCAGAAATACAAGGCAATGATACTAATTGGAGTTCATTTTAAAACATTAAATACTACATGTGCTGCATTAGCTTTCAACAGTGATTTAGAAATAGAAACACAACAGAGAGACCACTACAGAAAAGCGAAGCCTCGTTTGTCTGTTGTGTCATCTAGCATAGATCAGTAGTTCCTGTAATGTTCACAGAGTTCCACCAGTTCAAAAAGGTAACCTAAATGACATCAGGACTTGCTCCATTGTATGTAATGTAAGAACAGCTAAGATTTCAGTGATAGATTTATGCCAGACCTGCCCTAGAGTGAATGAGTACACTAATAATGCTGTGCTTATTTTGAAATAATTTATTACAATTTTACTAAAAATATCCAAATCGTGAAGGAAAAAAAAAACCAATACTACACGTGTTCAGCATTTAGGACAAACTGTTTTTTCAATAAGCTTCTTGGCAGGCTATCATTTCTTTTAGTACTTCACCTGTGACACTATAAATAATATATATTTATTTAAGTAGAGCTATTATACACTACTATTTCTGTTGTACATAATTTATAGCGAGTGACCTCCTAACATGTACATAATGTTCTCTATGAAAAGAAATGTTCAGAATAAAATAATTGTAAAGAAATGAAGCAGTTACTTAAACTGGATTGAACTGAGAACTCCATTTTGAAGACAGAGATTGGTAAATGCTTTTCTGAAAAGCAGTATCAACTTTCCTTTTCCAGTCTCTGAACTTTAGTATTATAATAATTTTCTTCTAAAAACTGGTGGGACACATCAAATGACAATAACTTAAGTGCTTAAACTGAAGGATGATTACCACTGAAAATTCAGAGGTACTTCTATGTATTCCAGATGATGTCAAAGTGTCTAGTTAAAAATACATCTGTACAGAATTTGTGAACATTGTTATGCAAGTTCATGGAACCCTGCTCCCTATTGCACTGAGACTGTAAGGTCATTGCATCTGTAAGTAAACTGAGACAGAAAGTTATTTGGGAGTTCTACATTCGTGTTTTCTTGGGGGAGAATCCTATTAAGACTATTTCAGCCACTGTGATGCTCACGATAGTGTATTTATTGACATCTAAAAAGACAGAGATTTTCTCTTGACACAGCAGGAGAGCCTTTATATAGTAGATCTGTTCTAACTTTCTAATCCCATGTGTAGATGCACTCCTTTGTGTCTCTTTTTTGGGACAGTTTGGAAAATTAATTTTATCAGGAATAGAATTCCATGTTCCCTATGAAAATGTTTTCTTTCATCATTGTCTCCTCCATGGTCTTTTTTCCTATTCCAGCCTGTCGCTTACTATTTTTTTAAATTTTTTAAATTTTTTTAAAATACAGTAGAAGTTTTGTTTGGAAAAACATACTGTCCACAAGACATCAGAAATTAACTAACATTTTTAAGTCTCTTCAGTACTTTTTCCCCTCTCTTTCTCTAAACTCCAGTGTTTACACAACACAGTGTACTGTGTTGTTAGCTATTTTTTCTGAATTCTTAAACACAGTGTAAGTAAAGCTGCATTTTAAAGCAACAGCTGTCTTTTACCAGGTTAAGCATCAGAAGAGCATTGCATTCTGCATGCAATGTTTTTCTCTGCAGCAGGACTGAACTGTGTGTTATCCATTATGGGAACAACCTGAAGTTATCTCAGTCAAGTGAAAGTTTCCCATTGACTTGTCAGCTTTGGCTCAGGCTCCAGTAGCTGTTCTATATCCTTTCATTAGTAGGATTAAAATGTACTCTTTCATTAGTTAGGTGCAAGCTGAATTTCAAATGAGTCACAATATACTGAAAGTAAAACTGTCAAATCATTTGTATTGATTTAGACACTGTTAAACAGAGCAGCGCTAACACACAAGGGTTTATTCTTTGTTACAACTTGCTTATAACCCTCATTGATGATAATGGGAATTACAGGCATGTCCAGAAGGGAATGTGCCCTTTGTAAATTCCCTATAAACCTTAGATTAAGGAGCCACAGTTCTGTGAGAGTTCAGATATCTTTTTTTTTTTTTTTTTTTTTTTTTTTTTTNTCCTGAGTATTTTCTTAGCTGTTCTTGGAAGGTACACCTTTCAGAAAGAAATACATCCCAGAACTGTTATGTTTCCTTATCTGACAGGGAAGATGCTAGGAGGTTATGCCAGGAGATAGGCTCACCTTTGTCTGTGTGTCCAGAAAACACGATTCAGACCAGGCTTTGACTGGCAATATAAATTGCTAGTGTAACAAGGAAAGGTTTGTGCAGCTGGTAGGAAAATTAAACATGTAAGGGTTCTTTAATGTTTTGGGTTTTGGGGGGTTTTGTTTGTTTGTTTGTTTGTTTTTATCATACTAGTGGTATATAAATCAGAGACTAAAGTGGTAATTAGAATAGGCGATAAATAAAATATTGTAGTAACTTCTGTAAGTAATCATTTTTCCGCTGCAGTTATTGAGGATACTCGGATACTCATGTTAGTCTTTCTGAAATAACATGCTGTTTTAGCTTGATGTAGTGTTATACAAATAATTTCATTCCCCTGTTGCCGTACTTGTTATCCAGACCAGGAAGCTACTGGCTTCTTTTATTTCCAAGCATTTTCAATTCACACAGCACTGCTATTGCTTCTAGGAGTTTATAGCCTAAGCCAGACATAGTTAATGAGATGTAAAGTAAACCACAAATAAAGGATAACCTGATACGTTAGTAGAACTTCTCTTTAGTAGATAAATTAATTCATCTTACTGATTAAGTTGTTTACAAGTGAAAATGCTGATTAGTCAGTGTTTCCTAGATTGCTTATATTTTGGTTAAAAAAGTTACAGTTTTAAATACAAGATAAGGCTGGCTATGTACAAGTTAGGCAGAAACTAGCTGACATCCTGGTGAGTTCTCACAAGTCTGCAAATTGAGTACATTTTTCTACCTATCTTGAAAACCACTTAGACAGCAAGCATGCTTGCACACACACATACCCTTTCTCTCATTAGTTTTGTAGTTTTCAGTTTCCAAATCATTAAGTCTAATAATAGTAATACATGACTTGTCCTCCTCTAAATGTAACCCAGATGCTCTTCCTAGGAAAGAAATACTTGCACTAATGGGGTTGGGCTATGACATGTCACTCACACCGTGATTTGATATAAATTTGTCCATCACTATTTGTATGCAGTGATCTGCTGATAACAGGAATACAGCAGGTCATCTGAAATAAACTCGTGTGCAGGCAGATGCCACTTACCACCCTGTTTGTTAGCAGTGCCCACAAGAGATTAACACAGTGTGTGGCAGCATGAAGCTTTCCTTCTACATGTCTTGTTTGCTTTCTTCCAGGAGGTTACTGCTTTACAGAGACTTGATAGAGGGAGTAGTCACAGCAAAGGTGTGGAATGGAAACCTGCTGGCCACTCCAGCTGTTTCCTATACCTTTTGTGTTGACATTTTCTGTTAAATTCATTTCTCATATTCACAACTCATATGGTTACCATGTTTGGGGGCTTGAGTCAGTGTTTGCATCTACCTCAGCCTTATTGCTAAGCCTAAACGTGCCATAAAGTTCCCCCTTCAGCTACTGTGTACATCTGAGAACACCAGAAGTTGTTAGGCACCTCTCTGTTTTAAAAACTCTCTGATTGTAAAAAACAAACAGAAACTCACAAACAAATCAAAACAAAACACCAAACCTACTAGCAGTGATGCCTCATACCTGTATCCTTTACCTTGCCAGGGGAAGGAGGCATTGCTTTTACTCTTTCTCTGCTAGCCATAGGGCAAGGGAAGTGTTGAATTAAGACCCTCTGTCTCCTGGGTCACTGCTGTAATGAATAAATTGTATCAAATCACACCCTAATCCATTTTATGTACTTTCAAATACAATTTTATGTCAGGGCCCTGTGGGAACTTACTAGCCTAACTGTATTTACCCAGTACCCTTCACCGCTGCCCACAGGCACAGAATGCCATTTCAGCCCAGACATGTCCCTTATCATTGCCTCAGTGGTGCCACAGTCCTGCCTGCCCCTTTCTCTGACCTGGGCACCTGAACACCCATGCCACCTACATCTAGCTATGGGATCATGCTGGCAGATGAAGGGATGACCTAGCTGCCTTGGGAATGCAGCCCCACTGCTGCTCCCTCCTGACACTTTCCATTACACTGCATTTTTTATCGGATCTCCTGCTAGAGCTCTTTATCTTGATCTGTAGGACAAACATGGTGGTCAGGTCCTAAATGAGGGCTGAGTTCCAGCACAGGTAGGTGGTCGCCAGCTTCCTCTTTTATCTCCTAATCACTTCGCTCACAAGGGTAGATGCTGAAGTTTCTAATACTCTCTAGTACTAAGCTTTTTTAATTTGTCTTGGAAACTAGATGGTAAAAGCCATGTATTTGCATCCTTTCCTGAGTCTAGATATTTATAGTTACAGATCTGAAGAAATCTGTCTTGAAGAAAACAGTCCAACGCAATACATTCTTTAGTAGTGTAAACTTGCAGACTAAGCTTTTCCTGTACCCCTCTCCAGTCTGCCTCTTTCTAAAAGTAAAAATGATACCAGAAGCTATTCTTTTGGACTACTGAAATAAATAACATGCATATACATACATATACACATATACACACACATATATACATATATATATATACATACACACACTCACATACATATATGCACACACACACACACACACACACACACACACATATATATATATATATTTATTAAACCCAAATCTTGTTCTAATGATTATCTCTCATAGATGGGGTTCCATTCATGTGTCGCACCAGACCAGATCCAAACAATAGTATACATGACAAATTATAGCAGGTTTGCAGAATCATTACTCTGTTAGAAAGTATACCAAACAAAACTGCTCACTTTCCTGTAGGACTTCAAAACTGAGAAATGCTTAATGGCACAGATCAGAGACAAACTGTAAGTGTAGAATGTTTGTAGGCAGTGGGTCGCTCTTGTATTTCAAGTATCTTAGTTTTCATTAGTTTGTAAAACCAAAAAAGTGCTACTTCTATAGTAGAGATCCACGTTATTGTGCTGGAAAATGTTTTTTCTGTGTTAAAATTGTACTTACAGGTCTTAGGTTCAAACAAAGGAACTTCTGCTTTGCTACATTTGCTTTGGTTCAGTGCTGATCTCCAACATATAAACAGAGAGTGACTGACCTGGCTGGAAAGAGAGTATGTGTGATTAGAAACTGACCCCTACCTTCCCACTATACAAACGAGGGAGTTCGAGTGATGATATTAAGAAAATATACTTTTAAAATGTATGTTAATTATATTCTATATGTTGAGGAGGATCTGTTAAGCATTGAGGTAAAATAATTTCTGTCTGTGTCATGTACACTTGGAAATGCTAATGCAGGGCAAACAGGAATCTTTTTGTTAATTTCATTTACTTTCCTGGATGATTTGCAGTTTTGGAGGAAAATCCATAATTTTTTTTTCTGGAAATAGTATCTTCATTATACTAAACTTGGAACAATTTTGAATCTCTGAAAGGGATTAGTATTTTGTAACTAAACACATCCACTATTTAAAAAATCTACATGGAATGATAGAAATATTTCTCTTCATGAAGTGTGTGGAAATTGACCAATCCAGTATCAGTGTACGAGAAGCAAGATTAGCTATGAGGATTTAGCTTTCAGTATTTTATTATCATACCACCCACATTAATTTAAAAACACTATTTTTTGATGGATTAAATTATTTTTTTTACAGAATGTCTAGCTTTCTGTCTCTCTCTGTCTCTCACTTTTTTTCTTTTTTTTAATGGGCTGAATGATCCAACACTTCCTGATCTGTTAGTAGGTCTTTCTCAGATGAGGTTTAACTTTTAAAATACAGTTTTGAGGGAATTGCTACCATTCGTCTGATTTGTCATGACATTTTAGTGATTGAGAGTTTTTGTTTTGGAGACAAATGAAAACCAACCAAGTAGAATCTCTTTGCATATTCTTCTGAGTCACACCACCTTTTGCTGTGTGAGGG
This sequence comes from Eubucco bourcierii, assembly GCA_013396675.1. Taxonomy (NCBI): domain Eukaryota; kingdom Metazoa; phylum Chordata; class Aves; order Piciformes; family Ramphastidae; genus Eubucco; species Eubucco bourcierii. The sequence continues at coordinate 512,230 of VWZE01024400.1, read as the reverse complement.
CAATCTAATTTTGCTATTCTGTACAGCCTCAACACAATAAAGTCTACTGTTACAAACAGGCTTTTGAACACAGTTGATGCCAAGTGGTGAAATGTCTCAAATACCAATAAGCATTATGCAGAGATGTTGGCGGCCCAGCTCCAAATGACCAGCATTGTTCTGCTAAAAGTGTTCCCATGAAGCCAGTGAACTTGCCAGTGCCACACTGGGTTTGTCTTTACTGAAATGAATGTGTATACAAAGAACTATTTTCTCCCTCTATGCAATTTATGTATAATTGATGCAGAGATATTTTTATTTCTAATAATGCAGAAGATTCTTTAGATTTCATGCATACTACATCATCTAATTCGTCATGGAATTTGTTTGGCAATACCTTCCTCATGACATCTTGCTTGACCTAAAAGAAAAAAAGTATGCTGCCAACATAATTATCCCCTGTTTCCTGGTGCAGTAATTTTAGGAAGAGAGATGACATACTCTGTAAGCATTTTGTTAGGGAAAGTAATGATATCACCCACTCAGAATGAGATCCTTATTTGAGTTTCTTATTAATTAACATCACTGCGCTGGGAGGAAAAATACTCTTAATACAGCAAGTGGCATTAGTATTGAGTAATATCCTTACAACACAATTATAAATTACATTTTTTATTAATTTTAATTTTCCATTTAAATTAACTTGGTCAGATTTTCTTTACTACATTGTTTTTCCTGAATATGGTAAAGTTTACATTCATGTTTTTTTATAAGTCTGCTACTGTGTTCCACATTCATGTACTAGCAAAGATCCCTCCATGCTCCTTGATTAATAGACTAAAAAACAAACATGGTTTCAGCAGTGATAACAAAATGTGTAATACTCTCAGAATTGTTATTTGCATAGATTTCAGTGTTTTCAAAGAAAAATTATGATAAGGGTCAAATAAGAAAAGGTAATAGAAAAACTCTTTTAAGTTCATCAAAAGCTGTGGAATATTCTAAAATGAGCTGCTCAGACTTCTGCTTCTGTATCAGAAAATAAAAGAAAGTGAAAACAATTTCCTCAAACTAAGTACATGTGTATGAAAAAAAAAACCAAACCATAAGGTTTTTTTATTTATTAGTATAGCTAGATATTAAAGGTTACAAATTATAAATTTTAGAAAGCTTTAAGGATCTAACACTTGTTGAAAATGCCTGGAGTTCATAAAAAGCCAGTGAGAAAATTAAGATCCTCATTTCATAAGGGACTTATGAAAAGTGACAAGTAGGTTCCTCAGTTAGTCAAGCACACTAAAGCCCTTGATTCTAAAATCAGTTATAGATTAGTCCAGGTGTGAGATGAGTTAAACAGAAGTTATGTTGCTGGTAGCATAAAACTAGAGGAATTTTCTAAATCACTTTCCCATTACAATAAAATTAATCAATTCCATCTGGTAATATTTTTTTTTTTATGATTACGAATTAATGTTTGTGAAATGCTTGCACCTTTTTTTTAATAAACACCCAATCAAAACAGTTTATAAAAAAGAGAAGGTAGAGATCTTTTTCTCCTTCACTACCAGCATTTTGATCATTTTGGTTCATATTTTGTTTTTCTAAACTTCCCATAGAATTTTTAATTAAATATTTGAATTTAAAAAAACAAATTGAAATATTTCTTCAAGACATCTCTTTGTCCTTGTTTCCTGATCTCTTGATTTACAAAAAAAAAACAAAACAAAACAAAAAAAAAACCAAACAAAAAAATTAGGTAAGGAGCAAGACTTTTCACTGAGAACATCACCAGTAGTCTGTTATATGGAAATGAAGTGTCCAGATAAAATCATCCTGTGAAAGGGACCAAGCAGCCAGATTTAACAGCCAAATGACAGAGATCTCATGATCCAGGTCATAAAGTGTCCAACTATTATGTGCAACTTGTCTGAACAGAGCAAATAATGCAAGTAAAGTTTGAGGACTTCTTTCAAGTAGATCCTAGAAATCCAAAATCTTGTTTTCTTTTTTTTGATGTTAGTAAAATCCCCCAATGTAAAGTTATTTTCTCCTGAGTGAAAGCAACTGATATGCCTTATCCAGTGGAAAAGAGAAGAATGGGGGGGGGGAAAAAAAGAAAAAAGAAAAAAAAAAAGAAAACTTGTTCAGAACCAGTGCTTAGGGGTTTGCTTATAGGTGTCATTGTGTCTCACATCCCTGCTGTGAAAATCAGCTTGCATTTGAATGTGCATCTTGACCCATAAATGTCACCCTGGTCCACTGAGCATCTTGACTTCAACATTTCCTGTTGTAAAATGGACAATGGGATAACACTTCTTTTTTTCTGAAGGAAGGACCGGTGACAATGTGTGCATGTGTGCAGTCAGGAGAAACTGCAGCACTCGGGATTTAAAAGCATGTCATCAGCCACTGAGCGGGAGATCACAGGAGAACGAAGTTGCTGGACAGTTTTTGAAAAACACAAGGATTATCATTTCTGTTTCCAAGCCACTTCTCCTTTTCACAGCCCTGAATCCTTCTTGGCCTCTCTCCATCAATGGTTCAACAATGTGCTGCACAGTAGAGTATGTCCAGCTGCGTAGTAGAGCAAGCTGCCTTTGAACAATGAAATAAGAACACTGCCGTACAAATGCGTATGTTGTTTATGTTCCTAGCCATTTAATTACATGCATTTTCTAGTATAAGACATTATGCTCAGAAGATGAAATTTACACTGAGAATGCACTGAAACATTAATGTAGAATAGGAAGAGTTATATCTTTACAATCTCTTGATTTCATAATAGCTGCCATTTTATTTAGGGAAAAAAATAAACAAACAAACAAACAAAAAAACACCCCCACATTTTAACTTTCAATTCTTTGCCTTTTCTGTCCCAGAGGATATTTACAATAATGTTCTTTAGAACATTGCTTGATCACCAAAATAATCACACTTCAGTCAGATTGCCAATCTCAGTTTAAGGCCAAATTACATAATTCTGGTTTTGTAAGAGACAAAACTTCTGACATACCTACTTGGAATTTAGGACATCAGAATTTTAAAGATATTACATGTTTATAACAATATTTGTACCGATTCCTGAAGACATGGGCAAATTTCTGGGCAGGTTCTAAACATGTTCACGAGTATGCTTTTAGAAACTCCATTTGACTTTCATTTGAATTAAATTATTCAAAGAATGATGAAGAGTCATTTTAATATTTTCATTGTTCAAATACCAGTTTTCACCTCATTGCATCAAAGGAATATGGGTTATAATTTTTATCATTAAGATGATGGAAATACGTGGTTTTTTTTTTCCTTCCAAATGTACAACAGGGAGTTCAGTTTTTAAACCGCCAAAAGGTCTCTTCATTTGCATATGTCTGCATATGCCTAGATACAAACTTGAATGCCAGCATATCTTTTCTTGCCCTAAAAAGACAGGGGTTTAGTGATCTTTTCACAATAGTCAATATCATTAACTAAAAAGGATTTAAATATGAGCAGAAGGAAAACCGTTATCATTAAAGCATGGAGCAATATCAGGTGTTTTTGTGCAAACGTCCGTATTGAAACAGCAGACTAGAACTTTGATATGATGTGCAAAACCCTGATAGAAGCCTTGATATAAATGTCATCTCTTTCCAGAACCTCAAATTTGATGGTTAACACTGGTATCTTATGCACTGAGACATTTTCACAGATATTCTCAAAAACAGTATTGAAGTGTTTGATAGATCTCATTAGAGCACTTTGATGTCTCTTTTCTTCATATCCAGAAGGTAGAAAGCTCAGGTTAAAGATACAGTTCATTAGATGGTGATACAACGTGATATAAGGAAAAAATGGTATTGTTTGTGGCTGGTTATTTAAAAAAAAAAAAAAAAAAGCACATTCTGTAAGGGAAGCAGAAATATGGACTATATGCAAGGTTCTAATTGTATTTCTAAGAGTACTTCAGTAACATACAGGAGTGTATTTCCATAGTTATTTAAAGAATGTTGCACATTCAGATTCAGATTAAAAAAATTTTAAATGTGGCATATCTGTGAAAGAGAAAGGGAATAATTTGCCAGTTAATCATAGAACAGTGCTAACATGAATCACAAGAACTATACTAGATTTTGTGATTCATGGACTGTATAAAGAACAACCTTTTGTAGATTGACAGTAAGAGATCAAATATTCAGCATGGCATAGTGTCGTTTTACCGTTCGTTGTCTTGCATCTAGTCACTTTTGAGAACATAATTTGAATGGTAACTGAACGCTGTTGAGACTTCTTTTTTTTTTAAACTGTAACAATTTTGTAGGCTTTATGTCCTTTCAGAAGACATTATATCACCCACTCATTCTTTTTGTTTGTTGCATAAAAGCTGTACATACCTCATAGCCCATTTCTTCCCTTTGCTTGCAGTTTTGCCTGTAGATCAGTAACATTCTAAATGCAACAATGCAATACAGAATCTGAAAAACACATGCAAAATTATTCAGTAAAATATTTGTATTTGCCACAATTACTTCTGCAAACAAAACTAAAGCTGCGTTTTAATACTGTGCCTAAATGCAGATCTCTATAACTTGTACATCTTGTGAGTAAGCTATAGTGTGCCTGCAGTGGTGTCTTAAAAACATACCAGTATTAATGTAGCAGGTAATTGACATAGAAACAATGAATTCTAAACTATCAAATCTTAGTAAAGACAACATATTTCATAAATGCTATTGCTACTATATTTTTTTAAATATTAGTTGCACATATGTTTTTCATTGTTAATCTGTTATGATGACTGCATTCTTTTAAGTATAATTTTACAGTTCATTTAGAAACAACATGTCTGTCAGAACAAAAGCCTTCTGATCAATTGTTGCTATTGAGTAATATATAGGAATAGTGTACTTTAAAAAATGTACTTACACAGTTTATCTGCAATGTAGCACACTTAGTACACTAAGCTCAATTCATTCTCTTTAAACTTTTATTTCAAAACAACTTCATTGTTTTAAGTGACTAAATTAAAGCTTTTTAGTGTTTCCTGCGATCTCCCAAAGCAGAAATAAAATCAGTTTTAATTTATTTTATTTGCTAAAACTGTGGATATAATTATTGCTGCAGTCTTTTTAATTGTTTTCAACTAGGTACTTGTCTTTAAGTTGCAATAGCATTCTAATTCTACATCGTTGATATTCCCTAGTTAATTTTGACAAAATGTCATAAATCCAGGTATTTAGGCTTATTGAATTTTGAAATGAGGTGATTAGTTGGAACATGGGTGAATGAACTGATGCAAAGCAAAATGAATTTTATGATTTACTGCCATTTACAAGTTCCTTTGGAACCGTTATGTGCAAATTGTAAAACGTATTAAGAGGCAAGATATCACAGTTATAATCAACAATGGAAATTTTTTTCGAATGAAAGTATTCAAACAGTCCTCCAAAAAAAGTAACTGTTGAGTAAGTGTTTGTTAATATGCAGTTAGTTTTTATTATAGTAACACTTCTCCACTCCAACATTTTATTGTGCAAAAAGGTATCTTGATAGACCTTCAGTAGAAGTCGGTAATATTAAAGTTCCAAAGCTGTTACTATTAAAATTTTATATCAAATATTCATGTATTTTAGAAGAGGCTTATGTAGGATGAAATAACCCATTTATCAGTTTTTGCTTATACTTTATCATGGCTATTAGCTTAAGGTAAAAGCAAACTATAATAATGTATGCCCTTGATATCTGTTCATTGATATTTCTAGTAGTCTGGTGGGTTTTTTTAGTGGATTTGAAAGCAAAGGGATCTCAGCAATTTTACCTGTGTAGTAAAAAATGCTAATACACAAACAAATATGAATTAAACCGCAGATGCGTTGTGCTCTTATCTGCAATTAAAGACTTCAGTCTAATTATCAGAAAATAGAGACATAACTTAGATGTACACTTGAAAATCACAATTTAAAAGTCAGGGAGCTTGAACTCCATAGCTTTGGGGGGTTTTGTTTGTTTTTTTTCCCCTTCATTTTAATTTTAGGTGCATTCTGAACATACAGGGTTTCTGGTGATCATAGTACCAGAAAATGTTTCTCTCCATTTCACTTGCAATTCAAAGACCAAAACTTTCCCTGAAACTTGAATGAATTGTTTCAGACCTCTAGAAAGGCAAGTTATGAGAACCCTGTGTTGCAATACTCCTTTGCTGGTGCAGGAAAACATAAAATCAGCTTTGTTTAGCTCTGTGTAATACTGTCTTGATATACCTGTCATGCAACAGTAAACACTGCATAGATATAGAGTAATCTCTAGATGTAGCACATTCAAAGTCTTCCATTGTTTTCTGGTGTGAAAGATAGTTAAAATGTGATTTTCCCACGTACAAGCCATAATACCTATTTTTAATCCTTTTCTCTGCTACTGAAAGCAGAGAACACAGGATTGTCCTGAATGACTCCATCTCCTATCCTTGAGATGAATGGAAATAAATTATCCAACTCTGTCAAGTAGGGGACCAAAACTACAGCCTCAGATCTTTGATTTTCACATATGCTATTTAATTAATTCCACTGTAAATATTACTGCTTTGGAGTCTGTGCTACCCCTGCTACTGTCTTGGTAACTTGTGGGGACATTACAGACAACAGCAGGGTTGTTGCTCTTTCTGAAGGCTATAGTACCGATAAGATACGTGGTTTTCTAGGTTGCAGGGACTTTTATTGAATGTTCTTTTTTGACTCAGTTTTGTCCTGCATTTTATATACAGTGTGATCAACTTCACTGAACCTACATACAGTCTACTGCATATATTTATATGGATTCAGGAAGAACAAACCTGAATTACAGTCGCCTTTACAGCAGCGTTCTGTTGGAAATGGCTATTCGCATATATGCATTCTTCCATTTTGTCTTCACACTTTTACATTTAATAAAAATTCATGGCAGAAGAGTTATTTTGTCAGATTAAGAAAGGCTATGAGTATATGCCTGATGTGATGATAAAATGTAGTTCCCATAGGGAACAATGATGTCTTAACAGGCATGAAAGCAATTATGAAAGAGGTTTTTATTCTATTTTTCCTCATGTCTGTCTTGATGAGTTTTGTTGGTCAGCACTAACTTCAAGGTCTGATTTCAACCTTACATTCTCAGTTTCGTTTGGTCACATTTAGCTGTAGTAATGGGTAGCTAATGGGAGTCAATACTGTAAGAGAGAATATGTTTAACCTTGCCAGTGGTTTTATTTTACAGCTATTTAACTTGAGGCTTACTTCACATTTACACTGCTTTGGTACAAGCAGTAGCTATTACTAGTTCAGTGCCAGTAAAGTTACTTTGAAAACTTCAAGGGTTTCAATAATGCTTCATACCTTTGCAGTAAAGTGCAGGATGTTGAGCCACTCTGATCTTTGGGGATGAAAATGAGATGTAAACGTTACAGCTACTGAGCAGTGATCCAGTGGTCCTTCAAAGGGTTCTTCAAAGCTGGACTATTTGGCTTATTGAGATTTAGGCTCTACTGTGAGTTCTGAGGTTGTATATTAAACACCTTGACAGAAAACATGGCATTTTGGGGATTTTTATATAGTAGTTGTTTCAGAGGTGAAAACTGTATCATTATATTTAATTGGCTACCTGCAGTTCATTAGTGGCAGCATCATTAAGTAATACTGGAACATTTGTAGTGGCTAATCTTTCAAGCATTTAGCATTCACGATGACCTCGTTAGAAGGAACAAAGGTCAGGCTTCAGTTCAACAGAGTCACCCCTTCACTAAGGAGACTAGCATAGCAAAGTAATCTCTGTGTCACTTTTCATTAATCATGCTACTTTCCTCTTCATGAAATTCTAGCAGATAATTGTTACTAAATGCGATTTGCAACACCCTGTGCTGTGGTTGAAGGACCAGAAATAGGCAAGCAGATAAAAACATTGTTTAGCTTGCAGGCAGCAAGTGTTTGCTATTCAAAGGTACATCATGCATAAACATTGATTTAGCCATGAGCTGACACTTATAAAGCTTTTGCTGTTTCCAGAAAGCCCTGTGGTCAGGCTAAGTAATAGCCAAGGGCAAGTATTTACCTGCGCAGCAAGGTTAGATTCTATATAAATTGTCTGATCCTGAAATCAGTTTTCATAATGTTTAGCTGCTTCAGCGTTGCAATAGGTCACAACATACATTAAATGAAACGCACATGCAGTTAAGAAAAATGTTCCTATGTAAGTTCACCTGTGTTGCTATTAAGTATTTCATTAAGAACATAGTTAACAAAGTATTTACTTGTTTTCCTTTATCTCAGATCTTATTTGCGTGAGTCTTCCCTATGCTGTGAAGTTTCTAAGATGAATTTACCTTCATGTCTGTCTACACCTTGTAAGCTTCAATTTTAAAAACACAACAGTGGAATTCCATAGAAAGTGATGCTTACATTTGGCATGTGGCCCAAGCAAAGATGCAGTTTTATTCAACCCTTGGCCAAATTCTGTTCTGTCATGAAAATGCAGCTGATGGAATTTTTAGAATTTACTCTTCTGTGCCTTGGCAAAAAGGCAGAATTTGATTGCTACTAATAAAACAGAACTACATTCCTGTATTTGTGCAAGATCTTAATCTCACTGACCTTGCCTTTTCAGAGAATTACAGACAACAGCAAAGTAAACTAATTTTAGTGTGAGTGTTTTGACTCAGTGTGATGGAAGGTATTAATGATCCAAGACAGGATTTTATTTTTTCAGAATTAATATTGTTCATTAATTTTGATATTCAGGACTGTCACCACCCGCCCAGTAATTTTTAATAATAGGTTCTTTGCAATGGGCAGAGAACAGAGTCTAGAACATTTGAGAAATAACTAGCAATAATCCAAACAATAAACCATTAGAACTGGAAAGAGGATCTTGCCCACCAGAGGGACTCGGGAAGCTCCTTTCCACTTCCAGCAGAAGGCACTTGGAATTAGAGAGTTTTACAGAGTGGTTTTTTGTCCTCCTTTCCCATGGTGCTACCCCCATCAGCAAGCCATTACATGTTTAGGCCTAATGTGGCTTATTTTGGCCTTCCAGGACACTCCATCACCCACGTTGCAGGACAAGTGGTAGTGAAAGTGTTCTTACTCATGCATTCTTCAAATAGGTGTAACTTGCGACTTACAGAAAATGAATTAGTGCAAAGGCAAACAAAATGTACTCATAGAGTGGATTTCCAATGTGTATCAAATAAGAATGCACAGCAGTACAATTTCTTCATAATACGATTTTTGAAGGTGACTAAAGTGCCTGCATTTCTTTTTAAATAAGATGACAAAGCACCATGATTATTCTAAGGCTTATTATGTTTAGAAATAAGTTGAGGTAGAATTTAATCAGTTCTTCAGGGTAATAGTGAAGTATAATTGAGATGAAGAAAAAGTATTGACAGTGCAAAAATGTGTAAACTGGAAGAACATATAATGGGAGAATGGCAAAAAAAATACCTAATATCTGTGAAGAATTTATATGATAAATGATTATGAAAAGTCTTCATTTAAATGATAAATAGGGTCAGTATGTACAGTGTGATCATTTGCATTGCAAATGGTGAATAATGGTACCAGATCATACATTCTGCAAGTATATTCCACTCTTCAGTTGAGTCTAATTGAATCTGATAATTCAGAATCAGGAACAGAATTAAACAAATGTAAAGTCATAGAGCTGTAACACAAAAATACTGCATGACATTAATAATTCAAACATGAAATAGCTTTTTAGATCTGCACAGCACACAGTTTACTTAATATGGCCTTTCTAAGTATAATGAGAGTGTCTTCATTTTGGATGATTTTATTGATATTCCCTAAGTGTCTTATTTTCTGAAAAATCCTTTTTCTAACATTGGGCTATGATAAAATTTACTTCTGCAGACTTACAGAACCAGGCATGTCTGTTTTGCATCTAATAACCCTCACCTACACACTAATTTTAAATGTTGAACATGGTGCCTGCTAGCTTTGTTTGGTACCCTCTGGGCTTTATTATTAGAAAAGAAATTGGACAATTAATCTCTATCCATGCCTATGAACTTCTATCACATTCCCACTCAGTCATCTCTTTTCCAACCTGAGAAGTCCTGGCTTACTTAGTCATTTCTTGTATGGAAGCATTCATTCTTGAATGGTGTCCAAATACGATACTGTTGCAGTATTTAATTCCAACTTAAGTACCATCTGCTAGCAGAATATTCTCTGCCAACATTTCTCTCCACTGCTTAATAAGAAAGGTAGTACTATCTAAAAATCAAGAGTGGGTTCAGGTAGCTTGCAGTATATGTCTCTTTGCTTCTTCAGCAATTAGAAAATTCTATATTATTCAGAAAGTCTGTTCTTTGCTTTTATGTGAAGAGATGAGGGCTTAAAGGTTTATCTTTTGCAGAATATTTTCTGTGTTGTTCAGGAACTTTTTTAGTTTTGAACTTGTGACCAAGCAACGCATGTGGCTTTAAATAAAACACTAAGAGAAATTAAATCAAGAGCAGTCTTACGTAGTATGAAAGAAAACAGCAAGAAAAGTTGGAAAGTTTGGATGTTCACTTTTGACTTTTGCATTTTGAAGATACCAATTCTCACCTGCTAGTCTTCAGAATTAGCTGAGGTTAAAAAAGTCCAACATAATAGACAACTAGGCAACTAGCTTTTACTGATATAATGCAGAATATGTGGAACTTCTTGCCGTGCATTTTTTTAGATACTCACAGAAACCAACTGGACAACTTAAAGAAAGAAAAGTATGAACAGTTAAGGAAGGTAATTGAATTGTAACCTGCAGAAGACTGGGACCATTTTATAGGATAATGTTACAGTGTGCTCACTTGGGCTAGGATGCATGGTTAACCTTCCTTGGGCAACTCTTACATAACATGTAATACTATAATAAATGCTCAGGATTCACAGGATTACAGGATCACAGCATGTCAGGGGTTGGAAGGGACCCAAAGTGATCACTGGGTCCAACCCCCCTGCCAGAGCAGAACCATACAATCTAGCTCAGGTCACAGAGGAATGCATCCAGACAGGCCTTGAAAGTGTCCAGAGAAGGAGATGGTTTCATGATGCTAATTTTTCCCCTTCGAAGCTACATCTGTCGAAACCATGCTTTTATTTTGTGCTTCCCTTTCTTGAATCATCAGGCAATGCCGCTTGTTAGTAGCATATGGATGTCTCTGTGATACAGTGATATTTAAGAATATGTAACAGGGAAATAGTAAAGACATTTAAAACTTCTGGTTAATACAGATAAAATTTTAGGTAGGAATGCAGGAGTGAGTTTGGCCTTTGGAATATACTCAATACTTTAGGGCAAGTTTTACAGATTGAATAGTTCCTCTGTTGTTCCCTGATCACAGGAACTTTTTTGTTTGTTTGTTTGGGTTTTTTTGTAATCTAAGAGGAATGAAGAAGGAATGTTTTTAAAACAAAAGCAATGCTAAGATTTTGGGAAGGGGGGAATGGACAGGAGACGAGATTATGCATAGAGAGATCTGCAGAGTAGCAAGTGTCAAATGTGTATGACCAGGAAAATGCATGGAACAATTTTAATGCTTAACAAGAAGATTGCAGTGCATGAAACTGCTTTATGATTTCAGGATAGTAATGATTCTACATATACAGGTGGCTATTCCAATAATAGAGCAATAACTTGAAAAATTATTTGTCTTCGGGATTTATTCTTTAAAATTTTAACTATTCATGTTGTGAGGTCAGCATTAGTTTAGTAACTGATACTCAACGGAAATGTTAGGTTTGATTTTACTCTTTGTACTGCTGTACCTTTGTCTAGGTTGATGTCACTGAATAAGAGAGGGAGGCTATAAATACAGCACTGATATAATCTTGTTCATTGTACTTGTGCTAATTAGTAAATGCTGAAAAATCGATAAAAGACAAAATCAATTAAGAATTACAAGTAATAAGATCAAATTAAAACTCATTTTTAAAAATAAAATACTGGTCGACATTCCCTTTAAAAAAGATTACAAAGCTTTGCACTGTATTGTCAGGGGTCTGGAAAATCTATCCTTGGACTACAACCTTTTTGTTTAAATTGGAAGAAAGAAAAGTCAGTGAAATTTCTAACAGGATTTCTGTGTTTGAAGGCATTTCGAGTAGAAATTCAGTTTGCATTCCTCCAAGTGGAGAATTTTAAAGACATGGTCCTGAATGATCACAGTGTTGATAAAAATGGTAGATGGAAAATGGTATTTCAAAGTTACTATGCTTTTATATTTTTTATTCCAGTATTCAGTGGCAGAAATCTCTTTTTTGATTGTCAAATAGTACCTTTTAAAGTAAAAACAGTTATGCTCATCAAGATTTCCTAAAATACTTTTTTTTAAGCATTTTTTTGGCAATTTTTTAATAGCTACATTTGTTTAAAAGGGGAAGAGTATCTGAAATATTCTATTTCTGTTATCATTAGGTACTGCAGTCAAAGATTTTAACTAGTATTCAGAGAATAACTGAAATTCTAATATAAGAACTAATAAAGAAAAATAAATGTTTTCTTAAGGACAGTGAAAAAAGACTGATAGTAGTTTTATTTTTCGTATGTACATTTTTGTTGTTCTCTGTGCAAGCCAGAGAACAGCTGGCATCTTCATATTGAGAAAAATTCAGTTGAACACAATAGAAGCTCCTCTATAAAACTGCTTCACTTTTTTAATTTATCAGATGGGAAGTTTTTGCAGTATAATAACCCCCTGATAAAACGCGTTGTACACTGGCAACCCAGAGCAGTATCCGTTATATTGTTGCATCAGTTTCCCAGGGATAGGGAACTATTACAACCTTTCATTATTCTAGTTTGGTAACTGTTAGAATCATGAACTTTTAATAGCAAGTGCTCTGTAGGTTATTGTTAGACCCTGAAAACCTTCATACCTTGGATCATCTTTCCATATGTGAAACAGTTGACTGCAGTCAAATGTTTACTTGAAAAAAATCCAGGTTTCTGTTAATTTTACAGTCGTTTCAGAAGAGGCAAACAAAGATTTAAAACTATTTATATGACGCAAGTACATACTAAATTATTTTTTTTAATTAAAAACACACACAGAGTCCATCAAGGAAGAAAGTATATGTTCAATTTAAATAGAAAAAACAGAAATACAAGCATTTGTGTAAGAGTAACATTTAAAATATAAGTATTTTTGCACATGCATGTGGACTCATACAGTAATATTATTATATAAAAGAAATATCCACTGAGCATGTATGTGGATACATTATTCATTTAGAATATTTATTGATGTCCTTTGCAAACTGATTTGTAGGTTTACCTTTCTTGTAAATGATAAGGTTATCAATGGCTTGTAAAAACAAATAATGTCTCTAATCACTGGATAGCTATTATTTATCCAAGATCTCACTTCAACTATGGAATTATAAAAGATAGACTACTGTAACAACTACAATAATCGCTTTAATTATACTGTAAGTAAAACAGAGCTTGCATACCCAGTTTTTCTTTCAGGTTTCTCTAAGGACTATAATGATTTAGGAAGCTTTCACTGTACTGTAGTGGCAAAGTATATTTTATTCATTTAAAGCCTATTAAAAAGACAAGTGCAGAAGTAAAATGTCACACTGTATAAACATCAGAATTGCACAATGCATAGCTTTCCATCAGTCAAACATATAACATTAGGTAAAACTTTCCTATAATCAAAATCTGTTTTCTATAGTGCTTTTCCCCCATTTTAAATTATTAACGCACATTTTCCCTAACTTTGTTGGACAAACAGACTTGGCTTGTTTAGCGATTTTTGATACTGCGACTTAGAGCTTTGATTTGATTCTAATCCCTCAACACACATCATGTGTTAAGGGATGTGTAAATTTGAATTTGGAAATTGCCTACTGACTTCTAAGTACACAGACATTCATGCAGTCACCAGCATTCTTATGATTATTTTGTTGGATAGCTTGCTGGGTCACCTGTAAGAAGCACAGGAATTACCTAAGAAGTAAGTACATATGCAAATGTGTTACCATAGAATTTTATTTTTTTTCCCTTTATCTCTAGAAACTATAGATTATGAAATGGGTTTCATTATTTCAGAGGTTGTGGTAATAGCTTTGCTAGGACCCCAAGTGCCTGTCTAAGTTTTCCAACTCAGATGGCTCTGGAACATGCAACCTGTGTGTGCCATTTGTTTTAGATTCTCCCCTTAGGTAGTGAAGATTATGTGTCAATAGTAGATCATATCTTGAAAACTGCAGGGGTTACGACTTCTTAGTTTCTGCTTCTTCCTCAGTCTTTCACAGTTCTTTCAGTTTGTTTGTGTTCACACCTCTGACTTCTGCCATAGAAGAATCTGTTTTCTGGGAATTTGTTTCTTCCTGAAGCTGTGTAGTGTTGCCCAGAAGGGAGTTTGGATGCTCCCTCCCCCACAGCCCCACATCACTTTATTTTATGCACGCCAATCTCTGAAAAGGAGATCAGTTCAAAGGAAAATACTTATCTTTTTCAGAGTATGCTCAACATTCTGTCTCTTAATGAGCTGATACACATTGCATATACAAGCTACCTAAATAGAGGGAAAGTATTTACAGTCATCTTCAGCAATCTTTACTACACATCCTTTAGTATTTACATATTGCATCTCTACCTTATATTTCCAGAAGTTCCAGTCTCACCTGCATAAATACATAGCTTTGCACCTCTGCAGTTGCTAGAACATTACACAAACCCAGAAAAAGAGTATTTTTAGACAACTGCCAGACTGTGATGCTGTGTTAATGTTTGTCCACTTGCAGTTGCTTTGTAAAGCAGTCTGTTGTCAAAAGAGTAGAAATCCTACCTTGTTCTCCCACTAGGAGCTATGGCTCCTATACACAGGGAAGTAAAAACTGGGCAAGTCCTTCATAGGTTGCTTATATCTTACCATGGTGTTTCCTCTCCTAAAGGGATTTCCCAGTTTTTCTTTCATGTAGATTTAATTCACTTACGCATTATAGACTTAGGTCAGTCTTACTATGGGATATGCTTTCTGCCTAAGAATTGACTACTGATTAATGACTTGTTTTTAAAACTGGCTAAAAAGTTGTAATGACTTTCATATATAAATAGTCCACAAAACTTGTATAAGTAGCTTCTGTCATCTTATCTATGATAATTAAAGTCCTGCCACAGCTAATGACATCACATACTAGCAATGTACGTCTTATTTTGTTTCCTTTCTTCTTTACCTGGATAGTTTTAACTTTAACAGAAACTTACTACTGTATTCTATTTTGAGCATGTACTAGGACATGTCTTTTCAGATTACTGAAAGCTGCTATATGAAGAAAAAATTCTTGTTTTACAGATGTAGTGCTTTGCAGAAGGTGAGAAAGTCAAAATTCAATGTGAATGTGTTAAATAATTTCCTTATTTATCTATCTCATCCCTTTTCACTTGAAAATGATTGTTTATTTTCCTTAGAGGATACTTAAAATGAGATACTTTCTATAGTCAAAGATCCTTGTTGGTGTAACTAGACAAGGAGAATAATTGTAATGCAAGAAGAATAATTGTAATGCACAACAGTTTATCACAAGAGACGGCAAGTAACTTATTCATATTATGACATAAGTAAATTAGCCCTGTGCATTCCATATGAATAGCACTGTCACAAGATACAAATATAAAATAGAAATAAGTGTGATATGCACTGAAATCTTATCAGACTCAAACAAGTATTCTAATTGTGCAAGTAGAAAGAAGGGCCTTGGTGCCTTCAGGCAAGTCTTTGATTCTGTACCTTTCCATCTTGTAACATTCTACACTGGATATCCTTGTACGCTTTCTCAGCACAACTTAAAAGACCTCTAATAATTAAAAAAGACAAGAATAGTATCACCTTAGCTACCATTGTAGGACAGATTTTATTACTGTGGATACCACTCAGAGTAAGTTAAAAAAAATTAGATGGACAGTGCTAAAGTAGTCACTCTTGCAATACTAACTGAACGTGCTTAAGAACAGGTTTTATAATGGCTACCAAAATGGTGCTTTGATAAATAGATCTAGTCTTTGATAAGTTAAATAGATTTATTTGCAAATCAGATGTTATCAAAGTCAAACTTGCCATACTTGGTTATCTTTAATTACATGTCAGTAAGTAGTATTCTGGACTGATCTCAACTAATACAGCCAGAATGTCCAATACAAAAACCAGTCTGCAGGCTGAATTTTGGATATGAGTAGCACGATCCAATGTACTTTGAACTACTTTCCTTTGCAAGGGCAGGATTACATATATTTATCGTGCCTTAATATCCTGGTGGTTTGCAGAGCAAAAACGAAACTCTGACAGAACTCTGATTTGTTCATTAAGTTTAAGTCAACTCAATAGGTGGCATGTCCCTTTAAAAAAAACAAAACACACACACACACAAAACTGTTTTAACCTTCAAATTACTCTCGAATCTATGCGATGCTGTACAACTCAGTAAACGGGTACCAGCTCAGGTGGGACCTAACGTACATCATGTTTGAACTACTAATGAGCAAATGCCTGTATATGTCTGAATGATACAGCACTACTAACAATTCTCAAAGATATAAACTATTTTAGTTTTATTAATTTGGTCTTACACAGCTCCTCAGAAGAAGAAAGGGTCAGACATTTTTGGTTTTCTTTTCTATAAATTTAATTGAAAAACTAGAACCTGTAGAAACATGTACAGATTTGTACCCAGAGTGAATGAAAACAACTAAAATTAGTTATGATTCCACTTGCAACTTCTGTTACTTAATTGCAGGCTAAGGAGTGTGCTATCTACTCCTTGTAGGAAACTGGCTAGATGATGGACTCAAAGGGTTGTGAACAATAGTTCAATATCCAAGTGGAGACCTGTGACGAGCGGAGTTCTTCAGGGACTTGTACTGGGTACAGCACTGTCTGACATCTTTGTCAGTGACACGGGCAGTGGCATCATGTGCACCCTCAGCAAGTTTGCCAATGACACCAAACTCACTTGAGGGAAGAGCTGCCATCCAAAAGGATCTTGACAGGTAGGAGAGGTGAGCCAATGCCACTTCAACAAGTCAAAATGCAAGATCCTGCATCGGCATTGGGCCAGTCTCAGGCACAAATACAAGCTGGGTGCAGAGTGGGTTGGCAGTAGCTCTGAAGAAAGACTTGAGTCCTTGATTGATGAGAAGTTCAGCATAAGCCAGCAGTGCACTCATGTGGCTCAGAAAGCAAATTGTGTCCTAGGCTGCATCAAGAGGAGTGTGACCAGCAGATCAAGGAAGGTGATTCTTTCCCTTTGCTCTGCTTTTATGAGACCCCACCACAAATCTTGCATCCAGTTCTGGTGTGCCCATGATAAAAAGGACACAGAGCTGTTGAAGTGAGCTTAGAGAAGGGCCACAAATATGATCCAGGGAGCAGAAAATCTCTGCTGTAAGACTGAGGGACTGGGGTTATTCAGCCTAGAGAAGAGAAGGCTCTGGAGGAACCCTGAGAAGTCCCCTGAAAAAAAAAAAGTTGTTGCTCACAAGTTTAAAGATCTTTTGAGATCTTTGCTAAATTGTTTCTTAACTGTACCCTTTCCCGTAACACTCCTGTACACCACGTAGTAAAGTCCCCTGTATTTAAAAAGAAAAAAACCCAAAGGTAATATTATCCATTAGATAAAAATATGTAATTATAAATATTAGAATTACATTTGTTTATATAAATCTTAGCTAGATGCTTTGTATGTATCATATGCTACAGTCTTTAGCTAGATGATCCTTTACTATTCTTTGCCGGACTCTTTCTTGTTGAAACCATAGGAGGAGGCTGGGATGACTGAACAGTTTTTGGATATTTTGTCTGACACAAAGAGTGGCCTGAGGTAGAAACTATCCAGATTTCCAAGACTGTACCCAATATAATTACTGCTTTCTAACAGAGTTTCTATATGGGTCTCTCCACTATTATATGAGTTTTACACATTGCTATTAATTTTGGTTCAAACCCATCTATAGGCTAGGAGGTTGTTATCCATAATTTTCTTAGGAGCTGGCACAGATGGATGAGCTGGCTGAAAGATTTTGGAAGCGAAGAGAAATATTCATAAGGAATCCTGGTACAGTGTATCTGCACACACTCCAGAAACTGCAATGCTTAAAAATTCTGAGGTTCCAAACAGTTTTATGAATAAGGTCTTGTCTTTGCCCATGTGGTTGTATTTATGTGACTAGTGTGATTTGAGGGCACTGCACAGGAAACTGCCAACATGAGACCAGGCCATTTCAGTACCTAGTACAGGTTCTTACTCTAGCAGCATGTATATCCTGTCTTGATCTATAGATCAGTGTTACGAGTCTGCCTATCCACATGCAAAGTAGTGAGAAGTTAATACTTCCCTTTTACCAACCTCACAGATAAAAATATCCATCTGAGAGTTTTAAGCACTTAGGTGAGGGTTAAAGGCTTCAGTGAGAATCAAAAAGTCCAGGAAGTTACATTATTACAAGACTAAGCTCCAAATCCTCAATGTCAGCCAAGCATAGGGACTAAAATAAAAGAATGTGACTATCTGAGCACACAGTTTAAGATACTGACCCCTGTCTGGAGGGAAATCATCATCATATAAGTCATATGTGTTCATGACACAGCTTACTCTTACAGGTTAATGTTTGATGTTGTGAATGTTCATCATTCTTCAAATAGACAACCACATCTAAAACCAGTTCCACAGTCCCAGAATCAGACAATAGACCATTTGGGGCCAACTCAAAGAAATATGTTTTTGGGGATGTGCAATATTCCCTATCAAGTCTATGATAGGATCTAGAATTGATTTCTAGGTAGTAATAGTTTATTTAATTGAAAAAGCCCTTATGATAATATCTGATTTCCTAATTGCACATTTTGCCACTTCTGCCAGAAATATGATAGCGGTCTAATAAGTGACAGTAGCCTTCATGAAGTAATCCCCATTTATGCCCAGAGCATGGTCATTTCTTACTGAGGCAGAAAGCTGTGAGAAAAACAGTGTATGATCATGAAATATAGAACATATCAAAATGCAAACACCCAAGAAAGAAAAAATTAATTTCTTGGTTTGGTTTTACAACCGTAGTAATAGTCCTTGAATTTTATTTTAGTTTGGTTTGATCCTTTTCCTCTTCAAACAAGACAGAGGAGTGAGAGAAAGTGATTAGGGGTTGTCATGAAAAATCTTAGGCTTATTATTTTCACTGCCATTATCCTTACTCTGGTGGGAAGGGGCAGCATGTAAGGAACAGCTTGGCTTAGCTTCTTAGAGTTTCAGTAGAAGATACAGGGTGATGTAATATCATAGCCATGCTTTATTTCACTCTTGCTGTCAGAAAAGAATTTCTCTGAAGTTTTGGGGATTTGTGCCCTTTTTCAATATGTTGGTGTGCTCTGGTTAGATTACAAATAGTGACCAGTAAATTGCTGTTGCCATTTTAAGCCAACCAAAATATACATAAAAATAATAGTATTTGGTAATTATTATATAAAAGTGAATTTGTTAATGAATTGAGTTTCTGTTGACTTGCTGGGTAACCATATTGTTAACCTCAGAATCAACCAAGAATTTCCTTGGACTTTACTTAATTGGGTGACATATGATTTAAACACAGGAAGTGTGATAAATACAAGCTGTCTTGATGAAGATCACTCTGTTGATTGACTAAGAGGAACTGTAATAGCAAATATGTACATAAATATTTTTTTTAATAAGAAACCAAGCAACCTATTAGAACTAGCATCAGAAAGTTTACTGCAAGTATCATTTCTTAGTTGTGTACAGTGAGTAGAAGCAGTGTCATGTACATGGAAAATATATCATACTTGTGAGCCACAGGGTGTAGACAATGAAAAATGTTTTCTTTATCTCAGCATTGCTTTACACTTTTAACTGGTGCAGATAGAAAGCTGAATGTTGCATGAATTTACTTTATTTTCTGTTTTAGTCTTCTGGTGTACAACAATGCTGCTGTTGCTCTCTTCTAGTCAAACTGAGCACCCCACTAGGACATTTTAATTTTGATCTTCTAAGAAGACAGTTTACAAATTAAACTCCAGTGATGAGAAGGAGCAGATACTCTTGAGATCAGAGAAAGAACAAATACTTTTGAGATCATTGCTTGGCTAATAGGACAATTTCACAATCATCATTTAGATCACCTTATTTTAAATCTATTGTGTGAACTACTCTGGTGGTTTGGGAGTTACCCACCCCACAGCCACACACACAATGAAATCACCCAGACTAGACTCAGCTGTCTGGAAGTTAAGGAATGAATCTACAGCTTAGCACAATTTACAAGCATATGCAAGCATACAAAAGCGTAGATATATGTATATACACACACATGCACACAAATGTATATCCATATACAAATATTTACAGTCATCTAGAAATTAAAAGTATAATACAGAAACACAAAATCCCTCCAAAACAATCAGATTGCCAGGAGGCTCCCAACCCAAACCTCCCCCCCTCTGCTTCCCCCTCTTTCCCTCCCTTCAGAAATAACCAGATCAATCCCTGTATATCTCACTTGGTAAATCTGGAGAGATCTGAGGTGAGATGCCAAAAAGACGACAAGGAAATTAGGGGAAATAAAGGATTAGGTCAGATTAGAGTTAAGGCAGATGCAATCATGGACCGCTAGAGAGAAGGAGCAGAACTGAGAACTAACTGAGAAGTGTGAGAAGTGAGTGTCTTATCTATATTTTGATTAATTGCATTTCTCAGCAGAAGAATAAGTGATATAGGTTACTGGTTTGGTTTTTTTTCCTTTCTTCTCATAGCTGAGGATTTCATTTCTCTCAGTAGAATATTCCAGTTAGCCTCAAACTACCCCAACTACATGTTTTACTATGTTGTCTAGACAAAGGATATATACAGAAGCAGCATACAGAATTGAAACTTTGACTTTCTATGGAATATTTTCTGCCACACAACTGTGCAACAGTGATTGTAGCAATGTGATCCTTAATTGTGACTCATAAAGCTGGAGTAGCATCTGAGCAGAAGTGTGGTATTTGATTGGCAACTGAGACGCAACTATAAAAATGTCTACTACGTTCAACTTAAAGTCCTTTACAAGGGTAGGTTGATGACAATTTTTTCCTGCTTTTCCAAGCCTTCAGGAAAAGCTTTCCTGATAAGTATCAATGCTATAAAGACAGAGAGTCAACAAGACCCAGTTTGACTTTGGGCTGTGCCCAAATTTATCAACTGTAGTAAGTAAACAAAGTGTATTTCTCATTATTGAAGTAATTTCATTATTGTTTTTAAAGCACTAAATTTGCTACTAGTTTGCCAATGAAATACTACTGCCAAGGTTTGTGGCATTAATATGCGTGAGTAGAGGGTGATACCAACAACTTTTCTCAAATGATTCATGTTTCACTATTGGTGGGGAGAGGGAATGTATTGTGGCTTACTGAAGGATACTTCTGTGGTCAGAGGAGAACACAATACTGATGGAGGGCCATGTACCAATGTATCTAAATTTCTGCAGTTCAAGCAGATGAGGAGAAAAAATGACAAAAAAAACCAAAACCCAAACACCACATATACTGAATTCTAGTATTTTAACTCAGGTATTTTCTTTAAATCAAGGGGGATTTAATCAGCATTTTTTAGACTAACGGCTGGCAGTAAAATTGCCATGTACAACTTTTCACATTATGAAAATACAGAATTTTCCCTTAGGTTCAATATTCAGGTGAAAAATGGCTAACATAAGCACAAATTTCTTCATAACTCTGGGTTCATTTAAAAAAAAATTTTTTTTGAAAATTAATTGTTAAGGATTAGGGCTGGGCTGGCCACTAAATAAATGACAGCCACTCTTTATTAAACCCTCTCCCCTCCCAAAAGTGAACAGAGAGGAAATAAGGGAAAATGACTTACAGATTGGGGAATAAAACTAAAACTAATTTAATGAAAATATTAAGAATAAAATGAAATATGTACAAAACCAATATGAAACCCTCTCCCGTGGTGGCAAGGCGAGGAGCAGCGATGCTGGGGGAAGGGATGACCAATCCATCCCGTATCTAAACCAATCACACTAGTAAGTACCCTGAGCCAGAAGTTAGACATCAGGCTATGAAGAGAGTACCTGAAGAGCAGGGTAGGGGAACCCCAGTCAGTGATGGAGCCCATCTTAAATGTCTCTGCACTAATGCAGAGCATGCACTAATGCATGCACTAATGCATGGAGCATGGAGAACAAGCGAGAAGAACTGCAGACATGCACATGCCTGCAGGTCTATGATTTAATTTGCATTACTGAATCATGTTGGGATAGCTCCCATGGCTGGAATGTTGGATTAGATGGGTATAAAATCTTTAGGAGTCACAGAATCACAGAAACATTCCAGTTGGAAAAGACCAACTGTTATCCCTGACCCACAAAGTTCACCCTAGACCTTATGCACCACATCAAGATGACCTTTAAATGCATCCAGGATTGATGACTCAACCACCTCCCCAGGGAGCCCATTCCATGCTTGAAAGACAGGCATGGAATGAGGGAAGAGGGTGTAGCTCTCCATGGAGCTCACCTGAGGATAGAAAAGATGACAGAAAACTTATGGGTGAAAATTAAAGGAAAAACCAGCGAAAGTGACATCATACTGGGTGGTCTGCTACAGACCAGCTGACCAAGAAGACCAAGTGGATGAGGCCCTCTTGCAGTGACAGGACAAGGGGCAATGGGTTTAAACTGGCAGAGGGGAGATTTAAACTGGATGTCAGAAGGAAGTTCTTTCCAGTGAGGATAATGAGACACTGAACAGGTTGCCCAGGAAGGCTGTGAATGCTCCCTCCCTGGAGGTGGTCAAGGCCAGGTTGGACGAGGCCTTGAGTGACCTGTACTAGTGGGAGGTGTCCCTGCCTATGGCAGGGGGTTGGAACTAGATGAACTTTGAGGTCCCATCCATCCTTACTATTCTATGATTCTATAAACAAATAGGAGCAGCTTCACTTTCACAAGCCCTGGTCCTTATGAGAGATTTCAGCCAGCCAAATATCTGTTGGAAGGGCAACACAGCAGGGCACAAGCAATCTAAGAGGTCACTGGAATCCATGGACAGAAATTTTCTCCTCCCGGTGATAAAGGAACTCGCAAGAAAAAAGGTGCTCTGGTGGATCTTGTCTTAAGGGCAGCCTTGGCTGTAGCAACCTGGAAAGATCCTGTAGGCATTAAAGAGAGTGTGAAGCAAGATCACTCCTCTGGATTTCAAGAGAGTAGACTTTATCCTCCTCAGGGATCTGCTTGGCAGTGTCATGGGATAAAGCCCTGGAGGGAAGAGTGGCCCAAGAAAGCTGGTCAGTATTGAAGGACCATCTCCTCCAAGCCCATAAGCAGTGTATTCCAAGACAGAAAAAGGCAGGCAGGCCAATGTGGATGAACAAGGTGCTCAGGGACTTTCAGGAAAAAAGAAGAGTCTATAAGCAATGGAAGCAAGAATGGGCCATGCAGGAGGACTACAAAGAAGCTGTCTGAGCAGCCAGGGATCACATTAGGAAAGCAGAAGCACAGACAGAATTAAACTTGGCTAGGGACAAAAAGGTACGAATAAGAAGAATTTCTTCAGGTACATCAGGGACCAAAAGGCACCTAGGGAAGATGTGTGGCTTCTCCAAAAGGAGAATAGAGACCAGGTCACAGCAGACAACGAGAAGGTTGAGGTGCTTAGTGACTGCTTTGCCTCAATGTTCATTGGCCAGGGCTCTAGCTGTACCACCCAAGCTCCAGAAAGCACAGGTGAGGAGTGGGAAAATGAAGACCTGCCCACTGTAAGTGAAAAGCAGGTCTAAGACCATCTATACAATCAGAAGGTGCATAAATTCATGTGGCCTAAAGAGATCCGCCCATGAGCCCAGAGGGAACTTGCAGATAAAGTTGTGAAACCACTGTCCATCATATTCAGAAAGTCATGGCAATTTGGGAAAGTCCTTGCAGACTGGAAAAGGGAAAACATAACCCCCATCTTCAGAAGGGGGGAAATGAAAGACCATGGATACTACAGGCCAGTCAGTCTCACTTCTGTGCCTGGCAAGATCACAGAGCAGATCCTGCTGAAGGCCTTGCCAACATATACAGAAAATGACAAAGAGGTCATTTGTGTTGATCAGCATGGCTTTACCAGGGGCAAATCATACCTGATGACCTTGGTGGCTTTCTGTGATGGAGTTGCAGCATCAGTGGTTAAGGGAAGAACAACTGATGTCATCACACTCACACTCAGCTTATGTATGCCTTGTGCAACACCTGTGTTCTGCCCTAAAAAAGCATAAAGCAAGCCTATGGCTTTGCCTAATATAGTCAGGCTTGGCTGCTGGTCTGATTGGCTATTCTGTGTCCAAAGTCCCATTAGTCTTGGGCTGCATTGATAAAAAGGGATGAGTAGGTGACACAACCTGCTCTGCCCTTGTATCCGTGCTCTGCTGTTGTATTCATGCTGCCTTATATCTTGAACTGCCTGGAAACTGCCTTCCAAGGGTTTACCAGGGACATGCTCTAAATGCCTCCATGTGATCAGCCTGCACAGCCAGTGTGACATTTTGCTGAGACTGCACATCACAAGGCATCCTGCCTGCACCTGAAAGCCTCCTGCCAAGATGGGAAGTCCTGGTCATCCAGGTCATCCAGAGGAGATCAGGACCAGGTCAGAGATTGTCTGCCTCCTTTCTGCAGCAGTCCAGGAAGAACCAGAAGTCTCAGTGGATGACAAGATTTCCCTGAAAGCATTTGGGTACTGTCTGAAGCTGTAGCTAGCCCCATGAGTTGAGAGTATTTTGTAAGTAAATACTTAAAGCCTCTTGTAATTCACCATTGCCTTCTGCCATTAGCAGAAAAGAGCTCTTTGAGTCCATCTAGTGAGCAAGCAGTGTACTGACTGCAGGCAGTACACTAACCACAAAGGCTTCTCTTCCAGTTCAATTGAGTTCAATTAATCTTATATATTATTACTAGTTATTTCTAGATCCTGCTGTAACCTGTATAAAGTTTCCATGACCAATGCAAAGAGCTGATTATTATTAAAATCAGTGATCGGGGTAACGCGAGTTCTGAATATTGAATACTAATAAACAATATTAATTATTGAAAATATCATATTGCATTAATTAATTACCCCTCCACTACAGTGGCTTCCTTGGACACTGGTCATTGAAGAAGAAAGCTTAACCCTTGTGATCTCTCAGCTTTATACTGAATATGATATATATGGAATATCATCACTTGTTGGTCAGTTCAGGGTCACCTATCCAGTCCTCCCTTCTCTTTCTTGTGGCACCCCAGTGTGTTATACAGGATGTAGCAAATGACCTTGTCCTGCATGACAATCTTTGATAGTAACTATAAAATACCAAACGGTATCACTACTAGAAGCAGACACTGCCTGTGAAAACACACCATTAACTTCAGAAAGTGGAGTTACTTGGAAGAGATTGAGGTGAAAAGTAAAATCACCAGACAGAATTTGTTGTGTTCTAACTAGGACATGAATGTATTACATTAATCTTTTGTTGTTGTTGTTTGCTTATAGCTCTTCACAAACCATAACACAGATTTTGTAATGAGCTAGTCCTTCTTAGAGGTGCATTGGCATTGCTTAGAAATCCACAGGAATTAGTAAAAGGTTGTCTGTTTTTCAATTTTCCCAGCAGGAATAGGCAAGCAGCAGTTTAATTTTTTCCCAAACTGAACATGATTTTATAGCACCCATTATAGTTACACATTAAGACTAGAATTCTTAATCATGAGAACCTGATACAACTGCAGTACCTGTAAGTACTCCTGTGCCCTGCTCTTTATCTTTTGGGTTTTCCCCAGTCTGTCTTCAATCATCCTACCATCCAGACCTGCTATTTACATAACTTTTTGCAGTAGTGGGGAGAGAGGCATGACAGTTTTTCCCTGTCGTCCCCCGGTGGGTGAAACAAACCTAAAGATACAGGAGAAAGGGGGTAAAATTTTCATAGATTCTGGGAAGGGCATGCTCTAGGGAGAGATGGGGCAAAGAAAAGGAGATGGGCATATACCCTTCAGGACATAAAGAGAACTGGAACCCTGAATTACAGCCTGCAACTTGAGAAGAAATCTTCCAGGGCAGGTTCATTCTTCTAGCAAGTTAAATCAGCTGGCAAGCACAATGAAAAGATGTTCACATCTCCCCGACATTCCTAATACCCAGAGAGCTATCATTAAACTGCAATAAGTGACCCTATTGCAAAGTCTGAGGTTGTTTTTTTTTTCAACCGTGACTTCTATTTGCTGGTGAAGAAAAGTGGCTTTAACAAGGTCTTTACTTTTCTCCCCTTAATAGATCAGCCAGCCAATCTAAGTGGGGAAATGGTAATTTATTACTCTTTTCTGGCTTACTGTTGTTAAGGCGATCTCCCAACAGCAGGTGAAATTATTCAAGGGTGCTAAATAATAGCACAGAAAAACTGTGGTAGCTTCATTTAATCTTCTTGATTATAAAGCTGGGAAGTATTTCAGGTTAAATGTCTTTGCTCAGTTAAGCCACATCATTAAATATAGGAGCAGGAAAGTATGTTTGAAGACATTGTAGGGGTGTTTGGGTACAGGAACAGGTTGCCCAGAGAAGTTGTGGATGCCCCCTCCCTGGAAGTGCCCCAGGACAGGCTGAATGGCGGTTTGAGCAACCTGGTTT
Organism: Eubucco bourcierii; assembly: GCA_013396675.1. Classification (NCBI taxonomy): domain Eukaryota; kingdom Metazoa; phylum Chordata; class Aves; order Piciformes; family Ramphastidae; genus Eubucco; species Eubucco bourcierii. Next base: position 485,589 of record VWZE01024400.1, on the reverse strand, counting down.
AGTAGCAGGCGTCACTGCCCATAGCAGGGGGATTGGAACTAGCTGACTTCCCAATCCAAACCTTACTCTTATTCCAACATGTTTGTTCTCAAGGTTTCCTCATCTCCTAGAAAATAATTTCTGGCAAGGTGCTCCTTTTGTCTGTGAGACCCTCTGAAGGCAGGCAGTCATAATAGTAATTTTTATTGTGCAAAACAGAAAAGGAAAGGCTAGGCTAAGAATTGCAACCTGATACCATATTATTAAACCTCATATGTTGCAGCCCACAAAAAGATGGTGTTACAGAGAAATGTGTTTCAATGCACTTAGTTTATTGGGGTATGAACAAATAGCCATAGACAGAGCTGCTTTTTTGAGTTTATACTTGGTGCTGCAGCAGCCTTATGACTATAGACAGAAATGCTGCCACAGGAGTGTTTTTCACTGAAGTGGCGTTAATGTGAAGAACAGATAACAGGCATATCCTTTCCCAGACTACCAAATATGCCTTGGTCACTCATATTCTATATGTCTAAAGTTTAAGGGATTTTGAGGCTGTCAGCAGAGTAGGTCATAAGTGAAAAAAACAAAAGAAATGGTATTAATACCTGTGCTTATTTCACTTGCATACACAGTAGACTTTCAGTGTAGTACGTAATATATCTCCATTTACCTGTCTGTTTCTCAGAAAATGAATTATACCTGTCATTTATTTCCCCATTATGACGTTTAGGGAGCGTGTTAAGCCTGTACTATATTGAAGGCTGTTCAGAGAGATAGCAGTAGAAAAATAAATGTAATGATTAATGCAGATTCCGGGGGAAAAAAAAAATCTTACACAGCTTTTTTTTTTTTTTCTGCTTTTTTCTTTTTTTCTATAGCAGAAGAGTTTGAGTAGAGTTGTGTAGAACAATAGGGCAAGGCTACATTTTAATCCAGATCCTGATCTTTCAGCAGTAATTTGGTTTTTGTCCCACAGATAATCCCATGGTGAGCTAGATTCACATGTACACCCTTACTTGCAAAACTTCAGTATGTATACTTTGCCAGCAAAATAAGAAAATACAATATAAAATATAATATAAAGAGGGATGCCTTTTTTGTGTGGGTGTGTGTGTGGGTGTGTGAACTTACTACTTGCAGTGTAGATTATTATTTTTCTTCCAATATGCCCTGTTGATACATGATGATGTAATGGATCTCTGATGATGTAATGGATATCTGCTTTAAAAAACTTCTATAAAAAGGAATAAAATATCTGGGCAGGGATGGCTAGATCACTGCTTTCAGTTTAGACTGAAAACCCCTGCCACAGCTACTGTAACTAGCAATTTGAACTGTCATTTGTTTTTTTAATGTTGTATATCATCACTCATAAATCAGTAATACCAGAATACCTACCCGTAAAGTATTTCTGCAGTTTTTGCCTACACATTTCCTGTGATGCTGTCTTTAATTATAGAACACAAACTATTTCTTACTAAATCAATGTTAATTTAAGTATCTTTCTAAACTCAAATAAATGCATAGCATGTATTCAGGACAGTATAAAGTACTTCTCCAGATGGCTTGATCATGACAGATAACCTTATTTATTGTTATGACAGTACAGGGGCAAACTGCACCTGTGGTCTTCTTCCCAATCTGTCTTGCAGGCTTGTCTTTCAAGTAACAGATATTACCAACACTTTTGCAGGACTGAATCCTGTGGTTGACCTATCTTTAGACTATACCCCTGCTCTCAAATTCTTGCCCCAGATTTGTGCCAGTCAATGCCTTATTCATCCTTTGTGCAACCTTTACAAGTGATTCTTCAGATAGAATATGCCGCTCTTTCCACTTTTATTTTACTGTTCTTAGTCTTGATCCTAGGACAGTGCTCCTTTTCTTGATAGAGTGAAGCTTGCAAGCCCAACCATAAATTTTGATGTTGTCTCAGTGACACATGCCTGTAAGGTTTTGTGACAAAGATCAAGGTTCCAAAGAGTATCTCCCGGTAAAGACACATTATCCATTCCCTACAAGAATATGTCACAAGTACAGAAAAAACTGAAGATTGTAAGATTCTTTTGCCCACACCAGTGGAAAATAGTAGCATGACTGTGTACAATTAAGCATAATATGTTGCTTAAACACGTGTTATTCTCTCAAATTTAGGCAAACCCAGCCTGCTTCTTATGTGTTTCTACACAAACTTGTCAAATTACTGGTATCTCTCTTGCATTGTTTTTCCAGTGTTGGCTTAATCACTTCCTTTCTCAGTCATATATGTTAACATTTTAATACCTTTTTCATAATAGAGCTCCAAAAAGGAAAAAAAAAAATCTATTAATATGGCTGAAGCCAGCCAGCCAGAATTTTTTCAACTAGTAGTTCTTCAAATTCTTTTAATAATTCTTGATACTTCTTTATCTTATCTGTGATGATTGGTTTTGCTAGTAAAGTTTTACCCATCAAGCTGTAATTATATCAATCAACCAGATTGAAGAACACAAAGTGTTTGTAAAATGTTATGGATAACTCCTTTATCCTCCACAATTAAACACCTTTTTAGCATAATGACACAACAATATAAGAATAATTCCATAATGTTCCTAACTTCCCCAATTCTTAAGAACATAATAGAAAGCAAAGAAAATTTACCAATCAGTACTGAAGAAAATACAATTTTTATTTAACTCTTTCTGTCATGTTTCCACTGTGATCCTACAAACTAACAGAGAAAGTGAGATTAGGAAAGGTAAGAAAAAATTCACAAATAGAGAGGCTAACTGGATAGCAAAATGAGGCAGCAAAATGCTGAAACCAAAGTTATCACACATACAGGTGCATCCTAATTTAGAACAAACTCTTCTGTTATTCATTAGAGTCAGCAGTGGTTCTTTTCTTGACAGTAGAAAACATTGTGATATTGCTGTCTGATTAATAACTTCCATTCGCAGTCTGGGTGTTGCTGACTACAATGGAATCATTTTCAAAGTGACTCCAGTGCTGTATGATAAATGAATAGATTTCAGCAAAAGGGCTTGATGAATAGACAGTGCTGGCCATGGAGAAATTTCATGTGTATTGTTTTGTTATTACTAAATTTAATTTAAATTTTATTTTCTTTATATTCTGATATTTTCCATTGTCTCGTTAAACACTTCTATTTCTTGCATACATATTTTTCTGATGTCACTACCATTTCAACAGAAGATGCTGATGATTACAAGAGTACTCTTCAAGAGTAATCAGTTTGGTGTTTCATCAGTTTACAGAGAATGAATTGTGGTCCTCAAATTCCAAACCCAGAATCTGTTTCTAGATTGAATGGAAAGTATGTATGCGTATCCGCCTCAGGGTTTACTTATAGGAAATTCTCAGAAGTCTTATTGAACTGTTTATTTATCTTTAGTGAGAGGCACTAACACATGGAGTGGGGGAAATGAATCCAAATTTTATAATTTTTCTGATAAATCAACATAAAATTATCCCAAATACANCCGGAAATATGGTAAAAGTATTAAACATGTGAATGGTCATAAATGTGCTTAAGTATGAATAGAAAAATATTTGTAGTTTTTAACATTTTGCATGTTGCATTTGAGAACAGGAAGGGCGCTGATTAGTTGCAACAGGAATCAGAAGTTCTGCACAATTACTGTTCATTAGTATTTGGCAGTGTTACAAAAGTTAGGAAATCCCCAATCATATCTCCCATTAATCATTTACCTGCAAGTTTAAATGTTGATGTTACACTGAAATTTAATTACTAGACAGCTCTGAAAATCAGACTGTAAGATGTAGATTAATTGCAAATAAACAGAAGTACTCACTAATATACCCACAAGTGGAAAGACAGAAGTTTTAAGTCTGGTTTGATCTCTGGAGATGCTTTTCTTTTTTTTTACTGTTTGCTGAGTAAGTTTTGGACAGGATTGCAAACTTTCTGTCTTTAATAAAGAGTCTGAAGTTTGTCAGGAGAGTGCCTGAAGTACTTAATGATATTATTCTTTTCTGATTGTGCAATATAATTTAATTGCTGATTCACAGTCTTGATTGTTAAGAAACATTTTAGAATTGTGATTTTTTTTTTTATCATCCTTTATATGTAAACTCATCTAGGTTTAAATGTTATTTTAATGATAATACTATGTGATTCTCAGCAAGTTTTTTGTCAACTGTTTAGCACACATGTTGACATTCAGGTTCTTGGTGAGAAATGCTTGTAAATCTGGTTGTTGAATCTGATTCAGTTTAAGGCAGGTCACAAATTTCAGTCATAGCTGAGTAGATCATCCAGACTTTATTGTCTGAGTTAACCTCTTTTATAACTAGCTTCCATAAGCAGCATATTGGAGTGTGGGCTCAGAAGAGGCAAACTAGGAAATGTAAAGAGCTGAGAAGGCACCATGCTGCCAACATGCAATCTGTACTTTGCTAGCAGTCCTCTGGTTCAGTTCTTGACAGTGTCCCTTGCAAATACCAACAAATTAAACAGTTATAAAATTCATGTCGTTGCTTAGTGGTACAAAGATTCTCTATCTGTTCTGGAGTTTAGTGTGTCTATTATCTCTGCCATCCTCTTAATCAAGAGAAGCAGCTGACAAGAAATGTGCTAAATATGACTAGCAGGAGACTGCAGATAACAAGACAGTACTTTGCTTCAGTTCAGAGACTACAAGTGACAAACCCTGGATAAATTCCCTTTCCATTTAAAAGTACCTACTCATGGTGCCAGACGAGATTAAACATGTTCTCTATCATCACGTGAAAAGCATTAGGTCTACAGAAAAGAAGATATCACATTGAGTAATATGCACCTATCCATAGTAGTAAGACATTCTCAGTATTGCACTGTAATGCCTCAGCAACAATTAACAGAATAAAAGTTAAACTTCTACAAAGCAAGTTTCAGTACTAACATTCTCAAGGTGTGTACTGCCAGTGTATTTCTTGGTCTGAATCTACTCACTGAAATCTAGTAATATTCCTAGTCAATAAATTCTGAATTGTATATAGCACACAATACCTGTCTGGAAAAGACTGAAAAAACATTTGGGCAAGAATCATTATAAATATTTATTAATGACATTATCCTAACTTTTTTTGATATTTTTATAAATTATTGTCCTTTTTTTTTGAATGCCATTAAAAGATTACTCCCTCTCTATAGTATTAGTTTCATCATGCACTATATTTAGAAGAAAACAGTTTAAACAATCTTTCAACAATAGCACTTATTTTATTGTATTTGCTGCTAGTTTTCAGTACCCTTCAAGTATATTGATTCTGTAGGAAATTTATAGTGTGTGTTTATCAAGTGTTAGAGAAAAACATCTGTCTTTTTAAGGTATTTGCAAATATATTTTAGTAAAAAAAAAAAAAAAATACAGTGACAATGAAGAAGGTCATAACCTGTGTTTTGCTATTCTAGGATTCATAGTAAATTTTCTCTTTCTGACATGTCTTCCCATTCTGCTTTTTCTCTGTGCATTAGTCTTTACAGTTACTACTGATTTTATCATGTAATATATATGTTAGCTTTAGTCCTTAAGTAAGCAACATTTGTAACACTGAAATCCCATTTTTATAAGTATTTTTTCTTTTCTGTTTTTTTATTTGAGCTGGATTTTTTTGTTTGTTTGATTCTGATCCTTTCTAGAGCAACCTATTTGTTGTTTTGGTGGGTTTTTTAATTGATTCATTATACTTCTCGTTTCGGCCATTGACAAACAAATTGTTTCCTATTCTCTAGAATGTAAAGCTATTTCTTCTCTAAATTTTACCCCTTTTCGTGCCTGAGTTATTAGCTGACATGTTTATTTTTGAGACCAGCTTTTAAAATTTGTTTTCCTTCCTTTAATTTATAAATTATATAATCAATTATTTATACATTATTTCCCTAGTGAGTCCTAGGCAGAATATTTGATTGTCCTCATATAAGTCATGCCACCAGCAAAGTGCTCTCAGGCAGCTGACATCAGTTAGTGCAGCTAGTTTTTAACCTCTCCTGAGCCTTGACATGTCTAAGGCCAACCAACAACTGCTTACATATTGTATCACTCAGTGAATGAAGCTGATGCATTGTACAAACTCATTCATCTCCTTTTGCTGAGCCTGCACTGTTTTGCCTATTGCATATGTGGTCAGAAGATAGTCTGCACAAAAGAAAAAAACACTGTTGGGAAAGAGAAATAAAATCTAACATAATCAGTGTAATAGTCTTCATTCAGCATTGCCTTGACAGAAGTAATTTGACAAGGGTCTAACAATCATGTTTGCATTCATAGAACCTGACTGAAGTTTGAACAGTGTCCACATGGTAATGCAGAACTTGTCCATTTTTTCCAGGCAGAGTTATATACACAGAACTGCTTCTATATTGTGAAGTACAAGCAAGAGATTTGTGCCCTTTCCATTGTTACTAATAATGTCCCATAGCTGTTCATTTTTTAACCAAAGAAACTAGCTTTGTAAGTGGATGACATACTGTCTTCTAGACTCTAATTAAAACTTATTTTTGGTCCTTAGGTGTAATGACTACTCTTCTGAGATGAGCTCTTAATTAATGCACAGAGATCCTGAAAGTCCCACCTCTCAACTGTAATGATTGACGTCCAAGGATACATAAATTACACTAATTGAGCTTTTCATTTATACGTTTTTCTGCAGCTAACTCATCGGAAAAGGTAGGAGAAAAGAACACCATAAGAAAAGTTATTTTGCTGTCATCCGTATTTTCCTAAGGGGGAAAATCTTGCAGAACTATTGGACATTTATTACCATGGGTGTCAGCTCTTCAGATTTTAGGTATAACATTTGCTTTCCTATGAAAATTAGCATTTTTGATTCAGTGGTGTACTGCTGAATAATGACAGTAATATTCACTATACAAAACAAAAGATACCTTACAATTCAGCAAGCAATGCTTTGGATGGCAAATAGTATTGTATAGCTATATATACTTTCTGAACAGAAGTGGCTTGCTATTAAAATGGAATTTCTAGGATTGAATTTAGTACTTCAGTAATAAACTTTACTTTGCATTTAATTCAATGTAATACTCAGGAGTCAGTTAAAGTGATGTCATTGAAGTAATTGCATAAAGTCTAGTATTCTCGTCTGAATCCACTGCAACAATCACAACAAAAATAAGAACACAGTGAGTGGAGAGAAAGGGTACTAGAATGTATCACAGAGATATTTGGCAGCAGAATTCCGTTGCAAATGGTATATGAGAAGTGCTAGAAGTAGTTAAGGAAAAAAATGAAAATATTTATCTGTTTTAAACCCTACTGTAGTGTAAAACAATAACCTGTTTGGTCTCAGAAATCAGTTTTTATATGACCGTATTTTCACTTGAGTGTTTGGGTAACTTAGAACACCAAAACGAACTGATTTATTCTTTATCTATAGCTTTAATTTCTGGTGACATACAAATGTTGCTGAAAATGAAGCTCTTGAAATAGGCATCATACTTTCGCAGAAGAAATCTATCCAATTGAAGTGTTTATATTTTACATTCATCTATACTTTTTTATAAAATGGGAAGCATTCAGTGTGTGGAAAAAAAAATTATCATATTTCAGAGATTAGGATTCTAAAAATAAACCAGTGGTCTAATTGGTGCTACCAGCCTTGAGGGGCAGAAGAATTACACTTTTTTGGGGAATATCTGCACTGCAACAAGGTTATGAAAATACTGTTTCCTGTGCAAGACTACAGAAGAAAGCAAACTTAGGAGTATGGAAGTAGAGTGACTTAGAGTCTGGGCCTTTGTATGTCTGCCAGTAAAAATAGGAAGACAAATTGGAGCAAAACTCAAATTTAGAATTAAGAGTACAGAGATGTAAGTGGGGGATAGGGAAAAAATGGGGAATAAAGTATAAGAAAGTTGTCTGTTATAAACCCTCTTCCTATCTAAAATAACATCATACTCTCAGGATTAATGCAAAGTTATTAGAAGATCTTTTTAATGAGATTGTAATTTCATCTTTGCATCTTTGAACAAACAGTTACATCTCAAAATTTTGTATTTACCTATAGTTTGTAATGTTACTGTGTTTTGCATATTACATGTACGCTCTGCATTGGGCTCAAAGAGCGGTGGTTGAATGGAGTTAAATCTGCCTGGCGTCCAGTTATTAGTGATGTCCCCCAGGGTTCAGTACGGGGACCTGTCTTCTTTAATAGCTTTGTCAATGATCAGGATGAGGGGATTGAGTGGACCCTCGGTAAGTTTGCAGATGACACCAAGGTGGATGCCTTTGTCAATTTGCTAGAGATTAAGGAAGATTTACAATCAGATCTGGGTTGGAAAGGTGCAACTTGGATGGAGACCTGGGGGTATTGGTTGATAGCTGACTGAACATGAGTCAACAGGGTGCCCAGGTGGTCAAGAAAGCCAGTGGCATCCTGGCTTGTATTAGAAACACTGTGGCCAACAGGAACAGGGAGGTGATTGTCCCCCTGTATTCAGCACTGGTAAGGCCACACTTCAAGTATTGTGTTCAGTTCTGGGCCTCACCATTACAGGAAAGACATTGAGATGGTGGAGTGTATCCAGAGAAGGGCAGTGAGTCTCATGAAGGGCCTGGAGCACCTGGCCTATGAGGAGCATCTGAGGGAGCTGGTGGTGTTCACTCTGTCGAAAAGGAGGCAGAGAGGAGACCTTATTGCTCTCTTGAAGGGAGGTTGGAGTGAGGAGGAAGTTAGTCTCTTGTTCTTTGTGTCAAACAACAAGACTAGAGGAAATGGATAGGAGCTGCACCAAGGGAAGTTTAGGGTGGCTGTTAGGAAACATTTCTTCACTGTAAGGGTTATCAAACATTGGAACGATCTTAGCGTAGTGGGAATCACCATCCCTGGGAATGCTCAAGCAGCTTGGGGACATGGTTTAGTGCTGACCCTTCGGTGCTGGATAAAGGTTGGACTGGATGATCTTTGAGGTCTCTTCCAACCAGACAGATTCTTTGATGCAAACAAAACATAGAGGTATTAAGTGATATTTTTTCTCTTTGTTTCTGGGCACGTGGAAACAATACACACAAACAATGACTCATTTGACTACTTCGAGAAATTTGAATTGTTGAAAACGTGAACAGTTCAGTAGAACCAAAATGTTTTGTTTTGTTAAGGAGAACAAAGATGCTTCTATATACTGTAATATAACTGCTGGTCTGTCAAGGTCTAATTGTATTTTCACACCTTCACAATTCATGTATTTCTATAATTATGAAATGGTAAAAGCTCACTGTAAGTTTCACTAGACTGTATTAATGTGGAAATATCTATTAACAGGAAACATATGCATACATTCAGAGTGTTGGCAGCTGTTTCAAACCCTAGTTAAGATGTGTTTTGTGCTAATTTAAAATAATAGTTGTAGCACTAGCACCAGCTCAAGGATCATAAGCAAATGTCAGATCAACTGAAGACCAATGTATGCCTGGCTTTTGATAATCCATTAGACATTAATGATAGTTATTTCATTTTGAATACTTGCAACAATAAATTATTCTCAGGGTAATATGGTGGATCCTATTCTCCTTGGCTTTTGGAACTAGTAAAATAACAGAACATCAGTCAAGTTAATAAAGTGTACCCTTATTACACATTCTGCATCTGTACATAAACTGTCAGCACATGATCAAAGACTGCAGCTGTTTCAGTTATATCACAGTCACATCATAGACATTTTGTAGTTATAGCAGAGAGAGTTCCAGGGACAACCCAGTCACCTTGCAGACATACAGAGTTCAGTGGAACCTCAGTAAATTGTACCTTGATACTAAATGAAACTGGTAGTACTTCTATGAGGTATGGCATACGTAATTTCTGTGTTAAAATTGCTTTGTATGCATTTTATGTACACTACCTGTATGTCTACTCAAACAAAATTTCAGAGTTCCATGTTTGCATATTTTATTTTTAAAGTGGCAGTTGTTAAAAGCAAAGGATTATTAATAGCAAAATAACCCACATAAAAGCATTAATAAAATATATAATATTAAGCTGGAATACTAGTGTATTTTTTAACCTATTTTCTATTTCACCTAAATCAGAGAGTTTTGGCATTGACTTTTACAAAAGCAGAATTTCACCTAGTTAATTTTTCATAATAATCAGATGTGTTTTAGTAATAACTGACAACCTTTTCCATATTATTGAGTTTCAGTATGAGAAACATTGGAAAGGGAAAGATCTTAATAAGGTTCATGGAGTTGTTCCTGAAAAATCTTGTAAAAATTACTTAATGGTGAGCATAGAATAGCTAACTGCTGTATTGCAATAAAATTAAACTGGCAACTTCTTTGTCTGGAATTTTAAAGACTTTACAACCTCAGCCTCACTACTGGTTTAGTTCCACATTAGAATTCAACAGAACAGTATAACTTTACCATACAGACAGCTAAGCAGTACAGCAAAATGCAGGCAACCAGCTAATCTGCTATTTGACTCTTAGTATTTTTGCTGTTTTTTTTCCTGAAGGGAAATGAAGAAAACAAATGAACAACAAAAAAAAACAAGGAACAGCTGTAACAAAACATACAACCTTGTGTTCTTAGTTACTCTTTCTAAACCTATTTGTCACACTTCACGTGCAAAGAAATGTAAAGAAATGTGTTTGTTCTGATAACTTTTAGTGTGTGTACAAAAAAGAATAGATTATAAACTCTTAACTATGTTAGGTGGGATAATAATCTATTATGGTAACAGCGAAATTGCTTGTCATGTCATGTAGGGTTATGCTTTAATTAAGCAATAAGGCATGACAGGGTGTGAATTACAATGTAATAATTCTTGCCTAGTGTATTGTTAGGCAAGAGGCCAAAGGCCTAGTGCCACTGTATGCTGCAGGAATGATTTATTATGCTGTAATTTAAACAATGTAATATCATATTGCAGTAACTGTAAAATACTGCATTTTTAATGAAGAAATTACAATTTTAAATTTTTCTCTACCTATTCCTCCTCCAGTAAACTATTTTGTTGCCAAGGCTATCACAGAAAAGAGAAAATGTCTGTTTAATTTTCTGTTTAGATGGCAATTAAACTCTAAGGACAATGTTACTCAGAGATGTGAAAGATGCTATATTTTTCCATTTCCCCTAAGATAAACAGAAGACATAGAGATCTAAGCTACAAATTTTCCCTACATTTTTTTTTTTCCTTTGGACACAAACCAGTGTACATCTCTTAAAGTAAGAACTTTGTGAAACTTCTCTTACCTAGGAGCTTTCCATTTAGTGGAGGCTTTGTTACTGCCTTTACCTTTATAAAGCACGGTTTTTCTCCTTCCCATTCATCCCTACTGATACCTTTTCAGAAGACATCTCATTTATAAAGCACATCAAATTAATCTCCCAAACTAATTGCTTTAAATATTTGTATTTTCTATTATTTTTCCCCTGACCATCAAAGGAGTCGTCAATAGGAAGATGACAAAACCACAGGATTGTGAGAGCTCCTCTTACATTTCTCTACTACAAAGTATAAAATCCAAGATACTGTAGAGAAGTTGAAAAATTATGAGTTCTGATATTTTTCTGCATTTTCATTGGTAATATGGTATAGGTAGCAAACCTCATGTCTTACAATGCAGAGTGTTTTGCATTGAAAACCAACCTGGAAATTCTGTGTCTAGCTCTGTGGTCCGCTGCAAGGAAGGATAAGGACCTGTTGGAGTGGGTCCAGAAGAGGGCCACATAAATGATCCTTGTTGCAGCCTTTCCATACTTAAAGGGGGGGTTATAAGGAAGACTTCTCCATCTATGAGGAGAAGTATTTTATAGTGAGAGTGAGGAAACACTGGAACACATTGCTCAGAGAGGTAGTAGAAACTCCATCCCTGGAAACATTCAAGACCAGGTTGGATGAGGTTCTGAGCAACTTGATCTAGTTAAACGTGTCTTTGCTCACTACCTGGGGGTTTGGACTAGCTGATCTTTAAAGGTCCTCTTCAACCTAAAACATTCTAGGATTCTGGGTTTACTAAGAAATCATACCTTATTGTCCATTTTGCAAAGTTATTTTATAGTTTACATAATCTGACAAACAGTTTCAGCAGGTTCTATGCCTTAGTTGCCATGTGTGTGTAGTTTTCATCCTGAGAGAAATTGGAAGCCTCTTTCGTTGATACTTGTATGCGTTTGTAGCTAAGTAACATCAACCGGGTTAGTGGTCTCAAAAAAAGTTCCCTATTTCCTCTCAGATGTGAGAGTCAGTGTAACTGTATGATAATGGGGGGGGGGGTGTCACATTATTTTACATTGCTTTTCTGGCAGCAATGTAAATCAGTACAACCTCCAGAAGTTACAGGTCTGATGTGCAGTACCACTCTGATCTAAATCTTTGTATATCCCACAGAATTTTTTTCTGTTGCATTTTCATGTTCAGTCTGAAACTGACTGTTGTCTGATGTGCTACTAAAAATCATATGTAGGATGAATTTGCAAGTGACAGTTTGACTCCTTAGTTGCTTGACGTTTGTTGTCCTTAAGTAAAGCCATAATTTGCCAGTTGACTTAGTCACATTACAATTTCTGGTCTTTCTTTTACTGCTGCACTATCTATTGTAATGCTAGTAACCAATACTTAATAGTTTATATAATTTTTGTACTGTAACGCAGTTGTAGTAGTAATAATAGATCTCATATAAGAAGTGAGTTAGCATTTGGGTTGATACGTGAACAAAGAGATAATTGGTTTTTTCCATAACACTCAAATTACGAGCAAATTTTACCTTCAAAGGTTTCTTTGTACACTAAGAAAATCTGTCACTATATCAGAGTTCACAGGAGGAAACAATTGTTTTAATTTTCACAAGAGTTGAGTAGCTTCCTGTTCTCTCTAGGCCAAATAGGGGTCAGAATGGCAGGAGAGCAGCCAAACAGCAAGGGATCTGGGGGTGCTGATTGACACCCGCCTAAACATGAGCCAGCAGTGTGCCCAGGTGGCCAAGAAGGCAAATGGCATCCTGGCCTGCATCAGCAATAGTGTGGCCAGCAGGAGCAGGGAGGTCATTCTCCCCCTGTACTCTGCACTGGTTAGGCCACACCTTGAGTACTGTGTCCAGTTCTGGCCACTCAATTTAAGAAGGACATTGAGGTGCTTGAGCATGTGCAGAGAAGTGCAACGAGGCTGGTGAGAGGCCTCGAGCACAAGCCCTACGAAGAGAGGCTGAGAGAGCTGGGATTGTTTAGCCTGGAGAAGAGGAGGCTCAGGGGAGACCTTCTTGCTGTCTCCAACTACCTGAAGGGTGGTTGTAGCCAGGAGGAGGTTGCATTCTTCTCTCAGGCAACCAGCACCAGAACAAGAGGACACAGTCTAAAGCTGTGCCGGGGGAAGTTTAGGCTGGAGGTGAGGAGAAAGTTCTTCACTGAGAGAGTCATTGGCTACTGGAATGGGCTGCCCAGGGAGGTGGTGGAGTCACTGTCCCTGGAGGTGTTCAAGGTGGGTTTGGACGTGGCACTTGGTGCCATGGTCTGGTCTTGAGGTCTGTGATGATGGGTTGGACTTGATGATCTTTGAGGTCTCTTCCAACCTTGGTGATACTGTGATACTCTAATTCATCAAAACTAAAATACATTGCACTTGTGAGATGGTTTACCAAAGCCAGCTGAGGAATTTAATTTTGGTTTCATTGTAATTAAGAGAGTATTTCTACTTGTTAGCTTTCAGCAAACAGTTGCCTTTAATGTGAGACCTTAGTCTAGATAAGGGTTCACAGCAATTATTCATCACTAAAACATTTTTAGTGCCTGTAACTGTTACAAACTGATATTTTTACTTACTTTCTCAATGTTTGCAATGTACAAATTTCTATAAGTACTCCCTAACTTTAGTAAAAAAGCAACAAAAAATATTCAGGATAAAGCATAAGACACTGCCAGTTGAAGCTTCTGTTTTTCAAAATAGTAATGCTTTTGAAATTTGATTAGCAATGACATACTATATGACAAAAGAAGAAAAAGGGTTCAGAAATGGAAACTAAAAATAGTTGTGCAGTAATTTAATAACCTGGCAGATTTTATTCCATCTGTTAGGAAGAGTTTGAAAGCCATTTCCTGCTGCCACTCACACCACAGAAGCTTCAGAGTTCAGAGATGGAATCAAATACCTGATGTGAAAATCTGCTATTATGATTCATATCCAAAGATTCATATCAATATCCTTGCCTAGAATATTGTGTAGGGTTATTTAAAAAGAAAAAGTGAATCTAAAAGTTTAGGATTATCGTTTATCTCATTGTCAATACCACACCTTGTGGCAGAAAAAAATATTCATCCTTTGCAATTTATGAGAATCGTTGAAACTATTCAATATAATTGGACAGCTCAAGAAACCAGAGAGCTAAGATAGGTCATCCAGTATTCAGATTTCGTGAGCTTAATCTCAGGATAACAGGACAGTGTTCTTTATTGCCATTCAGAACTGATAAACAACTTGGTGGGAAGAGAACACCAAGTCAAATTATGTGAACAGAAATACAACATGAAGAATAACGTGTAGTGTAAAGCTGTAGCTGATGAACTGGCCTTCCAGCACACCGTAAATAAGTGCTAGTATGCACTGGATTTGGACAATGAGTTATTTGCAGCAACCCACAGTATCTGTGGGTTAGGTAACTGTAATTGGTTATTTTTAGGTGATGCCTCACAGTTGTTTGATAGATATAAGAAAAACAAATTGCTTTTTGTCTTTGATAACAGAAAATCTGTAACGGTTCTGGTAATATTAATCTAATTGACATTATCAGACAACATAGCTTCTCTTCACAGGGGGAGAAAGAACATAAATTAGATTTGGACATCAGTGAGTGGAAGCACTATTAACTCATTTTACATAGAAAAGGATCTTTTCCATCTAGTCATTCAGTAAGACAATCTACAGAGAGAACTGAAATGCCATTGATGATGACGTTTTGGCGTTTTAAAATTTTCCTAAGCTGGCCCAAAGAAACACAGAGAAGTGTGTTTATATCTGAAAAATGAAAAAATAATTTACCTTCCTGTTAGATAAAGTTTTCATGAAAAATTAAAACCCTTATGTAATGCACTTTCCACCCATTCACACATTCACATGCTTTTTGCAAGTTTTAAAATGCTCTGGCCCAAGATTCTGTCCTGCTTCACCCAAAATCACTTACAAGAAAGGAAAATTACATAGATCATTCTAATCACAATAAAAATTAGTGTTGACAATTGTAACTATTGAGTTTTTATATAATAATCCCTTAAAAAAAAAGTCATCCCTTACTTGTAGAAACATTTCCAGGTGTATGATAGAGGCAGCATGATTATTTAATAAGTTCTCACCCATATATGAGGGGCTAGTTAGTGTCATATCATGCGATGGTTCTACAGGATGGGCATTTGCTTAGATATTTTCAGAACTGGACTGTAACAGGGGTATTAGGGTAAAAATCTTTGTACTACATTATTGATGCACCCAGCTTTCTGCACTGTCAGGATATACTTGATTCCTAGTCTGTGCAAAACAAATGTGATATTTACAAATACAGATCAAGAAAAGTAGCACCGTTGTTAATGATTTCCACAAGCTTTAGAAAATCTCTCATTGTAAAATTTCGTGCCAACATCTTTTATCAAGCCTAAGATTAGACTGCTGGAGTAATTAAAACTTAATAATACTAGATTACTATGCTAAACCTAAACTCACGTTGGGTTAATATGTTTTCATATAGAAATCAGTTTTTTTGTCCCAGTGAATAGACACCTTGGATTTAATAAGACCAAGTCAAGCAAACAAATTCGTTAATGTGCAAAACGTGACTTGTCTATGTTATCTGGGATTCTGGAGAAAGATTTGCAACTAGCTGTAAGTAAGAGGACTGGAAGAGTTGACCCTTGTGCCCTTCAGACTTTTAAGTAGTATATGGACTGCAGTCTCAAAAAGTACATTCTTGAAACTAGTATGAAAGTACAGTTCTCCATATAAAACTGCAGTTTTCATACAGAGTGTCAGTATATAGGTGAAGCATATATGAAGTTTTAATTAACTAGTGCTGATTTGTGGAAGGAAGGCTTAAGTTTAACCTTTCCTTTGTATAAGGCTTATTCTAAGCATTCCTGCCCTCACTGTTAACATTTGGACAAATATACTATGTGATACAGTATTTTTCTTTGTCATTTTATTTTAGCGTAAACAAGCAGATCACCGAATGTGACTCTTGTGTACATGTCCGCGTTATAGTAATGATTACTAGAAAGAAAAAACCCAAGAAGTTCAGAATTCAAAACCTACTGATACCTGGAATCCATAAAGAGGTACTCTTGCCTAAAAATAAATAATTAAAAATTCCTAATGATTCAAAAAGATAGAACAATTAAAAAATTGTCTCAGGCATTGCTTTAGTCTTATTTATCTAATCCCTCTAGTTCCTTTCAACTGTGTAATAGACGATTAATCGGATCAAACCGGTTTTTAGCCTTTTCATTTATAAAGCCAGGGTTTTTTTGATCTGTAACTGTATGCTGCACACCCCAAGGTGGCTTGAGCAGCCAATAGAAGTAATGGGGTGATTAAACCTTGTCACAGGGGGTTAGCTGTGGTGCTTTCTTCCAACATGACAGGCTGTGACAGTCAAACAGCACTGAAGCAGAACAAACGACAGTGGCAGTTTGCTGTGAGCAGTGCTACTGTCACAACTCCCACTAGAAAGCTAAATGCTAGCTATTCAGCTCAAGGAAGTTTCAAATAGATCATGCAAATTCTGGTTTCAAAAATTTCTCTGCAAATAAGTTGTGACATGCATTAACTGCAAAGTGATTGTATTGTCACATGGGTGATTGTCCACTGTCTGATGCTGGCCATGATCATAGTTTTTGAGTGGCACGTTTGATCCATTTACATTTTTGTGTTTAGCTGTTCCCGTTCTGGGAAATCTGCCTCTGTTTGAGAGAGCTGGCATACTAATGTAATTAGATTGAAGGTTATCATTGCTTTTTAATGACTGCATGTGTTCATCACTCTGCGTAACTATGTACAGGATGCCATGAAAATTGTGTACCTGACTGAGCCCAGGGTAAAATCACATCATTCAAGCTTTCACTATCAAGTAAAAAGGAATACTACAGAATTCTGAACTTTGGCTTTTTTAACAGATTCCTTAAAAGGCAAAAGTTAACCAAGAAAACGCACCCTAAAATTCAGTCTCTTCAAGTATAACATTCCAGACTTTTAGCAGTTGGAGACAGATCTTGCAGAAGGAGGAAACTAAGAGTTTTAGTAGTCTGCATAAGGGAGTGGTATACTATGAATATTTTGTTTTCTTATTTTAAGCTGAATTTAGACTGTTCCAAATGCAGAAGAGCAGTAGTGTGAGCTGACATATGTATTTAAATGTATGAAGAAGGGTAGAAGATGTTTGGGAGGAGTTCAGGAGAAACTCTACAAAGTCACTAACTAGTCATTATAGCTAAGAATAATTTCATTATTTAATTTTACATCTTTTCTAACTAAGGACATCTTTTCTAACTAAAGAATTGTTATACTTAGTTTTCTTACTGCTCTCAAATAAACTAAGTAACTCTGAATAAATTCTGGAGTAAAATTTTCAATGTGCTGCTGTTTGCTATCTGCAGTAAGACTTGATGAAATTGTTTCACTTATCTGTGGTTAAGGAAGTTAAGGTTACAGGAGTGTAGTTGAGTGAGTTTGCACTGAAAATATCTCTTCTACAAGAACCAAACCCCTTCTTTTTTACAAGTTAATTCCAAATCTTACCATTTCTATTCAGAAAATACTGAAACCTTAGATTTTTCTATTTGTACTAGTCTCTCCTAAAAATATGCTTAGCAATTAGTTATTAAACATATGTTTTCCAACACATTTTTTCATGTTTCTGCTAGCTATAGTTTTTAACCATGTCATGCATTATGTGTGTTGTCCCATGCATTCACATCATGGTTGACCAAACAGTGCCCTCTTTCTGTTTTAAAGTCATCTAAGAAGAACCCTGCCTTATTAACCACCAAAGCTTATCTTAGATTGTATCATGTGCATCTATTCTTCGTTGTGTTCCCCTTTCACTGCTGGGCACGTTGCCTTCTGGCAACTTCTGAGATCTGCTTGTCCATAATACTCAAAGCAGTAGCAGCTGTGATAACATTTACTGTTTGAAATACTGGTACGACACCTTCTTTCAATACAGGGCATGTTTTTCACTCCGTTCACTTTCCAGCAAATTATCTTAAGATTTTTCACAGAAGAGATCCATGCTGAAACACAAGTTAACTTTCATGGACATACCTGTCCTTTCCTCAGCCCTGTAATGCCCTTGCTCCTGATAGGAATTGAGACATGCTGGGAGGGAAGGATTTGTAGGCAAAAATGCCTGAGAAACTATATAGGGAGCATTGTTTCCATCTGGTGAACATTGCGTGGTTCGCCAGAGGAAAACTCAGATCCATCTGTCTTTTCTGTGTATGTCAGAAGAGGTTGCTCTCTAATAAATATTGTCAGTGTTCTGGTCAGCACTGGGAGTGGTTATGAGATGGAGTGGGAGTTTCACCAAGCAGCAGTAAATTAGAAGTCTCCTTCTGAAACACCTGTTCAGCTGCTATCATTTTCTCTAACTTCTTTTCGCAGATTTTTATAGACCTTCGAAAGGTTGGCCAGGGGATGTCATAATCCAGTTAATACATGTCACTGAGCTAGGACTTAAGCCTCATAAATCAGAATAGAGGCTTATGAGAAAGGAGAAAGATAATAGTGGCTTCAAAATTTGGACTAACGTTAAAAAATATTAATACCAACCTCAATAAGATTAATCTGTCTCCTTTATAATTTCTGTCCATGAAGTTATTACCTAAAATATAAAATCAGTTATTTGAGAGACATTTGAAAAAAACAGATGTAAATATTCTGTAACAGTAAAAAATCCTCTTCTACCTAAATGCCAATTCAGAATATTTTCATGATGCAGTATAATTTATTTTAAAAGCTGTTGTTTTTAAGTGAAAGGCTAGATAAGGTGATGCCAATATCAATACTAAATGTATTTTAATTAGTAAAATTAAGTTAGAAAAATTGACAGCAGTTCAGTATAGAGTAATCACATTTGTGTTCAGTGGTTTGGTTAAATAAGTCATTAAAATAATGATTTAGATGTTCTGTCTTGCTTACCCACCACACAAGCAGTTAACACAAAACATTCCATCTTAATGTTATGAAAGAAAAAAAAAATTAAAAGAGCTGTAAATTAGGTTGTGATGGAAGCATCCATTTTCTTTCCTCCATCACTGCCAGATCCCACTGTTTTCTTTGATATATGATTTGCAGACTACTATTATTATTTATGTGTTTTACAATTACTACAAATGGCACCTCCCCTTCCTCAGCCCTAAGCCACAAATCTGAAATGAATAAATGCTGTTTATTGTGACAGTCTGCCTTTTGTCTGCGGAACAATGACAAACTGCACCACTGACAGCCAGTTGCTGTTTTAAACTACTGCTCTCGCGCAGAGTCTTTGAGTGTTCTGCATAACATGACAACAGACAGTCTGAAATAAAATAAGTGAAAATGTATTGCATTTGTTTAGCATGCTGTGACAATATTGGACATTGTCCAATACACTGTGTAAACAAGAATAAAATACATAAGCATGATGGGGTTTGGTTCTTTATATTTCAGTGAGACTTGTACAGCTGTGATCATATAAAAATTTATTTATTAATGCTTTTTTAGTATTTATCACTTCAATATTCATATAAAGAGTTGCCTTCTGAGTGGAATGAAGTGAGGGAAAGAAAACAATGAGAGTACTTTTCTGTGTGAAAACTAAGAATGTTACTGTGCACTCTAAGCTCCTCAACAGAGCTAAGGAAACATGGAATGACTTTATCTGTATGAATTTTGTGCATGTCTTATGACCTGCACCTAGTCAGTGTTTAAGAAATGTTAGAATGACTTGTTTAATATCTAATTGTACCTAGCAGAGTGAGGTTAGTAAGTAAATTACTTCTTACATTTTGACTCACCTCTGGCTTTTGTCTATATGTAGACTTGTAAATATACCCAGATATTTAATTTGGTATCAGTTTCTTTAAATAAGAGTTTGCACCCAAATGGAGCAATTCTTCCTGAAACCTGATCTTATCCTTTTGTTCATGCCTCTTCCTCCCTTTATACAGACCTGAGGCGTATGTGTGCATGTGCAAGCACGCAGATGAAAGCATGTGACAGTGATAGTTTATAATCCTTTTTTAAAGGTATTTATGTATGTTTGGGTACACAGATAGTAGTGCACTTTTTTTTTTACTTAAATGTTGAAACACAGCACAAGATTTTCTGGCATTTGTATTACTGTCATAGAATGCTGTGCTGATTTTAATAATAGAAGTAAAATGTTAACTGTTTAACTTAAATCTTTATTCAGTGTATTCATAATACACATGTCTAATATCTTCTTTATCTGTATGAATCTCTGTTTGTTTTGTTTTGGTTTTTTTTATTTTTATTTTAAGAAATCTGTTGACGATGATATGAGTAAATTCCAAATCTGCATTGGCACTGAGCTGGTAGAAAACATATTTCTATTAAAAAACCCACGATTTATAGCCTTGCTTAGAACTTCCCATAATTTTTCACATTTAAAATATGTAGTTAATTGTTTTATGCATAACTCAGATGAATAATTGCCACCGTCTCTTCAACTATCTGTATTGCGTTACTTACAGTCTTTTTTCCTCCTTTGATTTTTCCTTTCAAGTCCCCTGAACCTATTTTATTTCACAGACTTCCTGTCTTCCTTCTTGTAGAAACACCTGGATATATTTTCAATATAGTTTTCTGTCTGTTAAAATGGGATTTATTTTTTATTTTTAAATACAAATAAAAAACAGAGTAGAGAACAGAGTAGCTCCAGAGTACACAGACTTTTGTCCTTCCAACAAAACCATTCATCTAGGACTGCAATTTTTATACTAATACCAGAGAAAATGCTTGAAGAAAATCCATTAATACAGCCTCTTGTCTATTGATTAATAGATAACATAAATTGTTACTCAGCTCATCTATGGAACCAGCAAAGAGAAATGAGAACTCTTTTGTGAATACTTAACTGAAGATAAAATATGGCAAAGTGCATTAAAATATCACATGGCAATATAAGCATGAAAATATTCACCTAACTGTCAGGAAGAGTATCTTGTATGCATTTTGTGTGGGCAAGGTTCCCTTCCCAAAAACTCAATCCACACTGAAAAAAAACTTTTCTAATTCCAGTCTTTCTAGTTTAGCAGTTTGTAATGATGTTGGACAGCATGAAATTAGTGCGTGAATCACACAGCATAACAACGCATGAAATCAGGAACAGGCAGATACATTTAGTGAAGGAAGCCATTTTGGCATTCTCAGCTGTCTTCTAATCCAATAGAGGACACTTTATCCTCTTGCATTGCCTCCCATTTGAGCAGACAGTGTTGTGTTCATTCATATAGCTTAAGTACCCCTTCTAAGGACGTAAAGTGTGGTTTAGCTGTTTCAGATAATATCTAGGTTATGGCCATTATCTCGCTGTAATAAGCTATTCGCCATCAATAGTGTTAATGATTTCCTTTCAAATCTGGAGATTACTTAAGCTTTCATGTCAGTTACTCACAGCTGTATATTGATTTATATATTATTTACTTTCACTATGAATTCTACTAAGATAGTTTAAGCAAGTTTCCTCGTTAGTTATTAATAGTTAAAAACAGTAGGAAAAAAAATGTTTACACAAAGACAATGGGTTATTGTCCTAGATTAACACAGCCTGCTCAGACAAGCCCCCATCTCTCCCCAGCAAAATGGGAAGGAAAGTAACACAAAAGAAAACAAAAAAAAACCCCAAACCTCTGGGTTGACATAAAGAGTTGAGATAAAGACTTCTACTGGAAATAATACAATCACAATTACCTTAGCCTGTTTGCAGGAAACATGCGGCAAAAAGCAGAAACCAAATATAAAATGGTTACCCCCACCCAAGCACGTAGTAGCTAGCCAAGCGGAAAAGACCAACACCCCAAAACCAGAAAACAGAAGCAGTAACTGAAATAGGAAAGCTCTTATGTTAACAATCTGAACTTCAAGCCCCATGATACTTTGCTCCAGCCAGCACTTTTAATTTTGAAGCAGGCATGACAGCAGCACGATATTGAATATCATCATCAGATTCCACTCAATCTATGACAGTTGTCTCGCAAAACCTTAATACAAAACATGTAACAAACACTGCTTGTGACATTTAAGATAAAAACCTAACAAACACATTCGTAATTAAATCAGTGTTTATTCTAGTTTTAGTGTATACAGATATTGATAAATACTGATATAATTGTCATTAAAGCATATGCAGTAAGTACTTTGCTAATTTAATATAGAGGTGAAGCTTCCTGCTTGCTGGGAACTTCTGTTACCAAGTCCAGAAAATAAATGTTTTGGCCTGCCATAAAAACTGCCCAAATGTAAGCTTTCATCAAAAGTGTAACAGTGAATTCTAATTAACAGGGATGGTTAGGGGATTTTACACGTTATAATGTATATAGCTATGCTAGACTGTCATAAAAATTTACTCAGTTACAGTGATCTGAGTTCCTTTGCTATTTCTCAGCACCCATAGGTAATGTGCAGTTTCACATATATGGAATAACTTTAAATAAGCATGATGCAAGATGCAGTGGTGAAGCTACTATTCAAAAGAGATTGTTCTCAACGCTTTCAAAACTGTTTATGGGAACAGATATAGTCACTTGCAGAACAACAGTCCAAAAGGATCTTTGAAATCAAAGGTTGAGGTCCCTTCATTATAAAAGAGCAGTTTCCCAGTACTCTTGCCCAATCATTCTAGTTGCAAAAACCAGAGCTATTTGTATTCAGCATCCTCAGCTTCTCCTTTCCTCGCTCTAGTGTAATTCATAGCAGAACTGGACAGCATGGGATCAATGAATGAATCCTATTTCAAGTGACAACACGTTAATTTAAAAATAGGAATACACCGCCATTTTGCCAATTCAGATTTGGTATTCTAATCTAATAGAAAAGCTTTCATGCACTTACATTACCTCCTTGCAGCTGAACAATCTCCATCTGCGAGAGTAGTACTATGCTGATCACGTGACTATGCTGTTTGCGCTTCAAACTTGATGTATCAAACAGGTTTTCAATTAGAAATGTATTTTTCTTCCTTAAATTTCCTTGGGCCCTGGAGTCTCTAGAGACATAAGGCAGGAAGAGCAGTAAGGAAACTGACACCTTATGGTAACAGACCACTGATCATTTCGCTAAATTAGTCACTTGGAGCACCCATACAGGTAGAATACATTGGTGCTTGCTATTACAATTTTAAATTAGAGTTTTTTAACTCACTTATGAGTGGGGGGTTTTTTTGTTTGCTTTTTTTTTTTTTTTTTGTCTGCTACATGAGTATTAAGTAAGTGCTGCTCTGTGTCTCAAATTGATACATTATACTGAAGTTTTAGCAGGCGAGCCAACAACCAGTAACAGCAGAAGAAATGCAGACATAGACTGTCTGGTAGTGACAAGTCAAATTCTAGTTTTGCCACAAACTTGCCTTAGGTAACACATCAAGAGCTCACACTTTGTGAACTGGTTGTGACTGTTAGTAATACACTCACCAAAATGACTTAAAAAGTAATGTCTCTTAGACTGTTTTCAGTATTAGTTTAATTCCTGGTCTTAATCTGTAAAGAAGATGCTATATCAAACCAAAACACACACAACAAAACAAACCTCAGAGAAGCTGCCGTTTCATAGACAAATGAAACAAAACGCTCAGAAGCCTTGTAAAGTTTGTCAGAGTTTTCTTGTTACTAGTTAATTCTATACACTTCAGAAACCATTGTGAAGGACAACTATGTTCATTGTTAAATTAATTGTCTGATATGATAACATATTGAGCATATCTAGAAGGGAGCCTACAGGAAGGCTGGGGAGGGACTATTTGCAAGGGCTTGCAATGACAGGACAAGGGGCAATAGGTTTAAACTGGCAGAGAGAAGACTTAGACTAGATGTCAGGAGGAAGTTCTTTCCAGTGAGGGTGGTGAGGCACTGGAACAGGTTGCCCAGGGAGGTTGTGGCTGCTCCCTCCCTGGAGGTGTTCAAGGCCAGGCTGGACGAGGCCTTGAGTAACCTGTACTAGTGGGAGGTGTCCCTGCCTATGGCAGGGGGTTAGAACTAGGTCCCTTCCAACCTTACCATTCTATGATTCTATATGCAATTTGCATTAACTTCAGCTGTAATGGGGTGCTATAGTCTGCTCAGTTTTTGAAAAGAATATATTACAGCTAAACACCTGAATTGTAATGGTGTCAATGGAAATTACTAAATGTTCTCAATGACTTTCAAATTAGCTTTGTGTTGTCAAATCAATGTTTCCTATGCCTTTTTAGCATGGAAAATTATGAAAACCAGGTTTATGTGTGGTCATAAAGTGAACCTCAGAAAATGCAATTTGAAGAAATGTTATAAAAAATACAGAGCTTCCTTCTATGATTAGCTTCTTATAAGAAGCCACAAAATATGTAAAACTTGTTTTTGCATTCCAGTACTGTCTTCAGAATGGTAGGGTGTTCTCCAAGCACCAGAGCAGTGTAGAATTCCCAAAGCAGAGAGATTTACAGATAAAAAACTGAGGGATAAGAAGATTAGAACTAAAATATATGCCATTTTTTGTAGAATATATAATTAAATCCCTATTAATATGTAACATTGACTATGAAGTTTCAGCAAGGATCTCTCAGTCTTTGCAGAGGATTTGAAAAATCTTTTTGGAGTAATTACATAAATATGCAAAGGAAATCTCTGAGTTTGCTCATGTTATGTGGCAGAAGCTTACTGAAAATGACTAGAGAAAGAAAAATCTTGAAGAAATCTAACAATTGCTTTTCTCCAAAAAATATACAACTGATTCTGCTCAAAACCCAGAGGAGGGAGCAGCTCACTGAGAAGGGGTTATTTGCCAGTTATGGAAGTTTATATGGATTATTGAAAACTAAGGAGAATTGTGAGGAACACCAAAAGAACTTGACATATCCAGAGAAAATAAGTTCAACAGTGGCTGATTAAATTCTTTCTCCCTAAGTAGGAAACAGCACACACTGCAGTGAGCAAATTACTGTATCCTTCATGTACTAGGGGACTGAATTAGACATGGCCTCTCAGGATGAAACTCTAGGCATCACCGCAGACAGCTCAATGAAGACATCCACCTCAAATGTATCAGAGGTCAAAAAAGTGAATAATATTTGGGCTGTGTAGGGAATATCAGGGAAAATATTACAATGTTTCATAAACTGATGTACATCCCTACCTTGACTATTAAATTCTATTTTGGTCCGCTCTACTCTTTTGTGAAAATTATATGGAGAGGAAAAATGAAGGTTACACAAGGGCATAGATATTTTTTTTTCCTGCTTAGATGGGGGAAAAGTAAAAAGAAATATAAAATTCTGAGTAGCAATCAAAATCTCAACTGGATGTTTCCATTTGTTGAATCTTAATAAAGAGATCAACTAGAGAAATGTACTTTTATGAAATACAGTGTTGGCCTTTAGTACTTAGCACTTTTTATTTCTTTCAATTTAAGGTTTGAAATAGTATTTAATTAAATGATACATGTCTGGAAATAAGAATTGAGCATTTAATACTGGCAGGAAAATGCAGATAAAACTGAGATACTTCATGGTTTAGAAGATGATATCATTGTGCCCTAGAATTGTTTCAGCTCTGTGTGGTTTTATTCAGAGAGGAGAGATGTATTTTTCCTAAATAACCGTTGTTATTTTCCACTTTTAAACTCAGATGTTTTGTCTGTCGTTTCCTCTGTTCCCAAATTCATAATTTTGTGCAGGTTTCATGGCGTAGGGGGAGGAGTGGGAAAAAAAAAAAGGTACTTATAAAACATCCCACTGTGTTTTGATAAGGCACTACCAGTCTAGTGCAAAACTTCTGCTCAAATAAATCTTGGATATGTTTTTCCTCTTTGCAATAGAAGTTCTTTAAGAACTGGAAGGTAGAGGAGATGAGTGGTTGAGGATACTTACCTAGACTTTGGTCTGCATACTATGCAGGTTCAGGTTATGTTGGCAGAGCCATGTCAGTTTAGAATGGACTAAAAGACAAACTCAGTAGCTGAATGCTCTTTCCCAAATAGCATTTCAGAGCACGTTAATGCTATTAGCTGGCAGTGATTCAAGCTGTTTAGGACTGAATGTGCACATCTTACTTGTGTAGAATGAAGACTTTAAGATAGCCAGAAACATGGTTTAGTTAGTCAACGATGAACGAAAGAATTATCAAAAGGATTATTATGACATGATACAAGAAGATAAGACATTCATAGTGGGAGATGCAATCAAATTTATGTAGGCAATTAAAACACCAAGAACATGAAGGAGTTAAAAGAATAACGGGTCCAGGACTGCTCTGTTCACCTTCCTTGGATTTATTTATTTCTATTTTAAAAATTTTTCTCTCTCCATTTTCCTCTCTTTGTTACTATACAAAGATGAAGACATCTCGATCCACTCTGATTTTTGTACTGGTAATTTAGTTCTTCTGAAAAAAACAATGCGTATCAATTTTTTAATTGTTTTTTTAACTTGTTCTTTATTACTAAAGGGCTTAATATCATCAATTCTACTCTTTGTCTTCCCTCTGGGAAAAACACTGCAATTCAACGTTAAAACAATAGTACAAGATAATAAAATCTAAGTATGATGCAGTTTATTATGTCAACACTATACATTTCTAACAAAAATATTATTCATCCCATGCAAATAAGCTAGGAGAAGCAAAGGACAAGAAAGTGAAGGTAAGGTGGATAGTCCTGAACACTCAATTTTTACGATATAAAATAAAACCATTTTTCAAGATATCTTCCTTAAAATATTATTATGCTCTGAGTTCGGTTAGCTGAACTTAAAAAAATAAAGAAAGAAAGAAAAAGAAAATTTGAAGGGGCAAGAAATTAAGCAATTATGCCTGCTGAAACAAGAGTTAGAAAACAGAAAGTCCCAAGTTTCTGGGCATAAGGAGTATCAGAAAAATGTTGAAGAACTGAAGTTGTAGGTTACTCTTACATACTTTTTTGATAACCACACCTGCAGTAATTCTTAAATATCTGGAAGCAGTACAACAATTTGATTGAGAGCAGAAGACTAAAGGCAGTCTCATTTCTGAAGTGTTTTATATAAACACCGTTGTATAAAACTAATAATCCAAGGATTATTAGATCAGTTACAGAACTTTATCAATATTTGAATCTTTCTCTTTTCCTGTGGTACACTGCTACAAAAAAAAAAAAAAAAAAAAAAAAGAAGAAGAACCTACATAAGGGGGAAAGTAGAAGTTTAAATATGAAATTCTAAGATATTATTTAACTTCACCGTTAAATACATGTGAAGATTATTGTATGTAGTCCTGATTTTAGGAAGCAAGATTTTCTGCATAATCAAGTTACATGCCTCACTGAAGTCAAATACTGTTATATTCAGAGTAAAATTATTAGCAATGTAATATGTAAGGATATGAAAAAAAAATGGTTTGAGTTTTTTGATAAAATATATTCTTCTAAACCTGTCTTGTCTAACACTAACTGCGTCATCTTCATTTTGTCTTTGATGATCCTTGTAAAACTTCAGTGTTTTACCTGGCACTGTTGACAGGTCACAGGCTTGTGTTTACAAGGACTCTGCAGCTGAATTTCTTATATGTTGACATGGCACATCTTTGACTGCAGAGTAAATGTTTCATCTCAATCACCTCCAATTCATACTGAAAAATTGTTATTTTTGTCCAGAGAGCTCATAATTAATTCTTTCAAAACTCTTGTATTTTAACTGACGTTCTGATTTTGAAATTATGGGTGTAAGAACTGTGCTAAATATTATCTCTAGTCACCGTTGACAGGGAAGAGATTTCATTATCATTATCATGTATGCATGAGCTTTCCTTGTAAATACAGAATGAAACTATTTGTTGAATCAATCTGACTTTTTGTTATGTTTAACTCTGATTGCCATAGTATTTTCTTTTTTGTATTTTTCTCATATTTTTTTGTAACTCATATTTCTTTTCATTATTAGGTTTTCCTGATTATCACAGTTTGTTTCATTTCAATTCTTTAATGTCATCTTCTTGTAACTCAGTTTTAATTTAATGAAATATTTGCTATTAAGTAATCACTATATGTATTTCCCTTTTGAACTTCACATTTAGCACATGAAAAGTAAATAGTCTAGTAAATCTTTATTCATGCAGTCTGTACTTCATAACTTCTAGGGCATGGTGAATGATCATCTCTACCTATGAGATCTTTTGTAGAAGACAAATTTGTTCTTAGAACTTCTATTGTTTTAGAAAGAACTTCACAGAGTGCAGGCAAGTGGAGAAATATCTTCAAAGTAACCAAGATTTTTCTCAAAGGCATGGAGTAGAGTTTATTGAAGATGAAAAAAATTCAAATCTATTAAAAGTTACTCTGTGTGATAGAAATCTACTAGAGAATTAGATGAAAGTGGTAGGAGAAACTTCTGAAATGTGTAAGATAAAACTGGAAAATATACTGAACCTAAGCTCCCATTTATTTTCGAACTCAGTGTGTCACTGTGCCTGTCACACGCTGTATTGCCTCGCACATGGAAGTCTTCTGTGGTAAATCCTTGTTCCCCCTTTGATTCCTCTGTGCCTTATCAGAAAAGAAATGCACACATACAACTCTGCATAATGCAAGGCAGTAATATTTAACAGAACGCTCCTGTGACATATGCAAACCACTCATTTCTTAATATGGCAACAGCAGAAACTCTCCAGAGGGTTGTCCAACCTTATAATGAGAGGCCTGTGCTATGCACAATTCTGTTACCTTAGCCAGACCATGGACTTGTCCCCTGCTGTGAAATTTGGCTGCTGCCTGAAGCTCTGTGGAAATCATGTTTCTTACTATGCCCAACCACGTGCAAGCCTCCCCACTGAGAAAACCAAGGAAATTTGCTGCATTCATCTATTTCTCTCCTTCACCATCTGAGACAGAGAGAAAAAGATCTGCAGGACAATATTTCCTTCCCATTTTTTTTTTCTTCTGAAGAGGGAAATAGGAGGGATATCAATATATTCCTGAGATGTGACAATTGCAAGTCAGCAAAGAACATGATTTCAGGACAACGGTCACACACTAGAAGATAAAGCAGAAACTACAAACTCAGCAAGTGGCAACACACTAAAAAGAGAATGGAAGCAAACCTTGATTGTTCCCGTCTCCTCAAGAGGTTCCAAGACTAGTGCAGGAGAAAAAGGGAGAAGTGTAATGTGAACCATACCTGTTCTTGATACAATGTACAAAGTCAATGAAACAGTAATAGTCATATGCTTTAAAAATATATTTTATGCATATACTCTCATCTGGTTGATGTCTACACCCATATTTTTAACCTGAGAGATGAGTTTCAAGAGCCAGTGAAAGGTCAGAAATCAAATCCTGAAAAATAGGCTGTCAGATTATGCTTTTAAAATTACAAGATAATTACATGTACCAAGTATCATGTGGCAAATGATATTTTATATGCTGCAGTCCTCCAGTGTTTAGAAAACAACAAGGAAATACAGAACTGTACTAGTGTACCCTCAAAGTGTATAATTTAAAGAGCTTGATCTCAAATACAAGACATGTTCAGTATTTGTTGGTGTGAGTCTGAAAGAACAGCAAACCTGCAATGAAAGAAACAGGATGAGTATAAATGGAAACTGCTCTTCAGAACACAATTGTTCGCAGGGAAGGCAATTTTATTTGCTTGGTGTTCTTTTTCATAGATCCAATGTTTCCTGTTAAAAACCTGGGAGAGCTTGTCTGGCATAAATAAGTGTATTGAAGTTAATAGAGCTGTCATAATATACGATAATTTGAACTGGTCAAAACAGAGATAAAGCACTGCTAATGTTAATAGCAAGGTTCTAATTAGTTAAAAAAAAACCCATAACTTTTGCATGAAGGCAAAATATGCTATTTTGTTTATTCAGCTGTGCGGCAGAAACAAGTGCCAATACAAGACTGGGGAGATCATTACAGGGGTATAGCCAGAGAGAGATCCTTCACAAGTGTGGAAACTTAACTTGTGGTGGGAGAAAAGGCAGCACTAAGTAAATACACACTGAAGAGATGTGAGCTGAGAATGAACTGGAGGAAGATAGATGGTCACGAGAAGCCAAGGACAGAGATTCCCTTCTCAAGTGATTCAGTAAGGAGGAATGTCTTAAGGCTGTTAAAAAGAAACAATTATTAAAACAACAAATATGAGATGTTGCTCCTACCAGAATGTAAAACAAAATAATGTGATAAGGATAATGAAGAAAAGGAAGAATTTCAATTTTATAAATGTATTTTGCATATATATATCCACATATTTTGCACTAAGAAATAACTATATATATATATATACACCCACACACGCACATATGCAGACACACAGGTGCAATATAGACACTGGGGGTTTTCCTATGCTTTTTTATAGGTATTTCTTTTAGGGAGTAGTGGTGAAGCATAAAAAATACTTAAGATAATAATACTTAATATTCTTTTGCAGCTTGCTCTTCAGCATACATTTGCTGTCATAGATCTTTTAAGTAGAATATTATTTTCTCAATTAATTTTGTAAATATAGCTTATGACCTACTTCCAAGCTGTGGAGTGGGAATTCTGTATGTTTTGTGTTTGTGGTTTTGTTTTGTTTTGTTGAGTAAGGAACTACTAGAAATTCTTTTGCCCCTAGCAGACTGCTAGGAGAAGGAAAAAAAAAGCCAAAAAAACACTAGGTGCAATTTCACTTAATACTTTGGATAGAATGATATATATATAATCAAACTGCCTTTGAAAATCATATTTTCTGGTTCATATGGGGTGATAAAATATGTACTTTTTCTTTTTAATTGTTTTTTTTTTTCTAAATCATTACATAAAGTCTAGAAATTGGCAACAAGAAGATTAGCTTTTGTTCTGAGACAGGAAAGAAAATACGCAGTATTTAAATTAAAAGTTTTAATATGGTGATTCTGAACTGGTGAGGAAAACAGGAGGTAGATACTGACATTACAACTAATACAAAATAGTTACATACCTCAAAATTTAACCTAAAATATAAAGAAGAAAAAACCAACTCTGAAATCCAGTAATTTTAGAATATATTGATAAAGTTAATATGCAGTGTTCTGATATTTTACCTCCCTAGAGCCTATTTCATTTACACTACATGAACAAAAACCCCAAACCTTCTTCATTAGCACTTAGAAGAGCACCTTTCATCATAGCAATTGTCAGTTGGGCTGCTATATCTGGATTATATTGTCTTTTTTTTTTATTAAGTGTTACAGATGGATATTGACTTACAAACACTACTACAGTATTTCCAAAAAATAGTAAGCTTTTTTCTCCTTGTTCAGTATCTGATATTATAATGCTTGGTATTGTTTGACTAGTTTTAAACCACTCTGTAAAATAATTTACCACAGTCTTCCTCAAGGAATTTTTGCTATCTCAGGTAAATGATCTGAAGGAAGATTCAGTTCAAGTGCGTAAGACAACAGGTAGAGGCCACTGAGTCATTGCAAACCCCAACTTTTCACAGTGTTTCAGTTCAGATTTTAGAGAAATAAAAACTATGCTAGGTAAGAGTACAATCTGATGTTATGGTGTTTGTTTGAGACTTTGGGAATAAATTGCAGCGTAGGAAAAGCAACTGAAATCGTGGATAAAAGTTGAATGCAGGATATTGTAGACCCTGTCAAAATAAATGGGAGAATATTTTTTAGTATGTAATTAAATGTCAAGATTTGTGAGTTAATGGAATTTCTGTAGTCACATCAAGGTCAGACGAGCAATTACTGTTTATGAATTATCTGAAATCTTGTATAGCTCTTCTAGCTAGTCTTACAGCATCTATTTATATTAGACATCTTTGCCATTTCTGATGTTTCTCCCCCATAGTTTCCGTTAACAGCAATGTGGTGCATTTTGTCAATTCTGTAGTTGTTTGCAAAACCTTCCTTTATTTCACTGAAGAGCTTGCAATTAGCCCACTTCTCCCTATTGAGAAGCATCTTTGTAATAACAGCTTTCCTAGCAGAGCTTTTGTTAGGCTGATTTTAAAATCAAGACTCTACAAAGGTTGAGAAAAATCCAATCGTACAAAAGTTCAGCAAATCCTTTTCAAGGGCATATCAGTTAAGATTACATAGATTTTCCACTTCAGCAAACATCAGAGTTTAGCATTTTTAGAGATGAATTCTGAATGATAGAATTAATAAAATAAACCGATTCTAAATGAAATTGTTTGCTAAACTCAAAGAAAACTCTTGGGTCTTTCCCCACTCCCAGTCTTTAGAAGGGTTACCTTTATCCCCCCATGTAGCCTCTTATATCATTTTCTTTGAAGTCGTTCACAGTGTTTGCATTGACAGCCACTGGGTGTGGGAAGTTTAAGGCTATAGCAAGTGTCTCCATAGTATAATCCACCCAGTCGCTGTTGGTCACTGATCCAGCTGCATGCAGCAGCTTAATAGTCAAAGGGCATGGTAATTCCCTCCTTCTGTCTTTTCTTTCTTCCAAGGCAAAATCTTCACCTAGTGTTTTTGATTCATGCATTCTAATTATGATGGCTGCCATCATCACCCCTGTGGGTGACACTAGAAATTCTCTGAGCCAAGGGCTAATGCCATAGCTTGTTAAGCGACCATGTCAGCCTGATTTTAGGGCCCATTTTGCAGTTCACCGCAGGCCTATCTAAAAGCATCAGGAGTCTCCATCTAGCAGGACAGGCTCATTGTCTTTCTAAATGTCTCCTTCTGATAAGCAGATCCAAATATGGTTCATTCACTGTGGATTTGAAGGCACAGTGGGGAACTTGGCTCACATAGTGGATACAACAAAATGCTTAATATTTTCACTTGGTATAGAGCTAAAGAACCCAATTTTCAATTTCAGGATAAAAACAGTTACTCCCTGACAATGATCAAGAGTTTGAAATTTAAATCAGAAGTCTTGGAAAGCTATTTTAACTCTCAAAGGAGCAGGCTTTCGCATATGTAGTACAAAGAAAAAAATCCTGGGTTTGTATCAGATTTTTATTCACACAATGACCAAAAATGCCTTTTGTTGCCTAAAGATACTGTAGAAAAAAATTCCTCTGAATAATTTTGTGTGAAGTATGTGATTTTAGTGGCTGTGAGGTTACTAACAGCGCTATGAATACTACAGTCTTATCTGCCTTGCAAACTTTATTTGTTTTTAAATAAGTGCTTCAAACGCTTTACTGCTGTATATATTTCTTTTTAATGTTTTGGTTGACCCAAGCTTTGGTAATAGAGAGCAATGAATACCTTTCAGTTGTGGGAAATTAGAATTTTACAAAAAGGATACTAATGGGTCTTTCTATATTTAACTGCCTCTCTGCTCTGCAAACTATTATCTTTTGTAGATAGAAGCAGGGCTAAGTTTTCTGTCAGCACACAGGCATTTTTCATCAGAATTTAATAGGTATTATAAACATGTATTAAGAATAAAGTGTGCTTTACATTTCATGCTAATAATTATATTTGAAACTGTATTCAAATCTGCCCACATCAGAATGCTACAGCTTAGTTCATCTAAAAATCAGCAAAGACAGATAAAAAACAAATAACTGATGTTTCCTGTTGCATAAATCCACAATTATAATATTAACACAGTTTTTGTTCCCTAAGAACAAAATCAGTTACTTACCAATGAGGTATGTAAAAGTGCTTATCTTGCAGGACTATCAGTTTGAACCAGTATGCATATGGGATGAGCTAATTTAAGAACTCCACAGGAAATGAGAGTGGCTCTTTTATTATCAACATCCATTTCCTAAATACTGTGTTGCTTTTGGCTTATATTCCTTTGACCTATAATAATGATGATGGAGACTTATTTGATCTCTTTGTAAGTTGGGAAACTGGAAGCCATGCCTATCTGCAAGCTCACTTGTGGAGATAACGAAGAAGCCCATTTTGTTGCAGGAATATCTAGTATTTCATAGCCTGGATTCCCTTTAGTGATTGTGCTTTCATGTGTAACGTACTGCTGGAAAATTTCTCCTTTATAAATCCTCAAGAGGTTTGTAGGAAGAGGGCATTTCCAATACACTTGATAATTGTGCTTTGGATAACATGTATATTTTTACAGTTTCAAAGTGCAGATTCTCTGCTGTAACTAAGAAACTGTGGCAACCCTTTGTTTGTGGCTCCATAAGACAAAAGAATTCCAAAAGACACTGATTTGATTGTGACACATAAGGGTTACATCTCACAAAACATATGTGTCTCTGTAAATGTTAAATTTCATTGAACAGGCAGAATTTCTATTCTTCTAAATTTCTGTCCACTTTTTCTCACATGTAAAAACCTGAGAGAAACCTGGGTACAAGATGGGACAAAAACTCTGCAAGTTACAGTGTGTAACTGCAAGTGGAAAAATAGTAGTCTATGTGTACCTTAAAAAAAAAAAAAAAAAAAAAAAGTATGGGTTGATGTCTAAAACTACCCTGACAGAATGAGATAAATTAGAAATAATATAATAATATGAGCTGTTTTGTGAGACACCAATTGTCTAAGGATTCATTCTCATTGCACAATGACATAAAACTATGTATAGAGAATCATATTCCATTGCATCTGCTAATGTGGTTTGTTAAACTTCTGCTTATTTAAGTTATGTTGGCTCTGATCTAGATGGGACCTAATAGAGCATAAGCTTGAGTTCAATGTCTTTTTCCCTTCTTCATTATCCTAAAACATAAAAGGTCTCTTCTACTTATGAAAATATCTTCCATCACTGTAAATATTTTTAGATTGGGGTTAGGAGTTACCACAGTCAGTTCCAAAGTGAATCACACAAAATGCTTCAGCATTTATAAGGGTCAAGCAAATGACTTCATGAAAACTTCACAAGGAAATCTTTCATCCTCAGTCACTTAGCGTGCTACCGGAAAGAGCAAAACTCCACAATAATTATGAATCACATTTTTTCTTAACATAAACAGACTCTTAAAACTCATATGAGCAAGTCTGGTATTTTTCAGTATGACTTTATATGAAGTAATGGTTATGATTTTGTTACTCATCGACCAGTCTTCATGCTGTCAATCAAAATATCCTGTTTGGACTTTGTTATCTCCTTTCATTCTTTCCAGCAGGCTGCTGGCTGCTTTCAGGTCTCAGAAGATATAAGCCTTTCCTTTAAAAATAACCAAGAGCTTAGCAATGAATAGTGCTGCTGCCTCAATTCCTTCCATTATAAAGTCCTGCCTTAATGCTTTTCATTTTACTTTTCATTTCCTTTGTAGTGCTGAGATCTGGGAAAATTAAGATCTGTGGTACTCCATATTCAAGCATATATTTGAGACTTTCAGCTCGCAGCATTCTCACATGATCTCTGCTATTAGTGAATGTAAAAACACTTTCTACCCATCTTCCTGTTATGATTTGCTGAACTAATAGATCAGCAAGAGAAATTTTCCATGCATAATGTGAAGAAACAGCAGATTAGCTCAAGGATTTTTTTCATTTGCCGTAGGTCGCAGGAGAGGATGAGAATCCAAACATTTCATAATATTACTCTTAAAGTCTTAAGTCCAGGCAAAAAGTTGTAACAAAAAATTATTTGCTTTCTGGTGAAGGTGCTGCCAAAGAACTGTTGATTTTTTTCTATAATCTGATTTTAATGAGATAGAAAAATGTAGGGCTAACAGTAGAAAAATAACATAAGCGTTGTATAGGGGAAAAAAAACAATCATGAAGCACTCATTTGGTCAGTCATCAAAAAGTCACTGTTACATTAGACTGTTAGCCCTAAGGCTGGTTAGGAACTACCAAAGGACATACCATGACATATGCAAGTCCTAAGCATAATATTATGTGTAGTACTGAAGGATCAAAGGATGCAAGAGCTCTTTGCAGTACATCCTGATTTCTGGCAAAATACGTAGCTAGCACTAAAGAATCAATTTTATTAAGACAATTCTATTTTTTTACTATATGCCTGAGCTTAGTCTCTATCTGATTCTACTTGGGAATCCAAAATTATCTTCTTCATGCCATTCATAAAATTATTTGCTTCTTGTTGCAGAGCAGTCTCACAGCACACAAAATCAGTAACTTCTGGTTAAGACAAAATTTGAAGATCTGCTTCTAGCAATATACCTAATCTGCTCCAGTCCCTAGACTCTTAGTCTGTGGCACCAAAACCAAAAGTCTGCAGCATAGTTTGAAGCATCTAGTGTAAAGATGGAGTCTTAGTACCCACAGCTGAGCTTTACAAGTCTCCTCTTAAGCGTTCACTAATATGAAGACATAACCATAGTTTCTTCAGTTTAATGTAATTTTATTTACCCATATTGTTAACTGGATAACTTTGTGATTACAGGTTAGAGGGAATCTGCGAGAAAGGAAATGATGAGTGTCTCAGCACCCAACTGTGTTAAAAAAAAACCAGGTCTCAGCTCTTTTTATCTTTTTGCTTGTCTGTTTTGTCTTTTTTTTTTTTTCTTTTTATCCTTCTGGGTTTTGGTTTTAGTTGTAAATACAACTGCATTGCTAAGTTCTCTTTTTCTGAGTAGCAGCAATTAAATAAGCATGAAACTAGTGGCTATAATCCTCAAGGCTGGATATGATTAATAAAGCAAGTGATAGCCTGCTGATTCTAAAGTAAAAACCTGAATAAATGCATCTTGTCATTTTCAGCAATAAAGTAATAAACAGTTTAGAGTAAACGTAATTGACATAAAAATAATATTAGAAGTAATGTCAAATACACTCATGAAGCAGCTGTTGACATCAGAGTTACAAAAAAGGATGGCTTTCCAACAGTTATATACACAGAGTTAGAATGACAGATATAGTAATAAATTACTCAGGACATATTTAAATTATGTCCTAAGCAGTGCTGCAATAGCAATGTTTATTTAATCAAAGCATGACCATTATTTGACAATTTTTCTAACTTCCTTAAAATTAAATAGATAATATTTGTACAACTGTGATAGCTGAGCTATGCAAGCAAATGCAAAACTTGTGCAGTATCCAAGGGACAAAAGAGCCTAGAAGATTTTGGCATATCAAGCCTTTGCAATACAGGTGCTAACTAAACAAAATGCGTACTGTTAAATGGAGCTACTTGCATATTAAAGAAAGTAGAGATTGATACTTGGTATCTAAAATCTCAGAATTAGTTTACAGGAAATAGTGAAGATAGTAGCTAGTGAACTTGTAGGGGCTAACAGATGGTTCTCCTGTATGACGTGTTTCTCGAAGTGCTTTAGTTCTTAAGGCTGTAACACTGGCCACAACAGATCAGGCAGTGGTTCCATCTAATCTTTGAGTGTCTCTGCATGGATACACAGGGAATCATAGAACTATCAATAGATTCATTTCAGTTGGAAAATACATTTAAAGTCAAAACTTTCAAAGAGCTTCAGGATTTACCTTTTAAAAAGCTGTGCTTCCCAATTAGAATACATCTGTTCATGTGATCATCATGGCACAAACATCAGTATTACATGTAAGTCTACAGTTCCTGAGATTTCTCCTTCCCTTCCTCATATACTCTGGTATCAAGGCAGATTTAAGGGAGAGAGTTTGTACTATCACTAACAATACAGACATTTCACCTATGGGTTCTTTCAGAAACCCTGAGTGAATGCCATCTGGCCCCGGGTGTTTATTGCTTTTCATTTTTGTCAATGTTCTCTGTAATAAATTCTACAATCTTTGTAATATCAGATCCTCTGATGATTCGCTGTCAGACAAGGGTTAGCAAGGGATTGTTCTTGGTCTCTTCCACAACGAATGCAGGGAATCAATTTACGTTCTCTGGAATGACCTTAGTTTATCTTACACCCCTTTGGTGCCATCCACAACTACAGAATTTCTGATATGTGTCTTTCTCCTTACACAATTCAGGGAAGATTTATTATTATTGCTTATTTTTTCTACTAGTTGCTCCTCAGACTCCCTTTTTAGACATCTTGGTTATTCTTTTACACAGAGTGGTGGTTTGAGGGGTTCCCAGTTATCTGTTCTATTTTATCAATTTTAATGTTCTCTCAAGTATTTCAAGGGTACTTCCTTCTTTGTCATAACCTCTTTAACCCTTTTTTTGATCTGTAATATGCATCTGCTTTTTTTCCAGTAAGTTATCTTTAAATAATTTCCATACTGTTTACTTCTCATAGTTGCCATTTGTAGATTCTTTACAGTAAGTGTCCACATACTTATTTTTGAAAAGCCTGGCAAAGCTGGTTCCTGAAATCACCAAGATTAAGAACCATACTGTTTCACAGCGGGAGGCAAATATTGGACATATTGCAGCATCATTTTCCATAATTTATGCTGACTGGGGTTATAATAACAATGAAATTTTTATTTTACAATTTTCTATGAGGAGAAATATCAGCATGTGCCAGAATGAAATTATTAAACATTTCCTAAAAATTAAAATACTCCCTATTTCTGACCTTCATTACAAAGTTAAAGTTTGATTTGGTGCTTCAGTAGAAGATGCCTGCTAACAGGAAAAGTATCAGAGTTGTTAGTGCAGCCTGTTTTCTAACAGAAAAAGCATTTCAGTTTTCCAAGTGAGACAGTTTAGTTTAAATAGTGTATACATGCTGTCTTGAAACTAGGGCAACCGTTCCTTCCTTGGTTTTTAAATTATGGCATAAACATTTCTCATTGGTTGCAATTTTATAGCCATTTCAAAGCTCAGCTTTGGCCCCATGGTTTCACTGTGCTTGTACAATTGAGAAGAATAGCTTCTGCAAATGTTGCTATTACAGTTGTGTTCCTGTGAGGTGGACCTAGATCTCTACTAAGATGGAAAAGACGCACCGATGTGTGCCATCCTCTGATCGTTCCTGAAGGATTTCTGTGAACTCCCAAGATGTACAGAATGTGCTGTTTCCCCTGTTTCACATAGGCTATGGATACATATAATTCTTTAAGATTACATCTTTCTTCCACTACTGTATGGTTAATACTTAATTTCAAGAAGCAGGCTACATAAAGAAAAGCTTTGCATCAGACTTTCTGAGTTTACGTAATCGAATAATTCATCCTCTGTTTGAAATCAAGAACTAAGTGCTTTTTTCCAATGTTAAGTTTCTTAGGTATGATTCTTCAACTCCGTACTTTTTTGCTTGCAGAACTGAAATTTGTGGAATATACTTTTTTGCATACAGGACACAGGATTCCACTAGCTTTATGTGTTGAACACATGTCATACCCTTTGACCAACTGAGGACAGCTGTTCCATTTATGTCCCCTCCCAACTTCTTGTCCGCTGCCAGCCTGCTCAGTGATGAGGTGGGAAGCAGAAAAGACTGAGTCTGTGTTAGCGTTGCTCAGCGGTAACTAAAACATCACTGTGAAATCAACACTTTACAGCACAAATCCAAAACAAAGCTCCACAATGTCTACTGTGAGGTAAACTAACTCTATTGCAGCCAAAACTAGCGCACTTTTTCATTTTTATTGTCAGTTGTTATCTGCTTAGAGGTATTAGAGGTATTCCCCACAGACACTGGCACTAACAGAATTCAAGATATAACCCATGAAAAATGAAGTTCAGTTTGTAAAGAAAAGTATAGCTTTTGTTAATGATTCACAATACATCCTGAAAAGACAGCTCTGTAACACACCCATTTTTTTACATCTGCATGTATATATTTACATCTGCATGTGTTTTGGGCACTGCCAAAGACAAAATATTTGGCTAGAAGAGCTTGTGATATGGCCTTGCTTGTGAAACTTTAGGGCAAATGAATATAAAATTCTAGCAGCTGAATACTTGTCAGTTGTCCAGACTGATGACCTACATATTTACGTGTCCAAACACTTTCAGAAACTAATTCCTTCTTGGCCAAGAATGGAATCTTTTTTACACAAGTTTGAATTTGTTTGTGCTGACTGTGTGCGTCACATTTCGTTTCCCATTCCTATGTATTAGAATATAAGCAGAAGCAGTCATAAAAATTCTCAGTTCCTTCTGCCAGGGCAGATTGTATATCATGACTGTTTCAGCTTTGTTAAATACTGTTTGGAAAGTGAAGAATTTAATTCTGGTCTGTCACGAATCAAATAGGAAATACCTAACATCCAGTAGACGTACTCCTGCTATAGAGAAAGCTAGTTTTACTCTATGCGTCTTCATGGAATTGAATGGAGCTAAAATCCTGCTCAGAGTTCCAGTTCTGAGCTGAGGTCTATCATTTGCCTTCTTAACTCTAGCAAGGAATCTTCTGCTTCCTTTCTAGGCGATTTAATAATCTCCAAAATCTCTTTTATTCTACAAATTAAAGTCATTCATACCTGTAAAAGCACTATTGAAAGTTCATTAGTGGAAAAACAGGTATAACTAAAAAGAAATCCTACAACTTTATTTAAACCACTCTCATTTGGTTTTATGAACCCTTTTCTCTGTCTTCTGCTATCCTTCCTTCTCTCTCTTTGAAGATCAGGCTTTACACTTTTTTTTTTTTTTTTTTTAAATGAAGCATGAAATTCTCCTTAATCACTTAAAAAAAAAAAAAGTATACTGGGGATTCACAAATATAATAACTGTTGTGAGACTCATTTTTTCACTTTGCTTTCCAGATTCTTATCAAGTCTGTTAATGTTAATTGAAAGAGCAGGTGTTCCATTCTTTCACACACAAATATATCCATACTTATCTTTCTGTGAAGACAGTTATTTGCTGCTCACTGATCAGACCTCACTATTTCAAGCTGCTTTCTATACACTGCATTTTCTAGGTCACTAAGACCTCATTAGATATTTCAGAACTGTGTTTATAGATTCCTAATACTTGTAAGCCTGAAGAAAGTATTCTATCAAAATGCTGAGAAACAATCTCTAAGCTTCATTCAAATGACATGTAGCTTGTTGTTGCTTTCCACTCAATGTCATTTCATATGTGAATCCGAAAGAAAAACAGTCTAGCCAGAATGTTTATGGCTTTAATACGAAATCCTCCGATTATGACAATTTCAGAAGGATTCAGACCACAGTACTGCAAATCAAAGTGAGAGTACTCTTACACTAAAATTTTCCTTTAAGTAATTTTGTTGATTTATATTTTCTTTGTAAGGCATGTATTAGTACATTACCATAATATTCATTACACATTTGTAAGTTAACTGTCAGTCAAACACATTAGATTATAAATCTAAGCTATAAACACATTTCGGGACACACGACAATTTTATAGTTCTCTATAGGTCACTAAAAATACATCATTATTAATATCCTGTAATTTGGGGGGGGGATTTCCTCTTTGGCTGCATCTGCTGTTGAGAATATAGGTTGTCTTCCAAATTGGTGTACTCTGAACAGACTTGAAACTACACCATGTAAAAAAAAGTTCTGTATTCAGACTTTAATAAAAGACGAAAAGAATGAAACAAGCAGTCCACATAACCATTCAGTGAAACTGGGCATTGTACGTTCAAGAATGGCACCAG
This sequence comes from Eubucco bourcierii, assembly GCA_013396675.1. NCBI lineage: Eukaryota > Metazoa > Chordata > Aves > Piciformes > Ramphastidae > Eubucco > Eubucco bourcierii. The sequence goes on along the minus strand of VWZE01024400.1, from coordinate 444,071 downwards.
GAACCCCCACAGGGAAGTGACAGGATGAGACGAGGAAAAGTTTGTGACTAACAGGATACAAAGAGTGTTCTTTCACTTTCTAATGTAAACAGGTTCAAATTAGCTATAGTGTAGCATGTCCCCTGGGAGCCACCTAAATCTTTTAACAAGAGCGTTATAGAAAGAAGATAGAAAATTTACCGTGGCTTCTAGTGTCCATTCACAGTTTTGGTTTTTTGGGGTTTTTTTGCAGTTCTGTTGGTCTCATAGATATGTAGATAACAATTTTTATTTCTAAGTTTCAGCATAGCATTGAAAATGTAAGCTGAGGTTCTCTCTCTTCATAACTCTGACTTTCATGGACTTAAATGCAAAACTGACTATATTTACACACACTACCTCCTATCGCTGAATAACAGAAATTCAATATAATGTCTTTGCCAATTGTTTTCTATCCATTTTGATACATAATTGTTTTTCTGACTGTATAGCATTGCGGTGTTTTGGAAAGCATACAGTACTCCATCACAGCAGTATTTATAGTGCAGAATCATCAACTGTAATTAAACTCATCAGAATGCTAACTTAATTTAGAAGTTCACATACGATTATATGAATGAAAATATATATAAACTTGTATTTATAGTTAAGTTCTACATATAGACAAGGGAAATTCTGTTTCAGAAATTATTTTATGCAAACTTATGTTTGGAAATATGTTGACTGTTAAAAGCATAAAAATAATAATAATACCAGAATATACAAAACAAGTTATGCACTATGTAATTACTCACTAGTCACTGACCAGTGCACAAACAATCCCTGGGCCATGGTTTCTCCTTGCCTACTCCCTCTGCGCATGATGTCATGTGCTATGGCTTGTTTGGGTCAACTGTCTTGGTTTTGTCCACTCCCAGCTTCTTGTGCACTACCTGCCTCCACTAGCAAGCCAATACTTGAAGACAAAAAAGTCCTTGGCTTGATACAAACACAGCATAGCAACAACTAAAACATCCCTGTGTTATCAGTGTTAGACTGAATCCAAGACACAGCACTTTGTCAGCTGTTAGGAAGAAAATTAACATTATTCCAGCTGAAACCAGGACAGTGTGTGATCACCCAATGTCAATTTGTAGCGAAGGACTTAGTGAGAAGTACTTGGGATTACTTGCAAACTGATCTATGTAATCAGAAAGAATGCTGAATATTCTGAAGGTGGTGGAAGGTAGCCCTAACTGTTGGTGTGCATGTCTTAGAGCTTAGGGGAAACTGTGATCAGATCTAGGCTCTGGGTCTGAGAGTCTTATATGAATTTAAAAGCACAGATTGTATAGTAAAGAAACAATGCTCTTGTAAACACAAATGGAAATCTTTATGAATCTCATCTTGCTAACACACAAGGGGGGTGTATTCTGCACTGAAGTCTAATGGGATGTGCATCGAGGGGAGAATAATATGCACCATTGGCTTGTTCACTAACAGGTGAAGGGTAATATAGATGAAATTGGAGAACTAATGGGCAAGGCAGTTCCCATTAGCATATACAAGGCAATTCCACATTTTGTGGCAAAGGCAAAGTAGTAGCATAAACCAAAGAGAGATTAAGTCCAAGGCTTGCTATAGATGTGATGAAATAACTTGACATTCGAATCTTTCAAGTGCCGCTTTGTCACGTGAATGGCTCAAATTATTATTTTCCCTGTAGCATGTAACAATGAGAGAACCTGAAGGACCTGCACACTGTATCAGATATGGTGAAAAAAAAAAAAAAAAAGAACTGCACAAATTTGAAGATAGAGCATGAGGTTGTTTTGCACATTTCTTGAAAATGACTGAAGGAAACCACCTGCCTAAAGGAGTAAGAGTGTTGATTTTTGCCAAAAGTTAGATAGAAAGATCAATAGATCAGTCTTTAAGACCCAAACCAATTCAATTATTTTTTACTGCCATGAGTTCCAAAGGTTGACAGTACATACAGATACACATCCTTTTCTTCCAGTTGAGATGTGAAGTGTTTTTCTATTCTTCCATAGATATTCAAGAACAAATTGGTCTTGAATGTTGCAGTACAAATACATACCATATGATGTTTTAAATGTGTTTCTGAAACTTTTTATATTGTGAATGGATCTTTGATATTTGCCATCTGGAGAGAAACATATTTTTGTCTGTTCGTTTTAAAATAGTTGCTTTTTTCCAAAAGGTCTTATGAAACTACTGGTCAAAAAAAATCGTGCTCCAAAATCAAAACACCTCAAAAGGCTTTGTAACAATATTAAGAAAAATAATACACATGGCTCTAAATATAAAAACAAGCATATGTGAGACCAGTTTTACTACTTCTACTGAATAGCTGCAGTGTCAGGAGGAAGGCCAACAAGGCAGATGTTACGGAGAGAATCTGTTATAGACTGTCCAACCAGGATCAAGAGGCAGATGAAATATTCTATAAACAGTTGGGAGAAGTCTTACAATCACTACCATTTGTCCTTGTTGTGAGTGGCTTGAAGTTAACAGACGTATGCAGGGAATACGATAAAGTAGACCAAAAAAAATCACATTGCCTGGAACAGCTGGTGAGTAAGCCACATAGGGAAGGCTCCCCGCTGGACCTCTTCATGAACAGAGAAGGACTTGTGGGTTACGTGATGTCTTGTGCATAATCATCGTGAAATGTCTTGTGCATAATCATCATGAAAATGTAGGGTTTCTGGTTCATGGGAAAATAAGGAGGGAGATCTGCAGAACTGCCATCTTGAACTTGGAGGAGGCAGACTTTGGCCTTTTTAGGAGACCGCTTAACTGAGTCACTTGGGATGCAGTCCTGAAGGGCAAAAAAGTCCAGAAAGGCTGGACATTCTTACAGAAGGAAATGTTTAAGGCACAGGAGCAGGCCATGCCCTGTGCTGTAAGACAAGTCGATGGGGAGTAAGGCTGGCCTGCCTAGACAGAGAGCTTTGGCTGGAACTCAGGAAGAAAAGTCTGTGGCCTATGGAAGAAGGAGCAGGCCACTCAGGAGGACTATAAAAGTATTGTAAGGCTTAGTGGAGAGAATATTTAAAGTGCCAAATACCAACTAGAACTTCATGTGGCTATTGCCATAAAAACAATTTTTAAAATGTTTCTCATTTCAAGAAATCCCTTCCAGTTTGGATCACCACTTCACAGTTTTATATGGTTCACACACTGGTTTGTTTTAGTGAGTTTCCACGCTACTTCCCCTGAAATGCCAAACAGAAGGTGATTTGATGCAAACCTCCAATGCCTTCGACATTCCTTAATCATTCTACTTTGGACTAAGCAAATGAAAACTGGGTTCATTCTACCAAATCATGTAAGTGAAATTCTTAAGGAGAGTACACTCAGTGCTTTGAGCTATACATGTGGACGACCACCAGCAGTCTATGAAGGGTGAGCCCTCATGTTGCAGAGATTGTGGGCTGCAAGATGCAGACAGTTCTAATTCTGTCTGGCAAATATTACTGTAAATTCTATTTCCTATCATAGGTTTAAGTAACATGTTTTTATGTCAAAGTAAAAAAATGGATGTCATATTGCAAGAAACAGTTAATTATGCAGCAAAACCAGGTGACTTCCTTCAAATGGGTTGCAGGTGATTATTACACCCTCTGAACAAATTAGGAGGTCTGTCTATTTGTTGGTTTGTTGTTTTCTTTTTTTTTACACAAGTCAGTAATGAGTAGCATAAATGTTTGTAGTATAAATTGAGTGTCTTCCTTTCCCTTCACTAGAATAAGTTTGTCTTTCATGGGAAACCTGGGTAAGTAGTGAGAGCAGAGAGGAAGTTGTCCTTTTATGAAACACATTTTAATATGCACAGTACAATGTATTGGGTTACTAGAAGCACTTCAGCAGGGGTTGGCCACAGTGGACTACACTGGCTAACCTTTGGAGCCTGAATAAGAAGGTACAAATTAGAGCACTTCTACCCTTGACTGTTCTGATCGAGGATGGTGCTGAAGCAGAACTGACCTCAGAATTAGGGATCGGTGGCTAATTATCTGTCCTGATGAAAGGTATTATGTGACATAGATGCTTATGATAGCAGGGGGCTGGGCTTAGCAGCAGAAAGCCTCCCTACTCAGTGGGGCCTGCATCTCTCCGTCCTTAGACAGAGAGGCTATCTAAAGAAAACCTGTGAAAATACTTCATATAAGCAAAGTATGGTTATATGATTTACAAATTATTCTAGTTGCTGTTCTGCAATCTCATGCATTGAGACAGGCCTCTAGCAATTTTTCCTATTAAAAGCTGTCTTTATCAATATCACTTCAGAATCCAAGCCTAACATGTTGATGCAAGTAGAAGACCCACCACTTCTTGAACCTTGTACCACAAGCCTCAGCCCATCAATCCAGCCTGTCCAGATCCCTCTGTAAAGCCTTTTTATCCTCAAGCAGATCAATACTCCCACCAAACTCAGTGTTGTCTTCAAACTTACTGAGGGAGCATTCAATTACCCTTGTCCAGGTAGTTTTATGTATGTACATATACACAAACAAACAAGGAGACACCAGACACAACAAATGCTTTATATTCTTAGCTATGTTAAAGTCGTGCCACTATGAATTTTTGTGAAAACCAGGGACATAAAGAAACTTTCTTTGCTAGGCTAAAAGGCTATTCTAAAGATGTGTATCTTCTTTCAGATAATTCAGTCATTTCAAATCTTAAATCTTTGTTTTCCTTCATCTTTGCCATTTCAGTGTAGGAGATGTCATAAAGTCTCACAGTGAAATGAAAAGTCCAAACTGTTAAGAGAGACATACAATCTTACTAAATCCAATTCTATAGGACTTTATTTACAGTACTGTATACTGTATACAGTACTGCATACTGATACTATATACGATATACTAACATTATGTATTTCTATTATTACAAATAATTATTTTGTATATGTAATATGTAGTTATGTACAAAGTATGTAAGTGTATTAAGTCAATTAGTTACTCTTTTTTATTTTTGTAGCACACCTTATATGATTCCAGAATTTATTATTGAGATCTGGTGAACTCTTATTTTAGTCAGTTTTTAAATCATAGTCAGTAAGAACCCTTACCTGTAAGTGGTATCTGCAGCTACTTATTTTTAATATATGTAATGCTGGGGTTTTTTTACAAAACATGTAAAAGANCCCCCCAAATTTGGACAGTGTTAAAAATTATTATACAGAATGAAAAACAGCGAGAACTAAAATAGCTACATTGTTGAAAAAGATTTCTGCATGTTACGATGGGAGCTCAAAGCTGGAAACTAGCTTTAGCAAATCATAGTCATATTATATTAATTTAGTTTAAGATAAAATATTTTGATACCAAGCCATTGCTCAGCAAATGCTGTAAAATGTTAAGAAACTAGAAGAGTTTTATTTTCAATATACAGAATTCTTGTGATGAAAGCTTATTTGTCAAATAATAAAAGGACCCAGACATCATCTCTTTATCAATCCTTTGTCAAGTCAATATTTTCATGTTTACATTAGTTAGTAGAAGGAGATATTCCCAAACAGAAAGCTGATTATGAATCATCACCAAAATAAAATATAACGGAAAATGGGAAATGGAAGTATATGCACATTCTAAATAAACTGTTACACAGTGTGGTTTTCTTCAATCAATATAAGTGTTAAACAATACTGTATAATGACAGTTTGCAAAATATAACAACAATAACAGATTCAGAGAGATTAATGTTTTGAATATGTTAAACCCTTAGGAAAGCTGATAAATAGAAAAAATAACAGTTAGCACAAATTTAAAATGCAAGACAGAAACTTGAACAAGAGTCTTGAATTCACTTACAGGTTCCTTTTGTAATGTTTCACACATATTTCTGAATCCCAGTAGAAATGTCATTGTCTGGTTATGCTTTTATAAGCAAGGAAAATAATAGCAAGGACCAAAAAAAAAAAAAAAAAGAGAAAGACGTACTATGAACAAAACAAAACTCTAATCTAGTATTTATCAAGGTCCAGATAGTTCAGAGAAGGAAATTAATAAGCCTGCTTATATGGAAGTTCTTGGGTGTGTGTATTATCTTCTCACTTCTATCTCACTCTCTTTCACAGTGTTGCTGACATCCATATGGCACTTCCTATGTTTTCAGCTAATTGTTGGTCTTATGATAAAGTTATATGACTCTTGAAAAGTTACTGCTTTCAGTAAATAATACTACCACTTATTATGAAGGATCTGAAAGTAGTGGGTTTGCTTTGTGCTCTTTCTCTTTTCTACAGTCATCTGAACATTTGAGACACAGCAAGTTACTGTTTTCATTAAATAATGCTACCACTTATTATGAAGGATCTGAAAGTAGTGGGTTTGCTTTGTGCTTTCTCTTTTCCACAGTCATCTGAACACTTGAGACACAGAAAGGTCTCTTAACCATCCCTACCTTCAGCCACCCACAGCTACATTTGGAACAATGGCTTTCTTCCTCTGCAACTATTGTGCAACAATGTTTTTTGAAGAACGTGGATAATGTCCTAGTAACAATATGAAAGATAGAGAAGGGAGTGGTGCCTGGTGAAGAGTGAATCTGGCATTTTTTGGTCTACATAGATATGCTGACACCAAGGCCACAGATCGGTGATCTAGCATTCACAACCCCTGCTATTCAGGATTGAGACAGCAAGTATTTTAGTTATCTGAACAGTAATCCTAGCAAGAGGCAGTCTGGGCAAAGCTCATACACTCTCTCAACCTTACCATCTGTTTATTGCTATGAAATCCAACAGTGATGTTTGTTTGAATATGCTTGTATTTCTGGGGTTTTTTTAACAAAAACCTCATAGAGCACTGAATGAATAAATTGTGCCCTTCTCTATGCCTTTGCTACACAAGATATTCTGCAGTGTGGTGCTGAAATTCCCAATGGCATGTGTGCTGCATAAAATAGACCTGTTAGGAGGAAAACATACCTTGAGGTTCCAACATTCCTTCAGCCTGAAGGTTTCTCATAAATAATGAAGTATTTTTTAAAGGACAATTTAAATAGTTTGCCTTAAATTTCCTTGTGTTTCTTGATCATCATAATGTGCAGGTTGTGGCTTTTTCTTTACATCTTGCATCTCAGGATGTCTACACTAGATTCATTTTTTGTTGTTGTCCAGATGGTCATTGCTGAAGGACAGAAGGTTTTCATGGTGAAGGAAAAAACCTCTAAATTTAATTTTAGGCATAGGTTCAATTTCAGCCTTCTGAACCATGACTGTGCCCATTTAATGAGAGTTATATGCACACATCAAAGAAAATAGGTACTTAAATATCTGTTTTGATTGGCTGAATCTCTTTAAATAATTTATATATGACTGTAATCACAATATTTCTTGTCTGATGAGCTTATATGCTTGATTCAATGATGGGGAAAAAAACCGATAAGCTAAGTTGTTGATAGTAACTCCCAGGGAAAATATTCTGTACTAAAGGATTGCTACTAAAAGTATTGAAAATCTTGAAATGTTACAAAAATTGAAATTATAAAACCACTGAAGGAAACTATTGCATGTAATCACCATAGACTTTTTCTCACAGCTTGACTCTATGACAGTTTGATGGGTTTATTGCAGTTGGCGTGGATTGCTTTGGCTGAACTAAATGGCAGCTATCTCACATGCCCTTGATTGTCTTCAGATTAATCAGAGGCTTTTGAAGTGATGGCTTTTGTGTGGCTTTGAAGAATGATGCATTTTAAAAACTGTTATATCAAGACATTTTAAAATAAAGGTGTTGTGACAAGACTCAGCAGCAGCATTTCACTGAGTCAATGCAACTATCTACTTGTCTCTTCAGTAATTTGGGGAAAAGATTAGGGAAGCTCTTTGTTATGGCAGTATGAGTCTGCTGTTTTTAAAAAGTGTATTGCTTAAAATTAAATAGTCAAAATAAATTCTCAGAGGTCTGTGACTAAAATATAATCATCTTAGATAAGATACTTAGAGACTAGGGATATATTTAGCAGTTCACATTATATATATATTTATATTTAACAGCTCTCATTATATGGAGAATCCATATTATAAAATAAATTTAATATTAAGGCATTTATTCAAAACTTTGTTCTTCTGTAGGTTTTGATCCAAGCTTCTGCTTATAGGCAGATAGAAAGATACTTAGGCATTTTATATCCTTCGACAGTTGCAAAGTAAAGTATCTAAAAAAAGATGGGGTTCCTCTGGGGTACTTTTGTGACAGTTAAATTTATGCAACATTATGTTTCATTGACTTGTGGGTGACATATGTAGTCTCTCACAAAACAAGGCCAATATGATTAACCATCACTTAGATCGGTTCCTCTCCATAAATCTATCATCTTGAGCTGCTAATATTTACATGTAAGGCACTTAACATCTGAAGCTTTGCCTTATGCGTGGTAAATCATGATGGAAAAATTGTATTATATTGTCTTCTTCTGTAGCAAAATTCCATAATTTGCTTTAAATATTTAGTGTATTGTAGTTATTAAATGTCTAGATGCCAGAGCATAATCTCATTGGAAAAAAAACACCTCTTCCTCAACATAGTGTAATATCTTATTCTGAGACCAGTTTTCCTGATTCTGTTGGGGGTAGGATGGGGTGCTACTGTCCACCCAAGCCGTAGTCACAGAATATTGTTAACATTGCTCTCCTTGTTTTCATCCGCAAGATTTAGTCTGGTCAGTCTCATAGCCTTTTGCTGAATCTCCTCTAAAGCACCTTCCATTTAAACATGTCTCTTTCTCCTCAGGAAATTTATGTAGAGAATGATAAGAAACTGAATCTTCTTGAGAGGTATCTCACTTCCTTTGTTTCTGGAATACCTAAGTTATGGGCCATAGCCTATGTGACGCAAAGCCAGCGTTCATATGTTCCACTCATGCTTGCCCCATGCTAGTAATTTATGTCACAGCCTTGCTTGCTCCTCAGTCCACACAGAGATATCAAGGCTGTAGTGTTTCCTATTATTTTTCTTACATCACCTTATCTGTGATGTTTGTAGAAGATACATGTCATGTAAGGCTGGACTAACACTCCTCTGGGTAACTGCTTTAGTGTAAGTTACAATTAGCCTTTAGTTAAAATCTAAATATGCAGTTTTATAGGATATGCAATTAGATTTCAGTCTCTCCAGTGCTTGAATCTTTTTTCCTTCTCTGAAGTCCTATTAATTTGCAAAAAACTTAACCTACAACTGACCTAATCTCTCTGTTCACATCATTAGAATTCCAAATCTCTGTGGATAAATCAGAATGCAGTGTTGTCCATTCTAGTACTGCTGAACACTTCACCAGCTTATCTGTGAGTCCATCTTCCCTGCTTCTGAGAATTAATTGCAAGCACCCTCACTAAAAGTCAGATCCAAACTTTTGCTAATTAATGCTCAGTAATAGAGCTGACAATGGTAAAAATTAAACTGACAGGCAGAAAAAGAGTAAGGCAGAGTAAGTTATGAACAACTATCAATGACAATTATTTCTGGTTACAGCATCCATTTTTATTAAAGGTAAAGAAGAAACTAGGGAAAGTGTATAAGGGTTCAGATATGGTAATTACTTTTTTTCCTCTTCACCCTTTAACCTTCCAGCTCCCAGTAAAGCCTCTCTAAAATCTATCTCAGTTGAGACTTAGCTTTAAAAATCTATCAAGTGAACTGAAATCCCTCTGAAACCAGGATTCAACACCAGTCTCCTTAGGTGTAGGTTTTGTATACGTAGTGAAATTTTTAATACTGTGACAACAGCAGGGCTCAGCTAGAAACAAGAGTCTCATCTACTTCAGTATCAACAGACAACTTCTTTTTAAAAGGCTATTCGTTAAGACAAGTGAGATACGTACTTCTGTAAATTACAGTAAAGATAATGCAGTGAGATATATAAGCCTTTATTTTAGTCTTTCCCCTTCCCCTTCTCCCCTTCTAAAAAAACCCCATTCTGTGTCATCAAATAATACCAGGAGTAAATATCAAGCGCAAGCTTTCAGTTCCTCTGTCTGAAAGTAGTTATATCTTCATGGTATTTTGGGTAGTTTTCATTTAGATTTGTGGAACTCTCACTGTGACTAATCAAACAAAATACAAAAGAGAAATGTATCCACAAGTTGTTTTTTAAAGGATGAAGAAGAAATACATACAGGCTTATTGAATAGCTCTTCTATAGAATGGATAGAACATCTCTTATTATCTGTTTTCATCTTGTGAGGAGTGAAGAAGGCTTAGCTTACTAGGAAAACAAATGAAATACTCTTTTTATTTACTGGTGAATTCTGGACGATGCAGAGAGATTGCTTTTACAGCATTATTTCTTGTTGTAAACTTTTATAATGTTTTTGCCATCTGATTTGAAATATTGCAGTTTAAGACAGCAGCATTACCTTCAACAGACAGATCCACATGACTGTCTGTTAAAGGAGGAGATATATTTTCTTTTAGCGAAGACTGCTGAATGATTAGGTCATTGCCTTTGGACCATTATTTTACCCCTAAACTCATGAGTTATTTGCTTAGAAGTAAATTATTCCAAAAAGATGTTGCAACCAGAACTGTAGCATTTATACTTTTTTTTTTTCTGAGATACAGATTTTTTAAATTTTTTTTGCAATATTATAATTTAGCNATTATTTATCTGAGTGCCATATTGACCATATAAGAGATGCAAAGTTTTTTTTTTCCTTTCACAGCTGGTTCAGCAGAGCTTATTATGTACAGACAGAGCATCAGAGAGACATAAATGCATTGTTTCTAAGACCAGCACAAGTAGGTTTAATTCTAATAGCAAAGTACAGAGACTTCCAACTAGTTCAGGAATAAACTTGGCTCTTGTCATGTTCGTAAGACCCAATACAGTTCTGTTCATGTTGAGCCTTTGTTTGGCTTACCTCAACCTTTGTTTGGCTTACTCTGTCACAGCCATTATTTTCTGTGTTTTTACTATCATATAGGATATGTCAACCCTCATTACTGAAAACTGCTTTCATTTCTCTTCTAATTCCTTGTTGTTCTTTTTTTCACATGTATTTGCTTTACATCTAAACTTTGCATGTACCCACATCCATGTATCATTTGTATTCTGACAGATTTTCTCCTAGGCATCCTCCTATTTTCAAACTTCAACCAATCTCACCAACATCTCTGTAAGTCAAACTGAAGATCCTCAGTATAATGTCTCTAATAGGACTGTAAACATTGTGATCAGGAGGTCTTAGGCATTTATACTTCTAAAGCACATTTTGACTAATTTATGTGTTATATATTTAACGAAACATGCTGTTCATCTATTGCTCTGTCTCTCCTGAAAGTCTGTGATGGTAAAACTAAAACGGATCAGGCATTCTTTGTAGGTTTATACCTACTCCTGAAATTGTCATACTAGTACACTATTTATTCTTCTCCTGCATTGCACTCCATTATTCTGTGTACTCTCTGGCTTTATTTGGAATGAGATGCAAAATTGTTTGCAATGCAGTACAACACTTTGCAACTGAAATTCTGGGCCACTACTTCATTTTGAAGTGCTGACATTTTAATGAAATGTCCTGTTCTGATTGTGAATGGTGATCTGAGTGGATTAAATTTATGTATAAACACAAAAGCACTTGTCATAATGGATTGACTTGCTAAACTGTCTGTAATTTTACCTTTGCTTACAAGAGTGAATTAGCCCAGCAGTTTGATTGCAAATAAAAAGTGATGTGTTTTTCTCATACAATATTGTAACTTCAGACCTAGTAAATATTTGGTATACTTTATTATAATTATCCATTCTTCATTAAATCACCAAAGAAAACAGTTTACAGACAAGATACAGTTCTTCCAATTATGTGTTGTCTGAATATGACATCCTCATTAGGCTTCCATGAATAGTGTGAGGACCTTTCATTGACTTCATTTCTGGACATATTTACAGTTCTTAGTGGCTTAATTTCACACAGTTATATTTCATCATAATCCTCACAATATTGATGATGATAGTGGTTATGGTAATAATGTTGCTTCAGCATACTATTGATAAACTACTCTAAGGATGGTCATAGTTGGCTACTTCTAATAACCAAGACAATCAGTTCCAGGTTAATTATTGTAAGTTTAAAGATCTATCTTTAAATGCATTCTGTGTGTTTTATAAGCAGTCAAAAGGTCTAAGTTTAATAATCTATTATTAAGGTTATTTATTGGAGAAATGTGATGACTTGATCATTGCCTTTATCATGCATTTTGTTAACTGCAGCCAACAGTCACATCAGTGAAACGCTGAGAGGAATAACAGTATCTGGATATCTTCCACTTTAATGCTGCAGTAAAGTACAAAGGCATGATCAAATTAACAAATTTGAGGTATCTATATGACACACAGCTCTAGAAATCATTCAGACCCCATCAGATTCTAGTCTTGAGGTCTGTGGTAACGGGTTGGACTTGATGATCTTTGAGGTCTCTTCCAACCCTGGTGATACTGTGATACTGATTTGCCAGTTTGAAAATCGCTCAGTTTAGCAGAGACTGAGAGTTAACTATGTGATGATTATTGTGTAGTGAACTGGTTCATTCAGTTCCTAATTGACAGGTTGTTGTATCCACAAAAGCTAATGGCACACTTGGCACTCTAGTTTGCACTATTGGTAGAAACAGTGAGCGCTGAATGGGTTATACAGACTATGCTGTTGTCTTACGGTCACAAACAGTAGTTCAGTGGCAGCAATTATATACGCCAGGGGGAAATTGGAGCAGCTTTTTTTCTGATGTGAACAATGCAAGGCTCACAGTCCACTTTGATCCTTTCACAGGAACTAAGTATGTTACAGAAAAGGGAAAAAAAATATTAGAAGTATAATTTGTCATAGCTAATCACCATATTTGGTGCACCAAATTTGGTTTGTGTGTACCAAGCAAATATACTCGCGAGTTCTCCAATGCATAGCATATCTATCTGTATGATAATTCCCAGTGATTGAGTGGTCTTCTGAGTGTTAAATAACACAGCGTATCAATATGTGAAATAACTTTCTACCTTTACTACTATTTTTACATACACTGTGGCTGCAGCAGAGCATCTTGTATACTAAAATGTAATGCCAGTTTAGGAATCCCTCTTTCATTAAGGAGGGGAGTATATCACAGTATCAGTACGCTTATACAGTACTTACTACACAGTGAATAAACAAAGCAGATAGCAGACACACAGGAGTGAAATTTTTCTCATATGCTAGCAATTGTTTTCTTTGGCAAACCCTGACAATTTTGAGCAGAGAGAGAAAGACAAAGAGAAAGGGGGAAAGGGAGAAAAGGAGAAGGAAAGAAAGAAGGAAAGAAATAAAGGAAAGAGAGAGAAAGAGAGAAAAAAAGAAAGAAAAAGAAGAGAAAGAGTAAGAGAGAGAGAGAGAGAGAAAGAGAAAAAGCAGCAAACAAATGAAAAATCAACAAGATGAAAGAAGGAAACTCACATTTAAAATATCCTCATGATTCCTGGCCTCCCTAAACAAAAAATAGAGTTCTGTACTTAAATTTCAGGTTTTTTATAAGTTCTTTTTACTACTTCATATTCCATATTTATTCCTTTATCAGTTGTTCAGATTCTGTTCCAAACCAGTAACTATTGATGAGTTATGTCTTTATGATAGAAACATACTGCAAGGAGAAAAAACCAAAGTATTAATTAGAGATGACTAAGTAGCAAAATTTGAGCAAAGTAGCAAAACCTGATACTTTAATCACTGGTATTGGATATGTTCTGTAGGTCATGAAATTGTACTAAACAAAATACAGAACATGCTAAGTAGTGCTTACGTGACCTTCCTGTGTTTGATGTTTACCTCTTTTACTAAGGCCCAGAGGAACTGGAGATACAGGTCTTCCAGCGTTCAGGGACTAGTAAGCATGCTCATCTGCTAAAAATCATTTCTCTCCCCCACAAATGAGCAACTGAGAATGCAGACTTTATTTTAGAGGACTAGGGAGATTGTTGTATCTGAGATTTATTTTTGTTCAGCTCTCAGAATTGCGTACATGATAATTTTTAAATGCTGTTGGTGAAATGAATTAATTCTCGTACACTTCTTTTGAAGACAAACCATAGTCCTTGTTTACATACATTTTCATTTGTGGTTTTTAAAAAATTCTTCCAACATTCTGTGTTGTAAAATTGATCTAATAGGGATTCACCTATTGATTGCCACTTGTAAAGTTTGTTGGAATGAGTGGCAATGAGTTGGAAAATCCAGATTATCTCTGTTCTAGCTTACCTCATTTATATTTCAAGTAAGTCAGAACCACATCAGAATATTCAAAAAGTAAACGTACATCAGCGTTCCTAAACACCAAGCTCATGCGGTCTGAACACAGATTCTCAGTGCACGCTGAAGATTGAAGACATGCATACACACACATACCCTTCTGAGTGAATATCTAAGATTCAATTTGGACCCTGCTGATTGTAAGTTTGCTTTTCTTCCGATGGATTGGAACTAGATGATCTTTGAGGTCCCTTCCAACCTTACCATTCTATGATTCTATGATTGTGAGGGAGGGAAAGGATGACAACTGTATTAGGTTACTGCTAACTCAACCCTCTTCTCTTGTTACTCTCCTTCACTTAGTATTGCTTAGAGTAGAACAATACTTTACATGCCCAAATTACTCCGTGTCCTGATACCATCCTGTGCAGCCAGTCATGCATCATCATGGATCTCCCATATAATTTTGGCTCGTCTATTTCAAATTCCGGTGTATCTGTCCCCTCAAACCAGCATTATCCCACTCACTGACTTTCCAATTCGTGAATTCTGGTTTCAGAGTCAGCTCTCTCTCATTTTATTTACTTGTTTGTTTGATGAGAGGAATAGGGAATATATTATTTTTCTCAGGGAGTCTCTTTTAATACAAATGTCATTAACTACGATGTCAGTTTCTGAGGTAGCATCTTTTGAAAATGTTGACATCCTTGTTACACTTGTACATTACAATAGGAAGTTCATTGCAGGTGATGGACTGCTGAATACTAGCATCAGAGTACAGAAAAGGGATACTTTTCCTCAGTTCCAGGTTGTTCAATGCAAAAACTAGGAGACAAGGAAATTGTGATACTGTGCTTTGCTGACACTCAGGCAGGAAATGAACCCTTTGAAAAAAAAAATTTAAAAAAAAAAAAAAAAAGATTGTGAAAAGGATGGGATCAGCTAAAAGTAAGAATCAATCTGGTTTTTAGCCTTATTATTGCTGGGTAGATTAATGGTTATCTGACAGTACAGGTCTGATATACAGTTTGAGGAACATAAGTGCTGCTCCCATATTATAAAACATAATTTGATTAGTAAAGAGTTCAGAGTCGAACAAAGGAAACACTAAATTTGTATATCAACGTTCAATTTTTTACCTTCTTGATATATAGGTTTTTAAAGTTATTTTATCGCTCTTTCTTGCCCAAAATTGTAAGCTGCATATCATCTGTCTCATTCAATCAGTATGAACAATATTAAGAAACACCTTTACCTGAATTATTGCGATGAGAAATCTGGATTGGAGCCTATGTCTTTAACAGAGATATGTCTATAATGCAGTTGTCCATTAGCTTTCCCTGAAGTCACAAGCTACTTATTGAGACATACTATAAAACTTTACTGCACCTGTATTGGGTTTGGCTGAGGTGGAGTTAGTTCTCCCCACAGCATCTTTTGTAGTGCTGTGTTTTGCAGTGGAAAGGTGTTGATAACAAACCAGTGTTTTTGCTGCTTCTAAGCAGTGCCTACACAGCACCAAGGCTTTGCTTTTCCAGTGTTTCCCCCAACCAAACACTAGGCTGAGGGGCAGGCAAGATGACCCAAAATGACCAAAGAGGCCATATGATGTCAGCCCAGATGTGTAAGATAAAGAAGGAAGTGTGGGGGCATTCATTAATGGCATTTGTCCCCCAGAGCAACCGCTTATTGAAGCCTGGTTTCCTGGGAAGCATCAAGACATTGTCTGCTGATGGAAAGCAGAAAATTATGCTTTGGTTTGCTCTTGCTTGTGTGCATGACCTTTGCTTTCTCTTTTGCCCTATTAAACTGCTTCTGTCTCGACCGTAGGCCTCTTGTATATTTTCCCTCTCCCTTGTACTTCTAAGAGGGAGAGTAATAGAACAGCTTGTCTGGACCCCAGCCAGAGCCAAACCACTACAACGCTAAATCTCCACTGAGTACCTCTAGGATGTTCAGAAATAAAAGAAAGAGTATCTGTACAAATCTCGGCCTGTTAGCCCCAGGTAGTACTTTCAATATGGCATTTTCAGCTTTTAAGAGCAACCAAACAATATCCTATGGCAGTGACCCTGTGCTCCTTCAGTCAGTCCACCTTGTATCAGTGGACACCCCAGGATGGTGGAGTGTCCATTGTGCAGTTATATCTTTGCCACATTTTTAGACAATACCTCAGAACTCAACATATGCAACCTACAATATTTTGTGCACTGAGCACAAGAACTGTTGCCCTTTGGCAGCCTACTTGCTGTGGAATTAATTGTGGCTTTAGGTTTATTGTATTTCATTATATGACTAGGAAATTGCTACTGAATGTAGCAGCAACTAAGATACCAAACTTTAGTAACGGAAAAAGCCCATACCATTCAAACTTTACATTTTAACAAACAAAAGACCCATCTATGCCACCTTCCCCATTTTACACATAATTCTCCTGTAGAGTTTTTCAGAGATTCAATAAGTAAGGTATTTATGCTTGCTAGGACAGAGTTTGGAGCTACACAATCACTGAGTGCAAAATAACAGCATAAAATAGGCATATCTTATACTGAGTTAACATCAATTGTAAAGTAAAAAGTCATGCTCATCAAGGAAAATGTTACCCGCTATATATATTAAAAGAAAGTGAACACTTATTGCATTACAATTACAACACATTTTTAGGAAAGGAAAATATTGTTTGCATGTGATCTTTTAAGATTTTGACATTTGTCTTTTCATTTCTTAAATTCAATATATTTAAAACAGATCAGATCTTACACTACCACAAAATTACATAAACTCTCGTGGAATTACATTGGATTAAAACATATCTAACGTGTATTTGAGAAAATTAGTCTAAAAAAATAATACTGTATTAATTGTAAACTTCCCTATGAATGTTCACAAATGTGATAACTTTTTCTATCAGCACATTTGATATCAGGTATATTAAACTTAAGTTATTTTTTCATGTAGCTACCTTGAGAAAATGTCATATATCATGATACAATTTTGAAAGCTATTCGTATTTTGGTTTGTGTAACTCCCCAAAATTTTAAGAAGTGGAACTTACATGTGACCTGTGTTTCAGTGGAACCTGCAAGACTGTCATAACCATCAAATATAATACCAGTTTCAGGTATTAGTTCCACATGTCTATTATTTTTATCTCTTGTAGTTTAAGTTCATAAACCATAACCTCATGTGTAATTTAAATCAGTCATTTCTGGACATTCATAAATATGTATTTGATGCAAGGGATAGACCAGAACTCACTCCCAAGATGCTGTTCGGGCTAAGTGGAATCTCCTTAGGAACTGCTTCAAAGATCAATTCTTCTTGTCCATAAAAAATAAGTTTAAATTGTCTTCTACGAGCCTGCTGTTAGCAATTGTACTGTTACATTATGTATGATTCTTTGACTGCCCATTGCCTCAACAAACTGCACAGAGCTCCATTAGTGATTTTCAATTTCATGCTAACCTTTGCAATTTATTAGTGTTGTTTAGACTAATGTACTATTATTTTGCATATTTTATCTCCTATTTCATTTGCTATTCATATGACCTAACAGTTCAGTATAAGGGATCAATAAGCCCTCTAATTGTTTTTACATTCATATTAGGAAAAGAAGGAAATCATACAGGCAACCCAACTAATAGTCAATTAGGACCAAGTTAAGTTTTTTAGCAATTCTCGTTCTTCCCTCCAGTTTGTCTGCAGATCTGTCTGCAGGTTTCCAAGCAATGACATAATGACCAGATGCACTTATTCATGAGAATAATTTGGTTTAGTAATGATCCCCTAATTGTAGAGAACTGGACTACGCTCATGTGGGTTCTTTGCCAGTGTGCTGTCTCCATATATAAACAGCAAGATTAAATCCAGCTTAAATATGACCTACTTCTAAGAAACAAATGCAGTTCAACATCTATTTTGGTCTTGATTTTGCCTTTCCCAGAGTTGTGCACTGTTTTGGAGAGGGAAATATTCAATATTAGTCTGAGGAAAACGTAGTACTTCTCCCACTGAAGGTTATATATACTTTTTGAGTGCTTGAATGCTGCATGTGGTAAAAAAAAAGCATTAAAAAAGTCAGCAAGCACCACTTTTCATTTTCTAATTAGGACTTCACACCTTTTAGAGTCCCTGTTCTTAAAATATAGAGAAAGAACCAGTGCTACAAAAATAGACATTTTGAGAGTATTAATAAAGTGCTTTGAAGTATTCATGGAAAATGTGTATGTAAACAGATGTCAGAATTGCTAAAACATTCATAGAAGCAAGGAATGAAATTTTAAGTATCTTAATGGTACATTGCAAACAGGGAGTAGGACTGAAAGTTTGAACGCTCCTTAGGGTGTGGATCAAGGCATAAATGATTCCTCAGTAAAGACTGTAGTAGAAGTAGCACTTTAGAAAGATACGAAGCATCAAAACTCCTGTTTTCTTTGTGGACATTTGTCTTTCATACAAAATTTAGCATATGTAGGTTTTCAACACAAAAGCAAAGATACAGGAAGTTTTCGAAAAGGCAAGATAGGCATTAGTTGGTAAACACAGGATAATTTCACAAGGCTTCACTATTTTTTAATGATTTAGATATTACACCTCAACTGCTGAAAATTCATCAAAGACTTTTTATTCAGCTAAGAGAGAAATAAAGCCTTTGTTTCAACAGGAAACTCCATTTCCCCCAAAATTATATCAACAACAAAAACCGTAGATGAATTTTGGATACAATTTTTTAAAATCTAAAAAAATTACTGGAATGTTTTGTGTTTAGAATTCCTGCATTTAGGATGGAAACCAAAAATACTTACCTTCAACCTGAGCAAAATAGATTTCCAAAATCAGTTCCATTCACTGACACTGTTATGAGGGGAAAAGTCAGTTGGTGTGAGTACCCAGGATTTGCAGCATGCAGATTTAGTTCTTTTTGTCATCACCAGATGCCTGACTCTCCTGGCTGAGTACCTTGACAATCCTTCATGTCCCCAGTTGTGCATAACCAATACAACTAGACTGCTCCAGGAGCAAGGCCTATAAAATCACAAGTATCAAACAAATTTTCATGTTTCTGGTAGGAAATAAAATCTTTCCCTCATTATTCAATTAACAAACAAAACCTGCATGTATCCACAAAGTATTTTTCGTTTGGCGTGTCATCATAGTCAAATTAAATTGCAACTGTCTCTGGTCAGTCGTGTGTACATACACACACATGGAGTAACAGCTATATGAGCTCAGTTTCTTCAAAGTTGCAATTTAAAAGTTGGTTAGTTGTAAATATTAGGTGTTTTACTAGTAGACTTGCCAACTTCATGTTTCCCATAATTTTATATAGGAATGCAATAGGTATATGAATCACAGAATTATTTCAGTTGGAAAAGACCTTTAAGATCAAGTCCAACCATTATCTGCCTCTACCAAGTCTTGTGCTAAACCATGTCCCTTGACACTGCATCTATGTGTCTTTTAAATACCTCTAGGAACGGTGATTCAACCACCTCCCTGGGAAGCACATTTCAGTGTTTGATAACCCTTTTGGTGAAGAAGTTTCTATGGAAGACATCAATAGTAAAATCTCTGACTATCCTTTTTTCTCCTGTCTTCTTCCCCATTTAGACAGCCAGCCAAAGTTTCTTGGCATACCAGTGGCTTCTTTCACTGTCAGCATATGGAGAAGATAGAACTCCTTTCTACATTCCCCTCTGACACATGCAGACCTCATTTTACCCATCTGGATTTGCCATGATTCCTCTTCAGAACCCAACACATTTTCCTTCCCAGGGCCAATGTAGGGAGAGTAGTGCCAAGTGTGAAAGGTCCCTTAAGATGTCTAATGAGTGCAAATGTTTGCTTCATAATGGCGGTTTTTTCAGTGCATTGTCTAAACAGGAGATAGTCCTAAGATGTCAGAACAGCACGGAGACAGAATGAATTTCTGTTTACAAAAGGACCTGCTTTCTCAAAATCTGTGAATAACAGCAAAAGCTGAAGCTTTGTCAGACTACAAAAAGTGTTGCAAGTGGTGTAGCTATTGCAGTAATTGTATTTACAGTGAATTCTCAACCTAGACAGGGCATAGTTAAACGTACATAAATATTTGGGGATATGTACAGATCTGCAGTGATTAAGTATCTGCCTTAAACTATCATTTTGGGGTTTTGCTTTCTCTTTTGCTGAAAAATATACATGTATGTATAGCAGTGGGTCAAGCAGATACAGACTATTAAGATGAAAAAGTAAAGCAGGCATCTGTGCTGAGAGATAAATGGTTGTGGTTCACAGCACTAACAATCTCTGCTGATGCAGCTGGTAGAGATCGTAAACCCCATGATGAAAATATCTCCATATCCATATTATGATGCACTAAAGCACTGCAGGCACAGATGGCAGAACTTGTAAGTCCTCTCAGAAACATAGTTATGGTTCACAACATTTTCAGATTCTTCTGAAAGAGCGAGTATAGCTTGTAAGCCCTGAGGAGAAGTTGATGGCACTTACATGCTATGCCAGTTCAGGTGGCAGACCTCGTAGACATTGGGAGAAAAAAAAGAACTGTGATTCACAATGCCTGTCAGAGAAGTGCTAGCATTTGCAAGCTCTGATGACGCAGTCAGCAAAGCAGAGTTTTGGCATGTTTATTTCAGAANAAAAAAAAAAAAAAACCCAAAACACAATGTGATAAAGTTCCTTTTATTTCCGGTTAACCACCTCAGATAGATAAAAGACTAAATCAGTCTTCCTAGAACTTCACCTGTCAGTCCCAGACAGTCCCATTAGTTCTTCTTGGACCTTTAATAAAACTGTACAGAAAAGCTTTATTGTGTTATGCAAAATGGAAAGTTACATAAGGCATAAATGAAAGACCTGTAATTAAGTGTTCTCATCTAAATACCTTGTTTAGAAGGAAGTTCATGGATATTTCAGTACCTTCAGAAAAAAATGCCCATATCAAAGGCCATTCATTTCTCTGAGAATTTATTCAGAAGACCTATCAGCTTCACTGTGAATTGAATAGGATCTGTAAAGAGATGACGTATGAATTTAAGAACCCTTAATTTTTCTTTATTCGTGTAGCCATTTCCTCTTTAGGAACAGTTCTATAATTGCTTCTTTTTTAATTATTGAGGTAGTATTTTTATATGAATAAGTATTTAAAACTGTAGTGATTAAGATGTCATTGAGTCACCAGTAATTGCTGGTTTATAGAGCAAGTTCAGAAGACTATTGAACACAGAGATGAGTAAAAACCATTGGAAAACAGAGGAAAGCCTCTGAGGCATGCAGTGTTGCTCTGCCAACCAGACTTTACTACTCAAGTGTTACCCAAGAGCAGATGCCTACCAGTTGGAAGCATTGAGGCAGGAACTGTTGTGTGTGATGTGAGAACAGTAATGTTGATAATTTGGTGTTCTTGAGTACCTAGAGAGATGTGAAAATTAAGTAGCTGTGACTTAACAAGTGCAAGATTGTTATTAACCATATTAAAAGAAATATATGTATATTTTAATGAGACTATTTGCAATATACACATAACACATTTTATGTGTTTTTATCATTATTTAAAATATTCACAAATGCCTGTGTGAACTAGTGTAACTAAACACTGCCCTTCAACTAAAAAGAATACACAAGCAGAAGGTATGATTTTTTTCTGGTTTTTTTGTGTCTGAAGTACAAGATCAGAGTGCTGTAACCTTTTTTAAAACATTAAACAAACGTAATCTTCACTTGTCATAATTATTTGACATTGAAAAAAAAAAATGAAAAAATGAGCCCCCCACGTCCCAGAAAGTTTTTTGTTTTATTTTTTTTAATTTAAAAAAAAAAAGAACAAATTAAAAAAGATTATCTCTGCAAATGGAGAAGTGTGAAGCAGGAAAAAGTTTACCATAATTAACTAGCAAGTATTGCTGCCATACCAAAAGGAATCATTTAACTGTACAAAATTAATTTCTAAGCTTTAAATTGCATACTGTTGTGAGGCAAATGGAAAATTTTAAAATATGAATGTGAAAAACTTACCAGCATGTAGAAAACAACTTCTTTTCAGATTTCTAAGAGGTGTTATTTTCTGTCTTACATGACAAGGTCATTTTTCAATTTTCTTAGCACTGACTTGACTTTCATTAGGATTATATTGTTTACATGTTATTTAGGAAAATTTTGAGACAGTTAGGATATATTTTACCATTTCATTTTCAGTTTTCCTGACTTATTTTTAAAAATTTAAGTGATAATGTGACAGAATACTTAGCAGATACATCTTTCCACATGTACATTCTGGGGATAAAATTCTGTGTTCACAGGTAGAGACATGTGGAGCACATAGTGGTCTTCATTTGTGTGTGTCATAAAGCAAGACAGTAGAACAACTTGTGTTTTAACTTCTTCCAGTAGAAAACTGCTTTTAGAATTGTGTTGGTTTGAGGCTAATTGGAATATTTTAATGGAGAAAATTACACTATAGGCTGTGAAAAGAAAACATGGTGATGTCTACTTCACTCATGGGCTTGCTGAGATGTTTGGGAAAAGAACTCAAAACATTAGATAACTCAGTCTGTCTGGGGGTACAGCATCTCGGGCGGTCTAGCAGCTTCTGACTTTCTTCTCTTTGCCGATTAATCGTCACTAACCACTTTTCTTCTAACCCCCTCTGGCCAATCCTCCAAGCTCACCTTGCACATAAGGCAAACCTTGGTGTGAGGTATAGGGGTGGGGAGAAGGTGGAAGGGTGGTTGGGAGCCCCTCCTGGGGTCTCTGATTTCTGGGAGGGGAGTTGTGTTTCTGTATTACCTTTAACTTGTATATTTCTGTAAATATTCCTGTATATTGTGTCTATCTCTGCTTGTACATTGTGCTGAGCTGTAAATAGAGCTTCAGTCCTTAACTTGCAGCTGGCCGAATTCTAGTCTGGGTCATTTAACAAAAGACGGGGGTGGGGGGGCGAGGCAGGGAACTCCCAAACCATCATAAGAATCAATACAAATCTAAAAGCAGTGCCTTTTGAAGGCTTGAAGGAAAGGTGTTCAAAGCACCAGTACCGGATAACTGGATATTTGTATAACAGATCTAAAGCCAAGCTTGTGGTAGATTTCTTAGTATTTTTCCATGTGACTATAAAACTTAAATGACACAGATAACATACAAAATGGTTTTGGGGAAAAAAATAACTAGGAGAGATAGACAGTTTAATCTTTGTTGTTATTTTAGCTAATAATGTGTAACCCATATGAATTTATAGCAGACTAAATGCTCTAATAGCATTTGAATACACTAGTTGTCCTATGCATGCACTACAGTTTCTGCTGTCAAATAATTATGGCTTTTCCTTCATTCTCTGAAAAATACTTTTATGCTTCAATTTCCATTCTCCAATAACATTTCTTCATATATTGTCCTCATATAAATCTGTAATATTATTAAGAGCTAGAGAAAAATAAAAAACTGGTTTTATTCTCCTCTCCCCAGTAAATTACCTTCACATATTGTTTTCATATGGATGTGCCATTTTATTAAGAGACAATACAAAAAACCTCTGCTATTATTTCCCAAGGCAGTGTTTAGGATTTCATGAAAATTTCAGTTAAGATGATATATAATACTTCTCAAATATAGCTGAAATACTAATTAATACATGTCTTCAAAACCCACATTACTGAGTAATTTTTATTCTTGGTCTGTTATATGTGGAAGTAGAGGTTAAATGGCATGTGTAATACACAGTCAAAACATTTAGGTCAAGTTGTTGCACTGTATTTCCAAAAATTCCATTGATGCTCCAGAGGAAATATTTGTAAATGGAAATGTCTGTTATTACTGAGTCATCTTCCTATGATAGTTACTACTCTCAACTCTAAAAGATCTCTGGGGAAAAAGATTAATTAGGTTTCAATTATGCTACAGGAAAAAAAATGTACTTTACATACTTATAATCTGAAAAGCATTGTGGTGTTTCTCTAATGTGTTCAAAAATTCAAATATATTTTTAAAAGCCGTTTAAAAAGTCAGGCCAAACTCAGGCTAATGGAACATGATGTCATCCTTAAAAGTGATGTATTCCCTATTCTTCTGGGCCTTGCCGTATGACATTACAAAGATACTGTCTGGGTTTTGTGTGAATCCTTGCTTACATTTTTTGAGGAGATTAATCAAACCAGTTGATAGATGTAGAGGATTATTTCTACAGCTTTGCATGGCTTTTGAAAAAAAACAAACGTCTAGCATCTTTTATTTTTTTCTTCTCTGTACAAAAATAATTGCTTTCTGCAATGTCCTACTAGCACTTGATTTTTTTGAAACAAATAGCTGATGACTTTTAGGCATTTTGAATATATATTGTCAGATAGTAGAATATAATTTTCTGCCATTAACACAGAGTAACAGAAAGGATGGTGGGGTTTTTGTTTGTTTTTTGTGGCGGGGTTTCAGTTTCTCGGTATTTGGAGATTAGTTTGAAATACCTTCTCCTGAATCTTAAGTAAAACTGTATCTGAAACATGAACAACCAGAAAATTGTGAGAGATTAACTTAAAGAAAAGTTGACTAATGTAGTCAAGTAATACAGCACTGTGATTACATTTTTGTGGAAATATATTCTATTTATTCACTGAAGAATGCACCCAAAGTTTACAAGACTGACTTAGCATCTATATTTTAATCTGGTCTTCCTCAAATTTTTGCACTGGGCCTGCTTGATCTGTGTATAAAAGCACTTGGAAAACTGATTGTTTCAAACAACTCCCTCTTAATTTATGTGTTCTTGTTGTGGACTGAAGCTTTTCTCTTTCAAGAATTTCAAGTCGGTATTATTCACTTTATCCAAGAGCAAAACTAGTGCATAAATATTGACTGGTTTTGATTTAAGTTTCTAATCTCTGCAGATGAGTGTGCATTTGTCACAGAAATTTTGTTTCCAGCCTAGATCACAAGATGTTAGACAAGGATTTTGTTCTTTCATAAAGAAGAGAAAGATATTTATTATACCTTCATTAAATCATAATCTTGTTTACTTAATAGTCAGCAGTAAATATCTGGTTTATTTCCAAGCAGTACAAAATTGTAGACAGAGCAACATTATTCATTAATAGAAACAGCACCTTCCTTTAAAAAAAACAAACAAAAAACAAACCAAAAAACAAACTGTTAAATCTTTTTATCAATAAACTCATCCCAATAGGGGCTGAGTAATCTGAAGTCCAACTGAAACAAGTAAATGAAAGATTACAGGGAACGTTTGTATAAAAGAGAGGCAGGTTGCTGTGGACATTTTGGAACCATTTGGTTATGCAGGTCAACCAATTTAAATGTAGCTTTATGAAGGCCCTCCAAGATACTAAAAATGAGGTACACTAAAAGTCCTGGAATTAATGTACTGCAGAATGCTCAGTGGAAAACACTTAATCACTGACAGCAGTAAAGACTCATTGCACCTTCTCCAATTTTACAAAAATTTGAAAGAACAGAATAGAAATTAGAATAGAATGGAGTGGGATAGAATAGAATGGAATAGAATGGAATAGAATAGAACAGAATAGAATAATAATTATTTCAGATGGAAAAGTTCTACAATGATGTCATCCAACTGCCTGGCCACTTCAGGCATATGTGAAGTACACTCATTTGCATTTTTTTTCATAAAAAAATGACACACACCCCAGTTACCAAAAACAGCTAAGATTGATGCTACTGTTAACAGTACTGGACAGCTCTGTGTCCTTAGAATAGAGGACTATCTATTTTTATGACAGCAATTTGGAAATTTCTTATTAACTGCTAGCAGAATTCACCTTTGTGTTCTTGTTAAAGTCTGTAACACTTACCCCTCCAGGAAATGTAGTTGACCCTTTCTGCCCCCATCACCCTGAGGGTATAGTCACTCACTGCCGGAACACCTTCCAAATGACAAATCCCCAAGTCGTATGGTAGTCGCCATTCATTCTTGTAACTGCTGGAAAGTTTTCTGGATATTCTTCAGAATTTTAGCATGTCTGAATCCTTTACAAAATTAAGATCATAAAAAACATTGGTTTATGTAGTTGAATTCCATTACTGGAATACAGGTTTCACAGACTGGCTGCACATACTCTCGTACATCAGCAGCCAAGTCATGACTGACTCCTGTCAGCCCCCGTAGCCAGGATGATAGGTCTGCTCCCTTGCAGCCAGTGGAGTTATCCACCTACTTCTGAAAAAGCCAGGAGCTGAGAATGGTTCAGACTTTTGTTATCTGGAGATGGGAAGAACAAAGTAACAAAACTCATAGTCATTGTGTCTGTATTTACTATACCCTCTCTAGTCCAGAAGACCAGTTCCGATTTCTTATTGTCCAAACTACTTAAGGTTCTTGCATGAGCGAGCCAGCAAAATATAATAGAATTTATACAGCAGGGAAAAGACTTGGCATCAGAATAGGATGTGTTGTGAGTCTGGTTATATACAGTTATTCTATGTTTATTGTCTATTACTGCAGGGAATTTTAGAAATTAATAATTGTAAATTTAAATATTTATCTGAAACCTTGAAGGCCTTTAACTAAAGTTGTATAGACGTTTCGCTGTCATTTTAGCCAGAAAACATTCAAGAGCATTGCTTCGTAATATCTATTTTTCCCATTGCTTTAAGGCAGAAGAAGTGTTCATGTGTCTGTAATTTAGATTTTATGCCAAACTTCTTGGAATATTGCATTGGAATTGAGCCCACAGAACTGTATATATTTTGTGGAAACAGGACAGCTTAGAAACTACAGATCAAAGGAAGATGTTCTTCTTTATCTAAAGTATGAACCTGACATTTGGAAATTGAAAATTAAAAAGAGGGAAAAAGAATTAGGGGGATGAACTTATCTGTAACAGGTTATTGTTACAATATTTTTAATACATCATTCTGGTGAGCATAATCCTCTCCTATAGCAAAAGGCCTTCCTCAAAGCCAAATGTAATAAAACTTCTGTGGAAAACAAAGACAGGTGTTCAGTCCATCTGCTTTAGGTATCTAATTTAAGGAGTATGTATAAGTTAGTTTCACTAAACTCTCTCTCTAGTCATTGGAGAGAGGGAGGCTGCTCTAGAAGCCGATTCAAGCAGTCATGCTCTACACGGTACGGTGGCACAGCCTGTCTCTTTCCACTGGCTGCCTGCTGAACTTGGCTCTTGATTTAGAAATGTAAAGTTAAAATGCGTAGATTAGATGTAGTGAATACCAAAACGAGTACTAATTCATATCCACATTGTATATGTATATGTTTTGGTCTTTTATTTATGCCTGACACAAAGTTAACTGTAGCAATTGAGATTTCATTTTACGTTAATGTTTTGTGTACAGAAAGAAGGCATGTCATTGTAAAACATTTTTCAAGTGATAGAAGTTTTCATATATGGTGTTTTTCTAGTGTGCTAACAAAATAAGAAGCAAACCAAAAATCACTAAGCTGCCGTTGATATTTAATAACACAGAAAGAGGAAATACACATATTTTTAAAGAGTCTGGTAGAGTTAATAGGAGTTTCTTTGACAGATAGCTTTACCCAGCAAGTTATTTTGTTCCAGAGCATACTGGCAAATTATGCTAAACCATCTGACAAGAAAATTCTTATTTAAATCTTCCAAGGAGAAACTCATCACTTTTTTTCTAGGGAAAATTTTTGCTTCAAGTACTGCATCACAATCCTGGCTGGTCTTTATTTGCTTTGAGCATCATATTGATTATCTTGCTGTTGGAAATATTTTCAGATATTCTTACCAATACATTTTAAAGCTGCAGCTTGTGCTTCTGTCCCTCAGTTACCAAGGCTGTGTAACATCAGGGACACAGGTACCTTGATAAATTACTGGTGGCATGACGATTATGGAAATGGTCATTGACTGGTCATCAATTATATTTTTTTTCAAATCAACATCCACAGTTTGCATCATGAATCGAGATTTTATCAAAATCTCTTTGCTATGACACAGCTCTTCCTAGAAAACTTCTTCTGAAGAGTGCTACAGCCTTAGTGGTCATGCATGATCTGCTGTGCATGAATGGAAACACTGAACCACAGCGTGGCCTCAGGTGATCCAGTGTTGTTAGAGGATCACTGGGCTACCGCATACTCACAGGAAGATTATTGGCAAAACACATTAATTTTAAGAACCAGGCTCTGGACAGAGAGAATCTCTTTTAATTTTTTTTTTTTTCTTTTCAATTGCCAATAAATGATAGTGTACGAATCTGATTTGCTATTAAATTGAAGGCAAATTGTTTCTGAACCATGATATAATAGACTTTTATATCTCTCAAACAATTTCTGTAGCAGGAAATGTAATTTGTACATCTTTGAAGAGACAATGTAGTGTTTCATTATTTCTTTCCAACACTTTTAATAATTGTAGTAATTTTAGGTAAGTGAAGCCCAAATAAATTACTCTCAGTGGTATTATTGCTTGCTATTTTTCTAATTTCTAGTTCTTTACTGTTTGCAAAGGATTATCTACATATGAAACAATGAATAAATACCCCATGTAATGATTTTAAATGAGGGGAAGGGGGTCTTAAGGCCTCATTTTCTTCTGTGTCACTTGAATTTATCTGCTCTGGACTTTCTTTAGCTGATTTTCAGAATTAGCTTTGGGAAAAAGGGAGGAAAAGGGAGACGCTATTTTAACAGGTGACACAATTCTGACCACTTCAGCAATTTATGATAATAAAAAGGTACAAAAGATATCCTGAAAATACGTAAGAAGGTTGCATCTCTGCTAGGAACTTCTCCATAGCAGGATGTGACATCTTTTCTATATATTTATCACAAGATAGATATGGTAGATAACAGATGGGAAAAAGAAAGAAAATTAACTAACAGGAACATACATAATGGAATCAAGTCACAAAGAATTTTTTATCATTAAATTCTGTTACTGGAAATGTGAATAAGTTGTATTTTTCCTGAATTCCAGTCTTATTCACAAACAATAGCAAGAATATGTGTACATTTACTTAATAGTACCAGTTATTTCAAACTTCTTACAAATAACAAAAAAACAAAAAAATTCTTCACAACAATTTTTTTAACACAAAGACAGATTAAATTTTATCAGTCGTATGCAATTCCTTTAAAGAACTATAAGGAGATTATCCATCCTCTTTCCACCCCAAAAAAATCAGTATTTTGTCTTAAGTAATGAATACATAGTTTCAGTTTCATTCTGTATACCTAATATTTTTACACAGATGATAGGAAAATTTTGTCATTACTACTTCCTTACTTAAATTAAGTTATCATCCAAATCTGGGAGCGTAATTCTTCTCTAAAAAGCTCAGTAAAACCTTTATTTGTATTTAGACGGTTTGAACATAAGAATAAACCAGGGAGGAAATGAGATTCTGTTCTTGGTGTGTGGTCTCACCTTTTTTTGAGCCTTTCTTTGGCTCCTTGGCTAACATGCTATCTGACAGTGAGAAGAAAGGTGGTTTCAGCAGATTTTATCACTATTACAGTATCAGTCACAATAAATATTGACTGAGACTTCAATTACAGCCCATTATTTTTCCATAGAAGGAGAAAATGTTAATTATATTATTACAAAGAGCATAACCTTTTCCTAGTAAGCAAATCTGAACAGTGGGTTGGACCAGTCAGGAGATTTAATTCAAAGACACGCATCTTGATCTCAACAAAACCTCTAATTCAGAGGCCTGGAAAGACTATCTCATGGTCTCCTTTGATTTTCACTGCTTTTGCACACTTGATTTGCAGTAATAGTTTATTCCCAAAGCAAAAAGTGCTTATAACATTGGATGCATTCCTTTTAATTTGCATATGCCTTTCTCAGGACAAATAGTGTATTACTTACTGGCATCAAAAAAGAAAGGCGAGACAAGAAAAAGGAAGGACTGAAAATAAGGCTGCTGGCACAGTGTTTCTGGCTTCATAAAAGAAATAAACTTTGCAATCTTTTCTGTAAATATGATTATCGTGACTCAAAAAATCCAGGTTCAGGGGAGAAGACTCATTAGAAATAGCTGACTTACTAGAAGAGTTTTACCTTCCTGTTTGATGCTGTTGGTCTTCTAGACAAATCCAACCCAACTTTCTCTTGCTGACAGTTACGTCCATCTTCTCCTGTGACGAGAATAAAATGTGAATAGTTGTGAAAAACACCATTGCCCATGGTTAGAAGATCTCGTGAAGGAGGATGCCCAAAAGTGGTCTGTGGAGCAGTGAGTTCTGGAGTGTTGCACAGAGTGTGAGGACAATAGCATAGGCATTCCTCTCATGAAGATCTTGTTCCAGTGTTAGAGTGAGCCAAAGAGATGAACTGGAAAAAGAACATTTTTCATAATTAATATACCTGTTTAAGTCTGGATAGAGACCTTTGGTTGACCTGAAAGAAACATGAATCGGGTCTTTCACCTGGAAGAAACGAGTGGTTTCCTGCATCCTGGTCAGCCACCGTCAAGATACTCAGAAATCTAGCAGCACTTTATTACTGCATTCAGCCTGTTATTCCAGATAGTTCCAGGAAAAATGTTTCAGTCATGCAGTCCAGAAGTAATCATAGGTAGATTATTCAAACAAAGACTGTGTAGAGATTTTTAGGCATAATATCATAAAGAATAAAAAAGTACTTTTATTCTTGCAAATCAAGTGTGCAAAAGTAGTGAAAATCGAAGGAGACCATGAGATTATAGTCTTTCCAGGACCCTAGGTTAGTGGCTTTGTTGAGATCAAGATGTATGCTTTTGAATTAAATCTCCTGATTGGTCCAACCCCGCTGTTCAGATTTGGTTCATATTCAGAATGTCTGAAATGGATTAAAACTAAGCTAGAAGATGTACCAAAGCACACCTGAGGCACTGTCACTGTAATGGACATTCAGTCCCTGGAACTAGTCTAATGCTCATCCTGAGAATTGTTTCTTTCAGGAAGTGTCTAATGCAGGCACTGGGACCTGAGCAGCAGCAGCAGTTTGATTTTGCAGTTTTCTTTCTGTTGAGATGCTTTGATTGCTGATGATATACAGAACCTTTCACCACAGCTGAAGCAATACTTCCCTTAATA
The DNA here is from genome assembly GCA_013396675.1 of Eubucco bourcierii. Lineage (NCBI taxonomy): Eukaryota > Metazoa > Chordata > Aves > Piciformes > Ramphastidae > Eubucco > Eubucco bourcierii. Next base: position 412,836 of record VWZE01024400.1, on the reverse strand, counting down.
CATATAGCAGTAGATTTCTTTGGCTGTTGTGAAGTGCCTCCTACATTGGTGAGCACAGTATTTACTTCTCTGTATCAAGATTCTGTCATGTGGCTTTCATCCATCATGCAGGCCAAAACAAACATCAGGAAAGATGTCTAGAAAAGAAGCATGTATGAGTCAAGCAATGCACAGAACATTCAACACAAGTAAAAAGCATCATGTTCCCTATGTAAAATAAAGAGTAGTTCTGTAAAACTTGGATAACAATTATTGATCCAGTTTGCTATAGGCCTTTTTTTTTTTTTTTTAATTCTGATGTTTTCAGCAGTACTGTGGTTCTGTTACCAGATGTGAATCCTGAAGCTGTCACAGAAATTAATCACCCATTCAATGTAACAATGTCTGATTGGTTATCACAATGGGAGTGCAGATCTTCCATTGACTTTGGAGTCTTTGCAACGTCCCTTACATTGCTCCTCTGCCTACAAATAGAACTGAAGCAATATACAAAATTAAATTAAAAAGGGATAGTTGAAGTGCTGCACATGCACCCAGGAAAAAAAAAAAAGGTAGTTTGTACTAGTTATATACTAAATATCATAACAATTTCCAGCATCAATAGATTAGATATTATATATTAAGTGAGAATTATTTATTAGTAGTATATATACTTAGATTTTTACAATGTGTAGAAGTACTATGATTTTCTCACAGAAAATCTATAATATCCCAAAAGAGCGAGCAACTCAATAAATGCTAGGTAGCTAGAGATACAAGTAATATACAAGTAGATTTAAGAATATTGCAGAGGTTTACAAACCTTCATAAGGCATACTTTAAACTCCTTGAGATAATTCTTGAACAAGACATTACACTGTGATAGTATATACACTGTATATACACTGTATATAGTAGATGCATATACACTGTATATAGTCAAAAAAAAAAAGAAACTAACTCTAGAAGTCATGTTGTTTTCAGTGGACATTACTACTTACATAGGTACTTGTGTGGCTTTACAGTTGATACAGCTATCTGAATTTCACTTGGTTGTTTATGACCAATCATTCACAGTCAGCATTCAAACCAGCCTTGTCACTCACTTAGATGCATGATGACTAGCAGCAACAACAAGCCAGTCTCAAATTTCAAGAATAATAAACAGCAACTCAAACTCCCACATAGAAAATTGGTAAAATTAAAGCAGTCTTTCTGTTGCTCAGTCAGCTGATTTTTCTTTCCTTGCAAATATGAATCAGATGGTTTAGCCAAGAGTACTATATTAAAAGGAGAAACAAAAAGAACAGCAGGGAAACACTGCAACATACAATATTTAATTACCCCATCCCCACCATGGAACCGTAACTGTTTACTCTTCTGTTTGGTTTCTTGGTGAAGCAAGTGTAGGCCAGCTGGCCGCTTCCTGCCTCCTGCAGTAAAACCTCACTCACAGTTTGCAGTTCTCAAATTCCATGGCCTGGTCCCCTATCCAGCTGGGTAGCCAGACCTCACCCAAATTGATGACGATCTTGCAAGCTGTAAGATCTTACTAACAGATTCAGTTAATTCCTTTCTTGCTCTTTGGAAAAAACAAACCCAAAACAAAACAAAAACTCCCAACCAACACAGTCCCTCACTTGTCAAAGACTTCTTGAACAGACTCTCCTGTCCATCCTTTTCACCATGTCTCTGGCCTTCCAAGGTTCAAACACCTACTCATAGGCACACTAAGGCTTAGCTGCTGAAGATATTTATAGACTGTTGCAAGACAAAAATGGCTGATTTTATTGTTCTCCCTAAAAATACGGTGGTTGAAATACTCTATTCATAATCTCCTGTGGAATAGCAAATCAATATAGGATATATATGTCAAACCTTACAGCTACACTGCTCATAAAAACGTAGTTCCAGTCTATAGAATGAACTAACAATCCATGTTTACTGTCGAATATGAATATTTAACCATGTAAGAATCATTAGCTTGAAATCTTAATAACTTAAACAGACTTCTGGTACACTGAATGGCAAAAGTGCCAAATTCCAGTAGTAAGTATTGTCCGTTCCACAAAATGTTCACAGCAAATCTATCAACCTACTGAGAGGACATCTTAATCAAGAGGAAGCAATATTTACTGTCACTTCATGTAGTAGCCTTTCCTGGTCGCATAGTGTTTTAAAACTGCAGACTCGTGCAGTGCTATTATTTTTTCAAGAAGGTACACGTGTGCGAAATTAGCAGTATACTTCACTCCAGATGCCAGGATTGAATGACTTCCTACAGTATATTAAAAGGCCTTTTAAGAAAAGTAAATTTCAAAGAACATAAAAAAACAAAACCCACCTCCAAAACTATTAAACTGTAGCCTGCTAGTTTCAACTCAATGCTTAAAAGGTAATGCCTCCGATTGATTTAGGCATGATGCCACTGCTTACTTTGGCTTGATTATTTTTCACCTTTATTCTGGCTGCTTGGCAAAAGAAAGTATTTAACACAGCAGTAAACCCTTCAGAAGGGAAAGAGAAACTGAATTCCCAGGAATGTATTTTTAGGCCGCTTCGGAAAGTGCTCTATTGACAATACTGCACTTCTTCAGCCACTGATAATGAAAATCAGGCAATGCAATGGCAAATGCAGCTGAGGGATTTGCAGAAAGAGAAGGTTTATGAGACACATATGACTGTAAATGGGTATTGAGATGATGTGCTTCACAGAATGATAACTGTATTCATTTTGCTTGTTAGTATTTTAGCATTTTACCAGATCTCTAAGTTTTTGTAAGGCGTTTAATATTTTATAACATTTGCAGATAAAAGTGTCCTACAAGATTTCATGTAAAATAAGTAATATGATGATTTCTATGACACATTAATGTTTTCTTGGTCTTTTTTATCAGAAAATTTTAGTTAGACTTCTACAAAGGAGCTTTTTGTTTTCACATAATTTTCAGGTTGTCATACAAGACATTATGTATGTATGAGTGTTTTTGCTTTTCAGCTGACTTCAGAGATTTAAATAACATTTGGGGATTCATATGCCTATGACTTACTCTATAAAATATATACACTTAGATACAAACAAAACAGATTTTGAACAGTGTCTTTAATATTCACTTGCCCTTAGCTGAATACTTAAAGTTTTTAAAAATTAATAAGCAGCTCGTTCAAAAGCTTGTGAGGTAAAATACCTGCTAAATACATCACAAATACCACCGCTGCCGTTTGTGATTGTCAGATTCAAATTTGCCAGTGCAGTAAGCACTTGATAAAGTACTGCATTGTTTTCAGGCTAGGTTGTAAACAAACCCTTGCTAATACTATTGTGATCATATGTGTCAAATAAAACATTTTCCACCCTCCAAGAATAATAGTTTTAATAGTCTTTAGAGCCATATAATTTTGTCCAGAGCTATTAGTGGCACTTTATGTCAGATAGTCATCAAATGCATTTCTGTGAAAGAGAAAAGAATAAATATTTCATGGCTGCAGCTTTTGAAGAACACTCTGTCTTTCGATCTTGGGCCAGTCTTTCAACATATATGCCAATCAGAAGTCTTTAGCAGATGCAAAATGCATCTTGTCTCCTTGTCAGTGAAGAATGTGAAGGAAGTAACTGAAATATTCATCACATAGGCAAAATCTGAGCATTGTAAGGAATTGCTGAGCCCTGTAATCACAACTTGCCTTTCTTTTCTTACCTCCTCATCATTGGCCTTAACATAGTGAAAAGTGTGACTAGTCAAAATATTTTGGTTGTGTAATTTATATATTTTAATATTTTGGTTATGTAATTTATCTTGACAATCGGTGATAGTATTTAACATTGTGACCTTACACCTTTTTTTTTTTTTTTCTTTTGCTTTGGACATGATGTTGGGATACCTTTGAGTGAAATCATGCTTATATGATTTTCTGATTATAGGCTTTTAAGGTTATTTCCACTCATAATTAATTTTTGCTCAATAACTGTCTGTTTCCAATATATCTACTCTATTCCAGTCTTCATTCATGGGCTAAAGTAGGAGTGCTGCAAACTGTTAGAGCAGATTGTACATGGTCTCTTCCTGTTATTCTAGCTCTCAGCTAAATCCAAAGTTGTTACTATCAACCATAACTCTAGTGTAGTTGCACCTAGTCAGATGAAATCTACTTTTGGCCCGTGACTATGTGAGAGGGTTTATGTACACCATGCCCTTTGAATGAACCTGTGACATTCTGTTGCTGTCCATGACTGAGCAGTGCTGGAAGCTATTAAATCTTGTGTTGCTTTATCTCAGTTAAATGTGGTTAAGTGAAAGAACATTATTTTAACTGGCTGCTGTGTCAATGGAATTTCATAAAACACTAGCTGACAGCATTTCAGCTCTAACACTGCTCTGAAAAGTTGGGAAAATTGAAGCTTTAGAAAGAATTAGATCTTTGATTAAGTGCATCAGTTTTTCAAAAAGAAAGGTTGAATTCTCTTTCTGCACTTCAAGTTCACAACTTTAAATAGTTTTTTTAATGTCTTCTAGGTCTTTTCACATTCTGTAGAATATGAAATTTCTTCATAGAGGCAAAAGCAATGCATTTTTAACAAAAACATCATTCATTCCATTGTATTAGTGGTATAGCATTGCTAATACAATGATACAGAAGCATGGAAAACTATAAATAAGTGTAGAAAGAATGCTGAAACATGTTTATTTAATGAAAACTAGCCATGAAAAATGAACCACTGAGATCGCGGATATGGAGAAATTGTGTACGTGTGGAAAATGTGACACACTTGAATTTCTTAATCTACATTTTCCTACATGCAGATTTATCAACTGAAGTAAGTGAAGCTTCTCACATTTTTCTAGCACCTAAAAACAAGTAACTGTGTACGAAATTATTCTGTAGGTATGGCAAAACCAGGTCTCAAAGCTTGTTTCATGGCGTATCTGTTTTTCTACAGGTCATGTGGGAACCTGAACGTACTTTGCTTGAACAATTCTAAACTTTCAGGAAGCATTCTTAGAACTAGTGATTATTTCATTTCCTTGAAAACTGGAAGTTTTGAAATACTTGATTAAAAATTACAGTGAAGTGATGAAGAAAAGCAGTTTCTTCATGAAAAAGATTAATTTTACCAGCTAGGAAGGAAGGGACTTGAAAAGCAGTAAAGAGAAATAATTGCCTGGGAAGTTGTGGTACAAAAAGGGTGAGAAGTAGAGACTGGTTAGGGAGTCAACATAATCAAAAAGCTCCCAAAAATATCTAGACTCTATATACCCAGCAGACAAAATCCAAGTGTAGAGAAATCTAGGATCTATGGAAGATGTTGATTTGAAGCAGATATTACTGATTATAGAATGTATGAACTTCAATTGGAGAAGAAGAAGAAACGATTTCCAGAAGGCGGCATGTATGACAGGAGCAATTTTCTTCAAGGACTTTGAGAGAAGGTGATTTTCCTGTGGGGCAAATGCGAATTTCTGTTGTGAAAGAGAAAGTGAAAGGGCAGGAGGATAGTGAGAAAGTGGGGGGTAAAAGTCACCGTGAGAGAAGGAGCTGAAGCACATCTATAAGTCATTACATACATAACCTGCATCAATGCCCTCAGTTGGTCCATGAAACCCATCCCCTGTCCCTGCATAAGCTTTTCCCCTTGCTGCATTCAAAAGCCTCTCATAAATCTCTGCCAGCATGTATCAGAGGCAGTAGATTTCTGTACCACTCAGTCTTATTGGGCATAACGCCCAACCCGCTGAAGCAACACTCTGAGATAACTTCTAGCAATTTATGGTTTTACTGCTTTCCTGCTATGATAATTTTCCTTCACAATATTTGAAAACCCATAACAAGCATTTCTAACTGTAACCCTAATACACCATCAAACAAAAGAAAACCCTGTGATCAGTTAACTGTAGCTACCTGGTGTAACTCATTTATTGGGAATGCTTTAATATCTATGTTGAATTTAAATGAGGTGAGGAGCTTTGCTAATATATAGTCCTCTAATACCTAAAACTCTTTTAAAACACTGCTTCTGTTGAATCCAATAAATAAGAGATTGGAGTTTGTTTGTTAGAAAGCAAAGAGCGCTACTTACGAGGTTCTTTATGGGAAATAGGAAGCGCCCTGTAAAGATAAATAAACATTGCTAATTATGCATGCATTTTACGTTGTTCTTGGAAAACAAACCTTACATGATCTCTTTGGTGTACCATCAGTAGTCCAGAAAAGCCTGAGTGCAAAAACTACTAATACAAGTGAGCAATGGTAAAGTCATGCAGTAATGGTAAAGTGATTCCTTACTGATTTAACAAGAAGTGACACTAATCAAAGGCTCGTTACATCTTTGAACACCAGAAAAAGTAGCTGTTGAATTTTTCTTCCAAATTCACACTTTTCTCTCCTCACTGAATTAAACCAAATAATGCTGTCTAAGCAAAACTGTCTTTTCTTCAGCTTCTCCAGAAATATTAGAACTTCTTATATATGTGGAATAACTACTTGGAAACATATCATTAAATATTTTCTTCATATGTCTGTTGGAAAAGAATAGCTGTATTCTTCCATTTTTTCTTATTCTTAAATATTGTCAGTGTTTCTCTGTAACGTAGTTAAACAATACTCAGTATCGTTGGTTATTAATTGCAGAAAAGCAAAGTTAAAAGGGGCCTCAGGAGGTCAACTAGTCCATCCCTGTTCTCCAAAACAGAATCACCGGTATTTTTGTCATTCTTCACAGGTAGCTGACCTGCAATAGAGCAAACTTCATAATCTTCCTGCACAGTCTGTTCCTAATCTTCTACAATAAAATTTCTTAATTCCTAATGCCTGAACACAACCTTTCTTACTGCAGTTTAACTGCATTATCCCTGGTTGTATTAACCACATGATTTGAAGAATAGGGTTTCTTTTCCCCTGTTTGGAACAGACTTTTCTATTTATAAAACCCCTCTTCACCCCTCACCTTTCCTTTTTTCTATTTTTTTTTTTTTTGTTACTAATAAATCCTACTCTTTTCAATGTTTTCTCATAGGTCTTATTTTCATAACATCACAGAATAGTTTAGGTTGGAAGAGACCTCAAAGATCATCTAATTGCAACCCCCCACCACAGGCAGGCACATCTCCCACTAGAACAGGTCACTTAAGGCCTTATCCAGCCTAGCCTTGGCCACCAGGGAGGGAGTATCCACAACCTCCCTGGGCAACCTGTTCCAGTGCCTCACCACCCTCATTGTAAAGCACTTCTTCCCAACATCTAGTTTAAATTTCCCCACTTCAAGTTTAAACCCATTACTCTTGTCTTGTCCTTATGAGAACTTGTAAATAGTCCCTCCCCAGCCTTCTTGTAAGTCCTCCTTCACACACTGGAAGGCTACTACGAGGTCTTCTCAAAGCCTTCTCTTCTCCAAGCTGAAGAACTCTGTCCTCATAGCAGAAGTGCTCCAGCCCTCTGAGCATCTTCATGGTCCTCATCTGGGCTCACTCCAGAGGAGCTACTTTCCAGATCAGTCTTTGTATTCTGAAATGTTTCCAAATGCATCCCTTTGCTTGAACACATGATCTTGTTTTAACCATGACTGATTTGGAAAAGATCATAAGGAAGATGCCTACTATCTTGTTGGTTGTGCTTGTTCATATATTGTTCTGGCATTTACCTTTTTCACAGTGTAAGTTTGTTGACATACTCATTGCTAACTCACCGCTTTCCACTTAAGTCCTGAGATAATTTTCTGAATAATCGCTACCTAATTAATTGATCACCTTCCATACTTGGGCAGTTTGGTGTACCTGCTTTTCTCTAATGCTTTTCACCTATACCATTGTGAAGTCATCCTTTCTTCTTCAGACCACTCTTCAATCTGCAGGACACATAAACGAATTTTAATTCTACTCCCCAAGATATTTACAGTATCTCCAGCTTTGTGGTACCTGCAGATTTCATATGTTCACCTTCTTTTCCACTGAACTTAGGATAGAGTGATTGAAAGTAAGCAGACCAAATTATGAAGTTTATCAGTATACTTGATCTGAGAATATCTGTTATTTAAGTACTATGTAACCTTTCCTCTTCCTATTAGAGAGTTAGTTGTTATTCCATTTTGTTGGTATCATGTCTGCTTGCAGTTAAACTTTCAGTGAAGCTTCATGCCAAAGAGATATTAAATTTTTTTTGCTACGTTATGAATCTATAGATTGGCTTATTTGTTGAATAGTGAATCAGCATTTTCCTTGTGTTTTCTTTGCATAAGTGTAAAATCCTAATAAATAATTTGCCAGGTAAAGCATGAGCTGTCAATCTATGTATAAACACAGAACAGGAAGAGAACTTCCAAATTACCAGTTCTAGGCAACCACAAGCAATAACACCTTACAGGATAGATGATCTTTAAGGACCCTTCCAACCTAATCCGTTGTATGAATTAATCTATTACAAGGGTTTATAGTGATAGGACAAGAGGGAACGGCTTAAACTTGACAAGGGTAGATTTAGACTGGATATTAGGAACAGGTTGCCCAGCAAGGTCATGAATGCCTCTTCCCTGGAGGTATTCATGGCCAGGTTGGATGAAACCTGGAGCAGTCTGGTCTAGTAGAAGGTGGCTCTGCCCATGACAGGGGGGTTGGATCTAGATGATCTTTAAGGTCTCATCCAGCCTAAACCATTCTGTGAATGAACTAGTCTATGAAAGTTGCTTGTTCCCAGTCTTGAATGATTGTTTCAAAGTCTGATGACTCAGTCAGAACTTTTCTTTTAAGTATCAGTCAAAATTTGCTCATGACTATGTGATACTGTTTGCTCATGACTGCCCTGTGCTTCATTCATATATCCAAAGTTAACTCTTCTGAGTTCTTCCGACAGATTAGGGCAGAAATTTTTGTTCTACAACATAAATAAATATAGTCCAGGACTTTTGTTTTGAAGACAATCTTCTCTGTAGTATTAAAAGTGAATATTCGACAGCCATTGTATTAAAAGTTTAACTTTTAACAGTAGATCAATTAAAACTGAATTAAATATCATAACATTTTGAATGAACTTGATTTGTGTGTGCCTATTTCAGAAATACAGATCTCCTTTAGATAGTCTTTTGTGGGCCAAATTCTTATAGAGTCATAGAATAGTAAGGTTGAAAGTGACTTCAAGGATCATCTAGTTCCAACCCCCTGCCATAGGCAGGGACACCTCCCACTAGTACAGCTCACTCAAGGCCTCGTCCAGCCTGGCCTTGAACACCTGCAGGGAGGGAGCAGCCACAACCTCCCTGGGCAACCTGTTCCAGTGCCTCACTACCCTCACTGTAAAGAACTTCGTCCTGACATCCAGTCTAAATCTTCCCTCTGCCAGTTTAAACCCATTGCCCCTTGTCCTGTCGCTGCAAGACCTTGTAAATAATCCCTCCCCAACCTTCCTGTAGGTCCCCTTCAGATACTGGAAGGCTATTATGAGGTCTCCTCAAAGCCTTCTCTTCTCCAGGCTACAGAGCCTCAACTCTTCTTTCTTTCTGTCTTTCTATCTGGCTTTCATCAGTGGTATGCTTCTTAAAAGCATGATTTAAACTAATTTTTAATGTAACATTGTGAGTACGTTGGCTAAAAACCACAATTGCTTCTAATATAGGATGTTCAAACCTTATTTATTGATATAGGAGGTCATATTCTTGACAAACATTGGAGAACAAGATAAGCCTACTACTGCTAATAGAGTACTTTTTTATTATATCAAGAGCTTCATAGTTTTACAGATTAGTAGACTTGGGCACAGCAGTAAGAAACAGACTAGAGCACTTGTACGAAAACATCTTGAAATGTACTCTTCATTCACATAAAATAAGGTGCAGGTTGGCATGCAGGGTTTAGTGCTCCGTACTGTTTCATAGCAAGGAAAAGGCTAAATGATACTATCATCTGCAGTCAAATTAAATTGATTTGTGTTACGGATTTGTTGGCTGCTGGGATTAAACAGCATTATTCGTTCTAATATTTTCATTTAACAGCTGAGAAGACATTTGCAAAGTAGTATTCTTTCCCAGGATATAGGCTGCTACAAGTCGGAGTGCTGTAACACATGTGCAAGTATAGAAAAAATCAGTCCTCTCAAAGGATCTCTTTCTGAGATACTGTGAGATCTGTGCAGTTATGCACATAGCGAATGTTCATTTACTTCATGTTCTCAGCTCCTACCCTGTGACTCTGCTGTGCCTTAGGAATGTGGCCCTCCACTCTCCTTCCCCAGCTCTGTTCAGTTACACTAGTCTGTGGTGCAGAGGCAGAATATTGCCTTGAACTGCAAACACATCCCTGCCGTGGGGATAGCAAAGAGGTCCTGGGAAGCTCTGGGACATGCCTTCCATCACATTTGTTTTCATGTTAAGAGATGGCAAGTTATGTTACCTTCTCAGGAGGGAAGGCCAAGGCTTGGCTTTTCTGTTTAGATAGCAGAAAAGCAAAATAAATTTAATTGCAACTCATTCCAAATTGTAGAGACGCCTTCTTTATTATATTTCATTTCATATTTGCAGGTGGAGCCATAAATCTAATTGAAGTAATTCAAGATAAAAGCAAAATTAGAAGTTTAATCTGAAAATTTTAAGACAATCTCTACCTCTCAGTTTTTAAATCAGGCAGTCTAGAGTTCCATTCAGCTTCAGCTCAGTGCCTATGCACAGTGCCAATAAAACTTCCAAGTGATAATTTGTAAAAGCTACTTGCTGCAAAAGAAATAATGTGCATGAATGAAACAATGTTTATAAAACCGTAGTAACTCAGCCAAGTCAAAACAGATTTAAAACACAGAAAATCAGGAACATTTCTAACTTACGTGCCAAATGATGGAATTTTTATAATGATTTTACTCTTTCTGAATGGAATTCTAGAACTACCCAAAGTCTCTATATATAACAAAAACATATTTCTCTCTGCAGTTCTGTGTTCTTAAAAACATTCCGGCTAAATAAGACAATACTTCTTTTTTGACAATAAGAAGAAAAGAAAAAGTGTACTTTGTCACAGATGTTTTGAATTTCCTAAAGAACTTTTCTTCGACAGAACAAGATGTACAAAATGAGTTGTTCAAAACCATCACAAACAATCTTTGCATATCCTGACCATTCACTTTTAAAAGGGACGAAATATTTGGAAGGATTAAGATCTAGCAGTGGTTTGGTTTTCACATGAGACAATAATTTCCTCAAAATCTCAGGAAAACAGGGTTACAGAGAAAGACAAAAGTTGGAAGCTTGAGTGCAATATGTTTCTCACTTTAGTCTGAAAATAGACTTTAATGACAAAAAAAAGCGAATGTGATGATTAACTAATTGTTATATTGATAACAAATGAGCCACTTTCAATTCAATCCAGTAACACTAATTGCAAATGACTGTTTAAAATTTCTCTTTGCGTTAAAGTGTTTAGTTCCTAAAGCTGCTGTACTAACAAGATGCCAACTAATTTTTTAATTATTTTGTTTTGTCATTAGTAAAATAGGTTCAATCATACTTCCCAATTCTGAATGGTAGTCAAACAATGAAACTGAATAGAAACATAAATTTGTAAATTCATAAATCACTGATGTATTTATGCATTTTCATTTGCTCATTATTATGATCCCAAAATTAGTATTTTGCAAGAAACTTTAAATAATTTTTAAGCTGTGCAGGAATATGTGTATATTACCAAAAGTAAAGATCTAAGCAACTAATTTGGGGAAACATTTACATAAATAATAAATTCTTAGTTTAACCATAAGAAAACATGAACCTTTCATCATTGGGGTTTTAAGTTACAAACACAAGATAAATCAGTTTTATTTGATAAATGCAAAGTGAGGGAAGAGGGTTGGTCTGAGCTGTGTAAGTTACCTGTAGAAGGTGACCGTTGTATTTCTGAGGCATTCTTTTACTTGAAAGCAAAGTACTCCAGATATAATGGATTAAATTAATTACAATTCTTCTTTCCTAGCTTCAAGCATTTTCCAGTCATTCTTCAACCCAAAAGCTCTTTTTTGTATTTTTCTCAAAAATCACTCTTTCTGTACTTCTACTAGTTGAAGACATCATGAGGGCTTCTTCCAACTGATTGAAGATCTCACCTACTTCTTCTTCCTGACCAGGGAGTCTATAAATACTAGCTACAGGAGCAGACCATGTTGGTCTGTCCATTGTTCTTCAACTGTCTTCTGCTGAGTCATCCCAAGGAAGGGCTTTATCCATTCCACCTGCTCTTCCATCATATAGAAGGCAGCTCTCCTTTCTGGACATGGATCCTACAGTTAGCTTAGCAGGAAGTAATAGCTGGACTAGGAAGGCTACATTTAATTTTTGTTTGTTTTACTTGTAACTGGAACAAGATCTAAACAGCTTTAATTTCTTCTGTATGGCTGCAAGGCACTGCTGGAGGGAACGCATAGTTTAGTATTTGGTATGGCTGGAGGTAAAGCAATCTGGTTGGTTAGATGTTAGTCAGCAAAACGCCAAGGCCTAAGTATGGCAGAATATGGGCTTCAGGGGTAGATATAGGTTCAGAAATGAAAAAAAGTACAAAAGACCAAAGTATTTGAGCCTGACAAAACTTCACCTTTGACCTAATACTTGCTAAGACTGTTTTTCAAGCTTTACATGTAATAAACCATATACTAACTGTCTCTGCTATTTTGGTCTGGCAGGCATAATGGTGTTCCTAACAATTTTAACCATCTTCACCATTTATGAATTCATTACTTCTTGGTTTTAATATTGTTGATACAAGAATTGAAGGCCTCATCAAGAAAAATCTGCTGCCTGTAACCCCAAAAGGGAGCTATCACAAGAAGCAATGTCCTTGGAAAATTTCTAAATTAGGGGGGAAAAAAAATATCAAGCAAATCATCAGCATGGAAACTTTAGCTGAAAGAACATCTGTTCTCAAGGACTTCCTCAGTCATGCTGTTTCCCTTGCAAGGCAAACCAGTGTATTCCGATTCCCTAGGTTGTGGTACTGCAGCATTAGGAAAAACACTTTGTGGTAGGCATCTGTTCAGTTGCAGTTCATACACCTGAAGGATATCCTGAACTCCAAATGTGTGAGCTCATCAAGTAATTATTCCTTTACAATTTATCTAGGAATTAGTTTATTTAATACAGTTGCCACTAACTTTATATATATATAAAAAATGTATATAAAGTAACTTGATCATAGCAATTCTGACCATGAGATATGTTAAAACTTATATTTACTACTTGGAAAATAGCATAGAAGAATTTTTTTTATTCAGCTGTGTTATAAGGAGTTAAAACCAGTATGTTTTTCAAACTGTAATGATGACCAGAGTTTATTCACCATGTATAAATTACTTACAATTGAATCCAAGCACAAAGTATTACTAAATACAAGGTTCGAAAATTCGCAGGAAATAGTGGTGGTTTAAAAATGTGGAAATGAGGGGGAAAAAAATTGTTGCTACAAAATATGAAATTAAACTGCAGTCCCATTGCCTGCTGTAACATGCTGCAGGAGTTCCCTACAGCATTTACTTCACTTGTTTTTACTTTTCCATAAAGACTTCAGAGCAATGAGCTTTCGAATAAAACAAAAAATTAATTCCCTCCTTTTAACTGGTAAATTTAGCTCAACACAACATGAAGATAGTAAGCAATCCATAATGCACTATAATACTTATTTTATTCATCTGCATATTTTTCATAGCTTGTGTCTTTTGTTAAGTTAGGAATATGTACAGCGGATTAATTAACTTGACTAAGGTTCCTATGTTATACATGCCAGTTTCCTAAACTGAGTTTCACAAGTTTTAAATTAACATGTGTTCTGTAGAGCATGTTTTAATGTATACTGTATTCTGTGATAACCCACATGCGGCCTCTATGTCAAAAACCACAGGGCAAACCATACTAGTGTTCACCTTGCTCTTTATTATTTTTAATTCTCTATTCACCAGGATACTCCTACTGGATAGAGGGGGTCTTTTTTGGTTGGGTTGGGTTGGGATTTTTTCTGTTTCACATTTGACATTCCTCTCAGGAGCTGACTTATGCTGAATGTGTTTTTCGTTGATAGAGAGATTGCTTCCTTGAGCCAACACAAATGAAATCTGAAAACTAGAAATATATGGAGAAACTATTCAAAAGTACTTTGACAAGTCAGCATGCTGAATGTTCCTTGAATACCTTACTGCACATTCTCTTACAGTCTGCTGCAATGAATGGGGCTTGATAGTTTATGTTTAGTCTGTAGTTTTTCTGATGGCTACCCATAGCAGTGCATGAAGTTCTATTTTATTTCCTGTTGTAGGCATAATGTAACATGACATATCCTAATATTAAAGGCATGCAGTAATAAAAAGCTACTGGAATACAGACAGGATAACCTCCCCCATGGATATAATCCAACAGATGCAAACTTACTCTGCCCAGCCTTAAACCAGCAGGACATGAGCCAGCTGTAGTCCGGAAACCACATAAATGTGTTAGTACAGAGATCTCGGCAGCAGTTCAGGGGCTGCAAATCAGGACCAGCTTTTGTCTGTCAGGACAGGGTGAGGCAAATCAAACTTAGTTCTGTAAACATATTGCTGTCATTACTGTGTCTACATGTAATTATTTTCATTACTTGCATGCACGCAGCTTTTTTTTTTTTTTTGTTCATGTTTATTTCCTTACTCCATGGTTTACATCCAAAACCTGATGAAAATAATTATCCATAACTTTATATTCATTTCACTGTGACTTTGTATTTTAAAGTCTGTGAAGCCTTCTGAATTACTTTCTGTAAAATGAATACAAATGGATGAACTTCTTTCCAACATCATCATAATGTCAGCTTCCTCTTTGCCTCATCTCTAGCAGAGTAAGGAATTTTTTTTAAAAAAAAAAAAAAATAGTGGTGCTAACTGCCATTCTCCATCAATGCATTCTGAAATATTCACAAGAAATACCACTTTCAGACTTACAGAATTAACAAAATTGTAACTGCTTTTCCATGCTTTTGGTGGTGGTGGTTTTTCTTTTGTTTAAAAATGTCTCTCTACCATTGTTATATAAAAATAAGAACATTTGAAAATATTTCAGTATAATTCCTTACAAAAAACTGTGTAGGCTAACGTATTACCCTCCCATAAGAAAGGTTAGTGAATATGGCTTTTTAAAATGCTTTTTTTTTTCCATCTGTAGGATATCTTAGTGGAATTTTTCTTATAGTAAAATATCAGTTAGTAGTTCTTTCTGGCTGGTTTCTAATTCCTTTTCACTTCCCTCTCTGCTAACTATATCAAACACTCAAACCGACATATCCTTGTGGCCCTAGTACTTTCTCCTCTACCTCTCCTTCACCCTTATCATCTTTTATCCTTTAAGGACAGCACTTGTCCCAGTAATTTCATGTACTGTTGCCATCTGATATTACTCAGACCTTCTACCTTTTTCACTTTCTTCAGTTTCTTTCTCCTGCTTTACTGCACATTATAATAACAATCTAAGCAAAAGCAAAGTAAAAGCTCAGCTACTCATGTCAGAGTTTTCTGTCTCACATAATGTCCTCTTGACTCTTCCTTTCATGCTCTTACCTTTTATCAGTACCTCATTGTCTACGTTTAGTCTGCATCCAGGGCTTAACTATAGCGATTGCTTTACAACTCACTGACCCCTCCCCAACACAGAAGGGAGGTTGGGAAAAGGAAAGAAGACCCACAGGTTGAAAGGAAAATTAATTTAATCAAACAGGCAAACTGAAAAGAGTGCCAATATTAAGTATAAAAAGCTATTTTCAGCCCAGCGTACGTATAGCAGTTAAAATAAACAAGAAAGCAGAGCTCTCACCCTCAGGAAGCTTCCCTCTTTATACTGTGTGATGTTTATGGCATGAGATAAACGTGTGAGTTAGCTTGGGTTAGCTGCCCTATCTTTTGCTTCTGCCTACCTGAGTTCCTAGTTGACTCAAAACTGCTAATGGCCTTGCATACCATGGTTGGCCTATGAGTCTATTGTACTAAAACCAGAACTCTCGCTCAGTGGTCTAATCTTCGCTTGTCTTTCAGAGGAGTCAAAGTCTGTATCTTTTCCCCTTCTCATTATTCACCTCTCTGTGAATCTCTCTGCCTGAGATTCACAAAACATATTTTCATTTCATTTGACTAATTTTGGATTTTCTTGCCCTATTTTTCTATCACATTTAAATTACCAAAAGTCCAATAATCTGTTTTATAATCTGTCTTGCACTGTAACTCAGCCCTCGCTTTGAGGTAACAGTCCATAACAGATTCCAGTCTTTCAGGGACAAAGTCTTCCATTAATGGACAAGTGATAAATAAGCAAGAGTTACACATTACCAACTGGAAAGTATTAAGAGCTAAACTCATTAAAATAAAGCAAAAAAAAACACAAACCCCCCCAAAAAAAAAAAGACCATACAACTGCTGCTGAGTTGCTCACTCAGTGGTAGTTTGTCACCCTTCCTTATTGCTGGGACATTGTCTCCAAAAATGACAGATGTTCCTGCAAAAACCTTGGTCCATCACTTCATTTCAACCACAGGCTGCAAGCTGACTACGAATAGTGCCTGCACATTTTCCTCCTTCTCTGTAAAAGTTTTTCCAGTATTTCCATTTCTGATAGTCTTCCACTCCTTTCACAGAAAATCTAGAACCTGGGTTTTGGTACCAGTTCACTGTTGTATAATTAAATTAATTAGTTCAAGAAATTTTCATTTAAGCGCAGAAAAGAACACAAGTGTGGGTGAGAGAACTATGCTTATAGAGGTTCTCTTTGCACAGTTGAAGATTCTGCAACCAAAATTCTTTGCAGGAAATTATTTGCAGAATTTTGGTTGGAGATAAAGGCCAACTGGATTCAGCAGGATCTTTGGAAAAACATGTATAGTATACTTTAATATAGAAATAATTTAATCCTGAATACTTGTTTTTTAACCTGCTCAGCTGTTCTAGGAAAAATAAATCCTAAAGGTTTGTCCTCTGTTCCTAGTGTGCTGTTATATATATACAAGCATGTATTTTGAGATTATCAAATCAACTGAAATAAAAACCTACTTTTGTTGGGACACAGCTGTACTGTATCTGTAACAGACAAATAACTGGTTTTTTTTCACCTGTAAGAAGCTCCCAGTGCAATAAATTATCTGTAGACTAAATAAATTTCTTAGGAACAAAAAGGAAAACATAAATCAATCCCATCCAATTCAAATGTGACTTTGAGAGACAATCTGTAATGTTCTAAAAGCTTCTTTTAACACCGTGTCTCTCCTGGTTGTGTTGCTCAGATTTCACACAATCATGCTCTCATTTACAGACCTGACATGACTGATTTCACCAGAAAAGTTATGTGTTATTGAATGGCAGGAGATAAATCCATCAAAGGGTGTAACAGATAAATAAGAACTTGTTTGAAAGGTAGCATTATCCTGCTATTTCTATCGCAAAGTGTGAGCAATGTGATGGTTTGGGAGTTCCCATCCCCACCACACTTTTTCAAAGCATCCAGACTAGACTCATCCGGCTGGAAGTTAAGGAATGAAGCTCTGTTTACAGCTTAGCACAATATACAAGCAGAGATATACACTGTGTACAGGAATATTTACAGAAATATACAAGTTAACGGTAATACAGAAACACAACACTCCTCCCAGAAATCAGAGGGGCTCCCAACCACCCTTGCACCTTCTTCCCACCCCTCTACCTTACCCCAGGGTTCGGCTTATGCACAAGATGAGTTTGGAGGATCAGCCAGGGAGGTTAGAAGGAAAGTGGTTTATTAGGTTACTCAGCAGAGGGGAGAAGGCAAAAAGCTAGAGACCAAGACTCTCTGAGCCTGTGTCTTATCTATGTTTGTGTTGTTCTTACACATCTCAGCAAGCCTATGAGTGAAGTAGACATCACCATTGTTTTCCTATCACAGCCTATAATATAATGTTCTTCGTGAAAAAATACTCCAATTAGCCTCAAACCAGCACAAGCAAATAACCCAGAGTTTATTGTATTTGTAAAGAGAAAGTGTGTTTGGGAACGGATTTTTTATTTAAAGTTGTCTCTTTAATCTAGAGTTGCAGCAGTGGTTTGATTTATTTATAAATGATAGGTTTTATCAGGAATACAGTAAAGCATTTTTACCAGTTTACCTTTCTCACATAAGTGATATGAAACTAGAAGACTGGAATTTTTTTTTCCCCTTTTAGTGTCTGCAGTGACAAATAGATGGCAGCTTCACTCTTGCCTCTTCCCTGTAGGACAACAGGTATATAAGCATATGTATATTGCCATACAGAGACAAACTGTTTTCTTAGTCGTCTTTTTTCAAGGAGTGCTTCATTATATGTTCTGGTTGTGTCTATGTATACTATAAGAGTAATTCAGTATCATATCTATTAAAAGCAAATTTCATAAGTGGCTAAATAAATATTTAGATACTTTTTAATATTCCTATTTATTACATTAATTTTAAAATACTTTTCTAGGTTTTCATCCAGACAGTTTGAAAAAAAGTATTTTATTACTGGTTTAATATTTCTCCGTATTTTGTTTCTCTGTAAGTAAATAGGGCTCAACACACTCCCCTACCCCCCCAAGCAAAGCAAGTCTTCTTTACCAACAGCTATGCTGTGCTTATCATAGAACAGTTTTCTCATTCTGTACTTGGGATTCATATACCTTGCCTTGTCCTAATGACAAACCGTCTTGGTTTTGCTGGGATAAAAATGGTCTGCAGGCTGTTAGCACCTCTGAGTCAGCCAGGACACCTGACTTGAGTTGGCTGATAGCCATATCCCATGCTCTAAGCATCATGTTCATTATAAAGGAGGGAGTTTGGTAGAGCCTTGTGGTTTGCCTCCTTCTCACCTTTTTGCCTTTCTTGAAGAAAGCCTTTTGGGATATTGTGACTGCTTTTTTTTTTTTATTCCTAGGGTGAGTATAAGTATAGCTTTATGCATCTTGTATTGGTATTAATTTGGCTGTTTCGTTAAATTGGTTTCATTTCCAACTGTGGGTCTTTTCTCCTTTTCCTTGTTTCCTTTCACTGCTGGGGAGAGGCCATCAAGTTTGTAGTTTAGCCCTAGATACAAGCTTACTATTAGACACAAGCTTATCAATATGTGTTGCTGTTAAATCATTATGCTACTAATGTTTATTTTGAACCGCATTCTCGTATTCCTCGTGTCTTGGCTTTAAATGAAAGTTACTCAGGAGTACAATCAGTAGGGTTTTCTGTCCTTATTAGTGGGTGGAGAGCCAGATCAAGCCTGAGAGTTGGGGTTTTTAAGGACTTCCATTGTATTTGTAGCATTCCTGTTCTCTTCAAACTGCAGAATGAATGTTGATGTAGTAGTCTGATGTTTAACCTATTCTTTCTAGGTAAGATACACAGCTGAATGCCCTTCAGCTTAAGAATGTGGCTTTAGAAATGGTTTCTGCTTCTGATATGTATATTTTGTGGAATTTAAAAAAAAAAAGTTAATCATTATGTCCCATTGCCTCTTCCTGTTTGCAGAGACTTTGGTGTCCTGTGGGGGCAGGAAATACCTATTAAAAAATCATATTTACACAAAATAGATAGGCAAAATAAGAACATTGACCAATAAAGTGGAAATACTGTATTTCTGTGATTTTGTAGGAGTATCTGTGGAAAAAAAATGGTACAGAAGAGCACTACTTCTAGGATGTCTAATCAATGTTAACATTTATAGAAGCTCATAGGTTTCTTACTAAGGCAATTTAGAGGTCTCTGCTGCTGGGGTATGACTTACTGTATATATATACTATATATAGTGTATATATATATATACACACTGTATATATACTGTGTATGTATACTGTATGTATACTATATATATGCAGTATATATTCTGTATTTGAAGAATAAAAAGTAGAAATGATCTGATGAACCTCTACTAGTGGTTCAGGTGTTGGTTTCAGTTGAAAATGTGTTCTGTTTGTGCTGTTGAATCTCAGAAGATGTAACCTTCACTGCACTGGAGCTAGAAAGACCACAGCTCGCAGAAAAAATACAAATAATGTGAACACTGAAAATTTGCTCTGTCTGGAACTCTTGTTGGTCAACTGTTGGTATTTTTCTGCAGGAACATACTGTTCCTATTTGATATTGAAGAATTTTTTTTGACCACGTTCTCCTTTTTGATGGAGTAGGTCATCAATATCAACATTTCAAGACACAGTGTAGTGTCTTGAAGCTAATGATAATGGTATTTTCAGCTGCTGCCATGCTCATTCATAAAGAGTTGAAATTTTCAATATTTCTACCTTAATACAGTCTGTAACAATTTAATTATAAACAAACAAACAAAAATTGTAATTATCAATTCCATTGCATATGCATTTGAAAAATATGTTAGAAGTTTAGTATACCCACATCAGGACTGCTTTAAAAAACTGAGTGTGGTTTATTGTAAAGGGCCTATATTTGCTGCCTTGACTTGGTTTACTTAGAGGAAGCACTTCTGTTCTGCAATGCCATGAAGGAATTACAATGTGTCTAATGTGATTACAGAATCACAGAAACACCTATTTGGAAAACCTCATAAGATCATTGAATCCAACCAGAACCCAACATATCCCTGTACTCAGCTGTTAGACCATGTCCCTAAGTACTTCAGCCTAACATCTTTTAAACTTCTCCAGGGACAGTGACTCCACGTCCCTGGGCAGCCTGTTCCAGTTCTCCCTGACCCTTTCCATTTTTCTAAGTTTTTTTCCGTTTTTTTTAAGTTTTTCTTAACATCTAATCTAAACCTCCCCTGCTGGAACTTAAGACCTTTCCTAACTTACAAAACCAGCTAAGATAATAAGTTAAAAAGTACCAAAGACTTGAAGAGATTGAATTAGTAAATCAAATTAATTAAAATTAAAGTGCATTTTACACTGGCTTCTAAAAAGGCGGTAGATTATACTTCTTACACTTTCTTATAGGTACTATGTAAACTTATATAGTAATATATATAACATTATTTTCTAGCCATCCAGGCATTATGTAATATTATAAATAAAAAGTATAGCAGTGAGGGACAAGCCTGAAGAAATTCTGAACCTGCCTGCTGGTACATAGATAATGCATATGGAGAAACAGAACAGTATCAAAGCTGTAGTTCTGAGGGATTTTTTATGGTATTTGTAATATGGATGAAAAAAATATGGTTAGGGCAGTTAAAAAAACAAGAAGAGAAAGTTCTCCAGCAAAATAGGGATCTCTCAAACTAGGAGTGGTCTGGGCAGCAATTTAATGAGACATACTTGAAGATCAAAAGCTTTAAGAAGTAATTTGAGTTCTTACGCAAACTTCTTAAGATCCTTTTGTTTCTGTCTCTCATCTTCCTATGGTCTTTAAATCTGTCAGCGATCATGGCTGTGCTCCAGTTTTTGTTCTATTGTTTGCCACAAGGACTCTAGATGATTTCATATGCACTTGAAGTTTTAAACAGTATTTTATTTTACAGACAGAAAGAAAAATGGGGGAAATATCAACAAATATACATAAATGTCATTGTATTTGTTTATTATGTTCTTTTTATCTGTTCAAGGAGAATGAATATCAAAGTAGATGCGAGTTCTCTTTTCTATGTTATGTCTTCTAAATTATTTTAGGAAAAAAATCCCTAACTTCTCCCCTAGGAAAACTATTCACTACTTTCAATAGGTCTATTTGCAATTCTTATCAGGAAGGCAGGAGGTCTTCAAGACAGGTAGGACTTCGTGTGTGTAACTGAATAATTAACAGACACAGATACATGTGTATACCTATACCATCTTTTACAAAAGAAAAAAAAAAAAGTCAGATTGTAAGAGACATATCCTTCAATTCTGTTGCTCTCTGGATAATGTCTGAAAGAGGAGACAGTGCCTATCTACTTCATATTGAAAGCAAAGAGGTGAAAATAACCCTGCACCTAATCCCATCAGTTACCTGAAGGTGAATAAACTGAGAGACTAAGAATACCTTCTGCAGCACCATTCAATTTCTAGCAATGATAGGTTTTGTTGGAACAATAACAGGTTTTAGAAAGTTGACAGAAGCGTGACTTGGTTGACATCCTTTTATATTCAGTGAGGAATATTCATGTCTGAAGGTTTACATCACTGATTATTGTGTGAATGTGGTTATCTGTCTCACAGATAGTTGTGGAAGCTAAGCAGTAATCCCCAGGAAATAACATTGTTTTTAATTAACAATTTATATTAAGTCTTGTAACCAACTTTGTGCCCGTATGGACTTTAAACCTTCTCAAAGAAAAATAATATTGCATTATTTATACAAGTTAATGAAGCTCCTGGCCCAGAAGTCTTTTGTATGTGAATGGATTCCTGTATGCACATGACCAGATTTATCCCACGTCTTCTGGGTTCTGTCCAGAAATATTCTCCGTTCACGAACGTGGTGAAGATACTTTTTAATAACATGCACCATAAATTAGACATAATTTACTTTAGTGTTGTACAATTTCCAGTATAAAAGTCTGTGACTGATATATGCATGTATGCAGTGACATGAAGGCACTGCACACTGTATCCAGATCTTGTGAACTCCATGGATTATAAACTAAATAATTTAATATTTTAGACTGGGCAATATTTTCTTTGGTTAGGACAGCAGTTTTCTGATTAATGTTTTTAATTTTAAGCAATGTCTAATATACGCAATAATAAAAGTGACAGTTCAGCTTATTATGAGTTAAGGGTGTTTCTGAGAATACTCAAGAGGTTTTTAACAGTCTTCTAAAGTTTATGTTTACAGAACAAAAGCTCACAAATTAACTCAAATACATTTTTCTTATCTTTTACTATGTTTGCATGTCTCTAGCTTTAATAATGCCAACATTGCTTTTATGGATAGTGCTTGCACTTTCAAGGCTGTATTCCAGTTAAAATAATAAAATAATATTAAAAGACTGAAATAATATTTGCAATTGACTGCAGTTATAGGAGAAAAGTAACACGTACAGGATTATTAATAGTATAATTTCATGAAAGTTAATAACAAGAGTAATCTATACTGGAAAAAAAAGTAACGTAACTAATACATGCACATAACCTTTTTTAACTTCCACAGCTTTGGTGTATGTCAGTGGTGCTGCTATTCACATACCAAATACAAAGGTGCCCCATTTGGACATGCTTGACACCTTTGTCTATTGACCTGCTTTTCGTGGCACTGGAGGAGGAGCAGGGCTCTTTTTTGCCCGTTTGTATTAGCCTTTAACTGATGTATAGGGTCTTGTTGTGAGATACAGTATGACACTGTCTTCAAGTATTTATTCCAGCCACTGTCCAATTCCAAGTAAGTCAGATGAATCTCCTGCAGTGAAGAAGTTAAAAACAGTCATCCAATAAAATGATTCTGTTTAATGCAGTTAGGTTTACAAAAGTAGCTTTTCAGATGCTAGTCCTTTCTCAGCAGAGTTCACAGGCAGTGTCAGAAAACAACAACCTGTGTCAGTGGAGATTGTACCTTCTGAAAGTAAATGCATTACATGTAAGGTGAACAGCAGCCTCTATCCCCATGCAGAGGTAAACATAAATAAACACCCACTGTGTTTTTTCTGCTTTCCCTAGCTGACCTCCACTGTTGTAGCTGAGCTTTTCTCTTGTGATATTTGCCAGGTTATATAAAAAAGATGTGCCTCCTGGCTGAAATGATAAAAACATAAAGCCTGTTCTCAGGCTGTGGGAGTCTGATGGATGTGAAGCAGCTGGTGATCTGTGACTGGGTTCCAAAAGGAAGTCTGAGAGATGCATTTGGGCCTATGGTTAAAAGATGTGGGGTTTTTTTCTCTACTTTAGAGCAATGCATAGAAATCTGCAATGTAAATTTGCTGAATCACGTTGGGTCTTTTAGAACATAGATTGGAGTGGAGCTTAAAATTGGGTGTTTCCTAATAATTCAAACTGACATTTAACTTAGAAAGTGGGGAATATCTTAAAACTTTGCATATAGATATCTGGCATCTGAAGTAGTCTGTGCTGCAAATAACTGATGCATACACTTCCTACCAGGAGGAAAACAAACAAACCAAAACCCTATGAGGAAATTTACTGGGGGGGATAAAAGGGAGTAGAGTGAAACTTTTGAAAGTTTTTTTGAGCAATGTGCCCAGGTGGCCAAGAAGGCCAATGGCATTCTGGCCTGCGTCAGCAATAGTGTGGCCAGCAGGAGCAGGGAGGTCATTCTCCCCCTGTACTCTGCACTGGTTAGGCCACACCTTGAGTACTGTGTCCAGTTCTGGACCCTTCAATTTAAGAAGGACATTGAGGTGCTTGAATGTGTCCAGAGAAGGGCAACAAGGCTGATGAGAGGCCTCGAGCACAGTCCGGATGAAGAGAGGCTGAGGGAGCGGGTATTGTTTAGCCTGGAGAAGAGGAGGCTCAGGGGAGACCTTATTGCTGTCTACAACTACC
Organism: Eubucco bourcierii; assembly: GCA_013396675.1. Taxonomy (NCBI): domain Eukaryota; kingdom Metazoa; phylum Chordata; class Aves; order Piciformes; family Ramphastidae; genus Eubucco; species Eubucco bourcierii. The sequence continues at coordinate 388,476 of VWZE01024400.1, read as the reverse complement.
TGAAGGGTGGTTGTAGCCAGGAGGAGGTTACCTTCTTCTCTCAGGCAAGCAGCACCAGAACAAGAGGACACAGTCTCAGACTTCGCCAGGGGAAGTTTAGGCTTGAGGTGAGGAGAAAGTTCTTCACTGAGAGAGTCATTGTCTACTGGAATGGGCTGCCCAGGGAGGTGGTGGAGTCACCATCCCTGGAGGTGTTCAAGGCGGGTTTGGACGTGGCACTCAGTGCCATGGTCTAGTCTTGAGGTCTGTGGTATCGGGTTGGACTTGATGATCTTTGAGGTCTCTTCCAATCTTGATGATAATTGTGGTACTGTGAAATCTAGAGAACAAAATTGGAATTCTGTGATGCAGCCAGGAAGTGGTGAGAAAAAGTTCTACTTTCTGAAGTAAAGCAGTGCTGTAAACAGTTAAATACACCTTAAATATATTTCACTTGCTATTTTTATTTAGTCAGCATAAAATGGCTAGTAAATAGTCACTTAATCTGCAGATACACAGAAAGACCTGGGCATCCTACATGGAATATATGTGAAATGCAAATATCTGTTTACTGTCATGACCTGCAAAATCCCTTTTCAGCCAGGTCAAATCCTGTAGAAACTTCAGTTCTCTTCAATTTTCTGGTTTTCGTGTTGGAATTTATTTGTGACATTCTCAACCTTTAGATGTGACAAGCTTAACAATTTTCAAACTTGTATAATGGAGGTTAATTAACTGATGTGAGATAGGATTTTTTTCAAAAATTAGTGTTTTTCATTTTTATATTTGGGACTCTTGCTACCTGCTCAGTAAATTTCAATAATAATTAGGTTCTGTGCAACAGTCACAAAAACATTATATAAAGGAATAACTGAATCTAGAACAAATAACTAGCAATAATACAACATTAAACTCAATTGAACTGGAAGAGTACTTGCAGTCAATATACCACTTACCCACTAGATGGACTCCGAAAGCTCCTTCATGTTCAAGACAGAAGGCACTTACAATTAGAGATTTCTTCCAGAGTTTTGCTAAAGGCTTTGCCTTTTTTCCCAACTTGCATGGCTAACTAGAGTTTCAAACACCACCCAAACACTTGGAGGGAGTCCTATTGGTCGTCTTAGCCATTGAGGCTTCTGATCTTCCCAGGCTCTTAGTGGGGCTACTGGAGATCTCTGACTTGGTCCTGGCTCCTTGTGGATGGATGATCTGTCTCTCCCTTCCAGGGCTTCCCAGTCTTGGCAGAATACTCCAGGCAGGATGTCTTGCAGATGTGCGATCTTGGCACAATGTCACGCTGGTTAGGCAAGCCTATTGCATGGAGGCATTTGAAACCTGTTCCTGGTAAACTCGAAGCAGTTTCCAGGCAGACAATCCCAAACATTATGGTTTATTATGCAGCAGAGGTAGCTTATAGCTTAGCAAACATAATGCTGCAGAGCATGGCAGAATGCAACAAGGCAGTGAGGCAGAACACTGCCAGAAGCAGAGAGCGCATTAAGGGAGAAAGCAGTGGTGGCAGCAGCAAGCACATTGCATCTACCTGCTCATCTCTTTTTATCAATGTAGCCCAAGTCTAATGGGCCTTTGGATGCAGATTAGCTAATCAGAATAACAGCCAAGTTTAACCATATTTGGATGAAGTCAGGGCCTGCTTTTACCTTTTAAGGCAGAACACAAACAAGTGTACAAACACTTGTGGGTACACAGGGAGGCACCGGGCCCTTTTGTCTTCCTTCCTGCAGTTGCTTCTCCCATCAGCAGAAATAGGGAGCACAGAAAAACATGTTTGGGCAAACCAGGACATGTTTGGGCCTATTTTGGCCAGTTGAGGCCTTGCTTGCTTATTCTCCATGTGTCTCTAGGAAAAAATTAATCCAGTGGGTAAACTTGGACCTCAAAATGCAGGTGCAGTGCATCTTCCGTTCAGTGAAGTAATTCCCTGATTTGCTCATCAGTTTCTGAAGTAGAATTGAATTTAAATTGATAAGTATCAAAGTTTTATCAGTAACTCACCCATTGTCACAACACAAAGAATTGCTAGGAACACCTTTTTAAGTAGGAGAGAACCTTTTAAAGCATCACATGCATTAAAGATTTTCCACTGTTTCTCCTTTATGGATTGTATGTGTGATCATAGTACACCTTGAGAGGGCATGAGTAGGGTAATAAGGTTTGGTAATAGGGTCTCTTTCTTCTCTCTTGCTTTCTGACTTCGTGGACATCTCAGGGTATCTTATTCTGAGAATCTTTCTTTCTATGCAACTTCTGTAAAAGTTCAGACGTTCCTAAGTGGAGGCTGTAAGAAGCATGTGTAGTGTATACCTTCACAGAAAAAAAAAAAAAAAAAGTAATTCCCAGTAATTTGTTTAATCATCCTGTAAAAAAGAAAATAAAAACTTGTTTGGTTTTTTGTTTCCTTTTGTTGTTTGGGGTTTCTTTGTGTGTGTTTGATTTTGTTTGTTTTTAAGGCAAACAGGTATTTTTGTGCATCTTTCTACAATTCTCTTTTTTTTTTAAATAGAAAAAATCAGACTGATTTATAAAAGAATCTATAATATGCATTCACAGCTTTTTAGCTTCATAGGTATCATCTAGCTGAAATCATACAATAGCTATTACAGTTCTACAGATGTGTTTCAGGAATTATCTACAGTGTGTTTCAGATAAGGTTTCTACAATGCAGAAAATTAAAATCAGAAGGGAAATTCTGCGTGTATGTAGAAAATCATCCTTGTTTGCTTTACATATTCTTAAGCTGACTTTACTAGTAAAATGGTCCAAGTGGATGTTCATATCCATATTGCGTGCAGTTACTTTTCAAATCAGTGAATATGTCTGCTTTATAATGCTCGGCAGTTGTAACACTGGTTGGAACTGGGTTTAAATACTTTTTTCATGTACTTCGCAGATCATCTAGGTGAAAGAGTCTGGCTAAAAACCAGATATAGGGGGACTGACACTTTCACCAAAAAGTGGCTCCAATAGCCCTGCATGGCTTGCAAGTGAAAGCTACCATAGGCCTCGGGCAGTTTGACAGGGCAGGAGGTGGGCGGCAGAGACCCAGCATGGCCTCTCCCAGTACATCGCAGAGCACAGTGCTTGGTTCACTACCATCCCGCAGCTGCACCCCAAAGAGGAAAGGCGGACTCTGCCTGGCCACTCGCATGCCAGAGATTCGGGCAGCCTTACGCTATTAAAATCCAGGTGCTGTTGCAGCAGAGGAAGCGGAAAGCAACATGCAGCACACCAAGAAAGTCTCCTGCCATCCCTGCAGCCGTGTGTCGCTGCTGCGCCAGCACTCAGCCCCTGGGCCCAACTTGGCTCTCTCTGCAGGCGCAACTTTAGCGCTGAGGGTGTTTGCCTCCATGCGTTGCTAAGGAATGCTTAAGCTTGAAAACACCAGGTTATCCCTTTCTATCCAAAATTAGCACAACTGGCAGACTTTATAGAGGGATTTTAGGAAGAAGCTCTTTACAGTGAGGGTGGTGAGGCACTGGCACAGGTTACCCAGGGAGGTTGTGGCTGCTTCCTCCCTGGAGATGTTCAAGGCCAGGTTGGATGAAGTCTTAAGCGACCTGTTCTAGTGGGAGGTGTCCCTGCCTATGGCAGGGGATTGAAACTAGATGTTTTTTGAGGTCACTTCCAATCTTACCATTCCATGATTCTGTGATTGTGTAAAGCCCTAAGAATACTGTGCTCTGGTCACTATGTTCTTCTGCCTCACGTTTCTACCTAAGGTCAGTAACAATGTAGAAGAGACACCTACAGGGAATACTCAATTTTTGCAGTATAGAGCTTGGCATGTTAAATTAAACGAGAGGAGACTTGCATGCTACAGGAGAGTGCACAGCCATGTGCTCTTCTTAGCAGACCATCCTAGAGTATGAGACACTGTCTGCAGATGTCCAGCAGGTGGTTAAGGCAGTGTATGTCCTGACATACACCCTTCTGACACACGCTGCTTTAACTACCTGCCGGACGTCTGCAGACAGTGCCTCATACTGTACGTGAGGGTCTCAGGAAGATTGAACACGAGGTAATCCTCAAAGCACATCCAGAGGGAAATGATAATAGGTAGCCAAAACCATGAAGTACAGCTGAGAATCAGCATGTTTTATCGAAAGAGTCATAATAATGATTTTCATCTGTATAAATTGTAGCCAGTTTAAACACACACGAACAGATTGAACTTCAGTTGTGAATACAGAACATGTTCTCACATTGCTTGATTGAAAATCATTATTACTTGACCTATAATTGCCATAATTTATGATGTTGTTAAGATTTACTAGTAATATGATGCTATTTGTCTACAGTTACACTCTAATTGCATGAAATTAATTATTACTTTGCTCAATTGGTAATTTCCTGTAACATACACTTAAATATGAAAATACCACTGCAAAAAGAACAGAAAATTAATTTAAGCTTCTTGTTTAAATGGTGCTCTCTTAGAATGAGGGAGTAAAACAGTAGATCATAACTTTGTGAGTGATGGAAAATTCCAGTGCTCACTTTCTATGCACTGAAGTGTACTTTAGAGCTAAATAATCTGGTGAATTGTAGTGTTTGAGGTGACATAGGAAGAATAAACAAAAAAAAAAAATCTAGTTTAAACATCAATTTTATTGTTTGAAAACAGTTTTCATTGTCTTGAGATTGAAAGAGTTAAGACCCCAGCCCCGACACAACACTGTTTGCTAGTTTACAGCACAGTCAGATCCATGATTTTGCCTCTTCGTCTGAACAGGTCTTGTGCAGCTGTAGAGAAAGCAAAACACTTTATACTTATCAGTGCATCGGCATGAAGAAATAAGAGTGTGTATGATTTAGCTCAAAATTACAGCTTTAAATGCAATCTATAACTACATGCTTAGAGTCAAGTAGTAGTCTAAGCAGAAGAAAATTACAGTATCAAAACAGAAGTAAGTTTCCTGAAATCAGCTATCCCTAGAACTTAGAAGTCACAGTCAGGTAGTTATTAAAATATCTAACATATTATAGCATTATGACCTGTTGTCACTGGTGCCTATGTATATATCTCTGGATCTGCAGCTTGTGATAAGCTTGAGTGTCTGTCCAGTCTGCCTTTTGTATGCTATGTGTCAGTAATTAGCTTACATTACATGTCTCAGATATTATTAAGAAGGGCTGTTGCGAGAAAGATAGTTGACAAAGTCGGTTCTTCATTAGCTTAAAAATACAAAACCAAGTATATGCATTTTATAATAATTATTTTGAGAGCAATATTAATTGAAGAAAATACTTTAATAGACTTATAAATGAATAAGAACAAACTGTACCTCAAAGATGAGTGCAACTTGCTTAGGATTCAGAATACCATCCCATTTTCATTCTCAGTATGAATTGAGATTGTATTGTGCACTACATAAATGATTTTCCTCAGCTTTTTAAAAGGCAGTATGTATTAATATTTTAAACTGAAGTAATTGCTTCTTGTTCAGCAACGGGTTTCATTTATGAGTGTTTATCTCTAGCAAATGGAAAATATGGTTAATCTAAGTTAAAAATGGATTCTTTAAATAGCTCTAATTACATTCTGTTTATGTTTGTATGTTTTAGACACTTAAGATTTAATCAGTAGCAGTTCTACCAAACCATAATGTTTATTAGCTGGTTTTAAATTATTGTTATTGATGGTTCAATGAGAAAATAAATTATTTTTCTACTTTAATACATGGTAAATAAAAGATGGACCAACATGAAAAAGATAAATTGCATATTCTGTCATTTGATTTTTATATCAGAAACACAGAATGGAAGAAAACTTGAAGGGAACAGCTTCGATTTCTTGTTTCACTTAGATTTGTCATAATTTTATGTTTGCAAGTTTGAATCAAAACATTGTAGTATTGTTCTGTTAAGTTTATTATGCATCAGTCATAACAATTTGTTACTAGGTATTGGCATTTTTAAATGCTTATACACTCCAAATTGTATTCTTGAAACTAGATTGTCAACATTGAATGAAATTACTATTAGCAATTACACAATATGGAAGAGATCAGGTAGAAAATTATTACAGCAGCCTCTATTTTACTGTCTTGCATAAATGCCACACAAGTAAGGTAATGAGTTCTTGGATAACCAGAACTTTCTTTGGAATAAACTGTTTGCATCAAAATAAAGATGTGGTGTAAAGTATACAGTAGAATAAAATAGCAATCTTAAATCCTCCTTTAGCTAGACCTGTCTGGATAATATATAAGAACTGAAAGTATTTCTTAGGTTGAATATTATATGATATGTAGTAGACTTCTTTCAAGTGATCCAATTACCAAAATATTTTTACGTCAAATAATTTAAAATGCAGTACTAAAATGCACTAAATGTTGAAAGGTAGGAAAGTCTTAGTTACTTTAACTAAAAAGTGATGAATCCAAAATGAAACTGAATCTTGGTTATAATGGTGATATGTATCTGTAGATGTTCAGGATAGAGTTCTGCTGTTCAGAGTAATACTGCAACTGAAACCTGATTGCTTAAAACACTGACTATGGAACCAGATTCTCTGGTTGGCTTTGCAGTGTTCTTGTGATTTCTGGAAACAGGTTAGAAAGAGGCTATTTCAGTATCTGTTTGCCTGGCAGTGCTCCAAAAGGTTGGGCTGTTCGGGATTATCGGAATACCCTGCCAAGAAATGCCTGACATGCTGTGTGTGATCCCGGGAAGATGAGGGTGAGTAGGCACAGTATGCCAGCTCCAGATCAGCAGAATTCTTCCATAAGGGGAGTCAGCAGAGTTGTATTTGCATTTTTTAATATTTTATGCCTTTTTTGATACAACTGAATTCTATCAGTCTAAAAATGGGCAGCAGTACTATGCGTTTGTTAAATGCTTTCAAGCAATTTTCTGTTGACAGTCCTGCAGACACTTTGCAAAGTTGTGCATTTCCATCCGGTTTTCTCCCACCTCCTCAATACCTTTTGAAACATGAGTGCTTCAGCTAAATTTAACAGAGGCTAGAGGTTTCAAAAATAATTACGTTCTTATAAGCTCCAGGAAAAGAGGACACTTAAAACCTCTTGAGTACCCTAATAGTGAGAAAACAGGCAACGGTGATCAATCCCAGTTAGATACTGGAGAATCTGTGTCAGAGGGAAGAATTGGAAACAACCGTAGGATAACCTTCAGATTTTGCACCTTCTTAGACAGCTAAATCAACCACAAGTCACAGTTTGGGGTTTTTTTTCTGGTATTTCAGAGTTAGTATGTTAGGAAGAGTTAGAGGAAAGGAATATCTCTGAGTTAGTTAACATTAATGGTTAATTCTAAGCTAGTCACTGGTTATATTGAAAACATTATTTGGAATATGCAGTTTTACAATCTGTAGAACCATTCTGCTTCTATTACAGTTACCCTGTGTACTCAGACGTTAAATGGAATAGTTCTTTTCTCCCTGTTAAGCTTTTTTAATCTGAAAAAAATAACAAGGTTTAATAAAATACAGCTTTGAATTAGCTGATTAAAGCTGAGTCTCTAAATATGCGATTTCCCTCTGTGGTTCAGATAATCTTCTTTTCTTATCTGATCTAAAGTTGTTCAAGGCCTTATGGAAATTTCCAAGCTACTTGCAGAATATAAAATTAATTTACGCAAATCTATTTTGATTTAATTTCCACTAATAAAATTACAACGTTCTGATTGTGACGTAAGGGTTTGCCTTTGCATATATGAATAATCTCGGTTTTCTTACTGCAAGTCGACTGTGGCAGGGAATCGTTTCCTGTTAAAAGAAGTAGTCAGAAGGTTAAATAATGTAGGTTTAGATATTTAGGACTTTCTTATTATCTCAAAGCAAAGTTTAATAAAAGGCAGTAGTACCAAATGATTACACTGTATCCTCTTACCCTGTTGGCAGAGTGATTTTTCACTTACAATGAAGAGGAAAATTCAGACAAGTTCCTTTACAGAGATTACAAGAGTTGTACAGCTGGTAGAGCTTAGCTTTGCTCATGTAAATATTCATGGAATACTACAACATTGTATATGCTTCTTAAATTTAGCTTTGAATCTTGTTTCCAGATATGTAAAGTAGATGCCAACATCTCCCAAATGTGAAAGCCTCAACCGTGCGCAAATATGGTTTTAGACATTCCTTCATCTTTTAGACCTCAGATTTTTTTTTTATTTTTTTTTCCCTGTAATAGTGAAAGTAAAAACGTTCAAACTTTCAAGAAAAACACAGAATGTGAAAGTTTGGCCAGAGAGACATTGGTCAATATATTGGTAGAAGCTAACCCAGGCTCAGGAAAACTGATTCCATGTATATGTCCTATTTTTATGCTCTTCCACAAGTGACTATTAATGGCTGCTACTGGAGGCAGACTGTTAGACTAGGTCTGGCATTGGTCTAACACATTCACCTGATTTTTGTGATGTTTCCTGGTCAGTATCTCAAAGTCCGTTGCTTTTCCTTTTGCTTCCTGAATATCTAGTGACATATATTCCAAATATCCTTACAGAAGATTTAATCAGGAAGTTAAACCTATTGCAAAAGCCTTAAACAACAGTTCTTCATTATTTGAGGGATGGTCTTTATCAGTCTGTTCATGTTGTAACTGTTCTATGTTGTGCAAATTCTTAATATCCTCATGAAAAGAAAAACTGGTTGCCTTAATGGGTCGAGTACTAAATCGAGGTGTTTGGTTTGATTTTAAGACAGTACATTTAAGTCTTTGACAGACAGTTGCTCTTGATTGTAAAATCCATACAATCCATTCTTAGAAATTTTCTAGCTGACATTGGGTCAAGTTCCCTGCTATAGGTAATATTTGTTTTTTCCAACACAGCCAAGGTGCAGTCTTTAAAGCCTTAGAGGAAGCATAACAGTCATTGGGCTCTACTCAGGAAAAATTATAAAGGCTTGATTAAGATTAAAAGTCTTCACTCTGGGAAATGTATGAGGAGAAATTCTTTGAATCCTCTGATAATAGGAAGGCATGCTAGTGGCCTCATGATGAAAAGAGAGGTGGCAAAGAACTTGCAGCTGAGTCATGTATACCTTTGAGTTTATTTTCTGTGAAAATACTGAATATGTAAAAACAGACCAGAACTGACAGTTACCATACTAGAATATATTTCTATGTACTTATATACTGAACCTCATATAGACAGGGATACTTTATTTTTTTTAATTATGGTTGCATTTTCACCTTTATACTTACAGTTTTTAAACAAACCATGTACACAAGGTCATATTTTGATGTCTAACCTCTGTGACATTGACCCTAATGACCAATGCTCATGGATTCTGTATCGATTCGTATAATGACACTTTACTATACGTTTCTTCAACCCATGTTGGAAGATACATTAATTCACTATAGATTTTTGCACAGGAGATTAAATAGATTTAAATTTATTCATATGCCCTATGAATCTGGTGATGTTTTTCTCTTTTGTTTTGCAAACATGACATTTGCTTTCCAGTTCCCCAGCTTGAATAGATTTTGCAGTTCAAGAGAAGCAGGAGAAAACACAACAGTACCCCTTACCACATTTTTTTGGTTTTTTAATTTATCTATTTATTTATTTACTTATTTGGGGTGGGGTGGTGGTGGTGGTGGTGTTGCTGTTCTTTTGGTTTGCTCTGCCTTAGAAGCAGATCTTTCATCACTGAGATAAGATATTTCTAAGAACTCTTCGTTTTGGCTGTGTAGACTCTTGACAAAATTATTTGCCTTTTAAAGTAGTTAATTGCATACAGTTAGCATTCCTTGCCTTACTTGCTTGCATTGATCAAGTTCAGAGTGAAAAATGTTACAAGACAAAGACTTATTTTCAGCATTTTAGAAAGCTGTTCAGATAGTGCATCGGTAACATCTCAGCAGGTGAAGATCCCAAATGATTCCATCTTACGAGAGAACTTCTTTCATATGTGAATAATTCCAAAACCCATTTAATCCACCACATTATAGTGGTCAATTGGGGCATCTGTGCTGATGAAAATGACTTTTGATTGTGCCTAAATGGCTTTTACATGTATTACTCCATGCCGATTTATTCTCCAGCTCAAAGAGAGGTAAAATAGAGTCCATTTTCTGGATAGGGCTTTTTTCTTGTCTAGGTAATCAGCATTTTTGTCTCTTGTGTTGAATTAGCTGGTTTGTAATCTCCAATTTAGAAATATTTCTAAATGGTTCTTGCTGTTTTGCTTTTAAAAATTGTATCAGTGGCATTTTGATTTTACTTATAATCTGTTTTTCTGTGGTGCATATGAACATGTACCTTTGCATTAATCATCAATCCACTGTATGCATGTTGCCTCAAATAAGCATGTACATGTGCAGAAAAATGAATGCTTTGGTCAGAGAATTTTTTAGATCCTGTGTTAGAACTGGGCTGCACGAAGAAATTATTCTTCATTCTAAGGCAGTGTCCATTAGACCTTACATTGTTCCTTGCTTCCTAAGCTCTGAAATACACCATTCAAACTGGTTTTCAATGTGCCAGCCATCTGGAAGTGAACCGAATTGCTTTCTCAGCCAAAAGCTAAACCGGAAAATGACTCTAGGATTAAGTCCTGGGTGACTCTCTGATAGAATGATGTTGTCAGTCTTAACCGATAGATTTAGCTGAAATCACTCTAAAAAATGGGGAGAGAAAGGTAGATTTAAATTTGATTTCCATCTTTAGTTTTCTAGTAGTAATTCTCACACTCTTCCACTAGAAGAGTCTTATAATCTCTCAGGCTTCTAGACAAATGAAATTCTAGACAATGAAATTATTGTTCTGATTCCCACTGTGTAGGGATTGGAAAGAGTGTAAAAAGAAGAGAGTTTAGAAATGCAGTAGAGGAAGTGGTAGTGATACGTAACTCTTCAGTTAATATTTGTATGCTCAGTTGTTCCAGAAATGTTAAGCTGAATTTAAAGACTAACATTTTATGATGTAGTGACACGTCTAGAAGGTGTGGGAAAAAAAATAATGGGAATGGTGAAGTTTTGAGGAAAAGATGAAATAGAGAAATGCTCAGACAAGTATATTGGGATGAATTATTTACTTAGTCGCTGTTAGTAGTTAACTATAATGAAATTAGAACTCAGTGTCAAATATGGTTAATAGCACTTCGAGAATGTTTGTTGTGCACACTTGCATTGTCCTATAGTAATTTGAAATACATCACAAGACATCAATATCTTGATTGCAAGTGCTGTTGCTTAATGAATATCTCTACGTTTTTTGTTTTCCATTTGTACAGAAGTAGTGATCTCTGATCTTTGTACTTTTAATTGTTTTTATGATCTGAAATTAGTCTCCTAAGGTTGTCAAGACAGAAATTAAAACTGCTTACTAAGGCCTATAACTATAGGCCATGCACTACCATTTATTTGCAGTATTCACTGACAGAGACTAAGAGTTGAACAAAGTGTGATGCACATCTCAATTACAGTTACGCTTTCTACTATTTTGAAGAATGGAACTGCTTTAAAAAACATGCAAAAGCTCTTGCTAAAAATTAATTAGGAACCCTACTTCGCAAATGGAAGTCAGTCCTTCAAAAAAGGGCAAAAGACAACAAAGAAATACATTTGCATACAAATAGCAATTAAAAAATCCTTTTTCTCAAAAAAAAAAAAAAAAAACAAACCACAAATCACATGCACCTTGACATTTTGAAACACCGATAGAATTCATTGCAACCTGCAGCTTTCTTTTACTGGTCATGGTACATTGTTCCAGTCTCAGCATTTGGGGAGAAAAAAATAGCGATGCGTTTTTGTTATCATAGAATCATAGAATGGTAAGGTTGGAAGGGACCTCAAGGATCATCTAGTTCCAACCCCCTGCCATAGGCAGGGACACCTCCCACTAGTACAGGTTACTCAAGGCCTCATCCAATCTGGCCTTGAACACACCCAGGGAGGGAGCATCCACAACCTCCCTGGGCAACCTGTTCCAGTGCCTCACCACCCTCACTGTATAGAACTTCCTCCTAACATCCAGTCTAAATCTCCCCTCTGCCAGTTTAAGCCCATTGCCCCTTGTCCTGTCATTGCAGGACCTTGTAAATAATCCTTCCCCAGCCTTCCTGTAGGCCCCCTTCAGATACTGGAAGGCTACTATCAGGTCCCCTCGAAGCCTTCTCTTCTCCAGGCTGCAGAGCCCCAACTCTCTCAGCCTGTCCTCATAGGAGAGCTGCTCCAGCCCTCTGATCATCTTTGTGGCCCTCCTCTGGACCCGCTCCAACACTTCCATGTCCTTCCTGTGCTGAGGGTTCCAGAACTGCACACAGTACTCCAGGTGGGGTCTGACGAGAGCAGAGTAAAGGGGCAGAATCCCCTCCCTTGCCCTGCTGGCCACGCTTCTCTTGATGCAGCCTAGGACTCGGTTGGCTGTCTGGGCTGCATGTGCACACTGCAGGCTCATGTTGAGCTTTTCATCAACCCAGACTCCAAGGTCCTTTTCCTCAGGGCTGCTCTCCAGCCATTCACCACCCAGCCTGTATTTGTGCTTGGGATTGTGCCTACCCAGGTGCAGGACCTTACACTTGGCCTTCTTGAATGTCATGAGGTTGGCCTGGGCCCAACTCTCCAGCCTGTCCAGGTCCCTCTGGATGGCATCCCTGTCCTCTAGCAAGTCGACTGTGCCACACAGCTTGGTGTCATCTGCAAACTTGCTGAGGGTGCACTCCATTCCTCTGTCCATGTCACTGACAAAGATGTTAAACAGCACTGGTCCCAGCACTGACCCCTGAGGGACGCCACTTGTCACTGGTCTCCAGGTGGACATTGTGCCGTTGATCGCCACTCTCTGGGTTCGACCATCCAGCCAATTCCTTATCCAGCGAGTGGTCCACCCATCAAGTCCATGTTTTTCCAGTTTGGTGACCAGGATGTCATGTGGGACAGAGTCAAATGCCTTATGGTCAATATTCTAACCGAGATCAGGAAACTCCATTGCTTCCAGTTTTTCCAAGGTAATTGCTGGGCAGCTCAAGTGATTAGTAGACAAAAGAACATGACCATAGTGTTTTGGCATTTGTAAACTCAGCTGAAAAGTTATATATATCATTTTATGAGGGGAAGATCCGTGAGGAAAGAGAATTTCTTTGAATCTTTAATCACACTCTTTCTAGGTTGCTTCCATTATATTTCTTAGAGTGCTGTCCTACTGAAAAACTTAGACAGGCCTTTAAATTGATCTTTCAGCTGGCTGGTAGACCCTGTATACTGGTTTGAGCTTATTATTTGAAGCCATGTATGTCCTTGTTCCTTGTTAAATTCAGTGATCTGCTTTAAAATCTGTATCAGAACTGTACCATATATGTAATTTTATTTCAGAGATTTGAACAATATATTTGTCTAAAAAAAAAAGGCTCTTTACTGATCTCTTGAATATTTGGAGCCATCGTTTAGTTAGACTTCTGCTTAAACTGATACTTTCTCTGACTGAAGCAGTTTTGCAGCTTGTATTTTTGCAGTAAACTGTAATACATCGTCCTGATTGTTCATTCTGCTGCCAGTTTTACTGATATATCTGTTGAACTGTCAGTGGCAATTGCATCTTATTTAGAATCTTAGAATCAACCAGGTTGGAAGAGACCTCCATGATCATCCAGTCCAACCTAGCACCCAGCCCTGGCCAATCAACTAGATCATGCCACAAAGTGCCTCATTCAATCTTTTCATGAACACCTCCAGGGATGGCAACTCCACCACCTCCCTGGGCAGCCCATTCCTATCACTCTCTGTAAAGAACTTCCTCCTAATATCCAGCCTATACCTCCCCTGGCACAACTTGAGACTGTGTCCCCTTGTTCTGTTGCTGGTTGCCTGGGAGGAGAGCCCAGCCGCCACCTGGCTATAGCCTCCTTTCAGGTAGTTGTAGACGGCAATGAGGTCACCTCTGAACCTCCCCTTCTCCATGCTAAACACTCCCAGCTCCCTCAGCCCTCCCATCATAGAGCTGTGCTCCAGGCCCCTCACCAGCTTCATCACCCTTCTCTGGACACGTTCCAGTACCTCAACATCTCTCTTGAATTGAGTGGCCCAGAACTGGACACAAGACTCAAAGGGGGGCCTGACCAGTGCTGAGTACAGAGGCAGAATAACCTCCCATGTCCTACTGGCCACACTGTTGCTGATGCAGACCAGGATGCCATTGGCTGTCCTGGCCACCTGGGCACACTGCTGGTCATGTTCAGCTACTATCTACCAGTACCCCCAGGTCCCCTTCTGTCTGGCTGCTCTCCAGCCACTCTGTCCTGGGCCTGTAGCACTGCTTGCAGTTGTTGTGGCCACAGTGTAGAACCCTGCATTTAACCTTGTTAAATCTCATCCCACTGGCCTCTGCCCACCCATCCAGCTTGTCCAGGTCCCTCTGCAGGGTCCTCCTACCCTCCAACAGATCAACACCTGCTCCTAACTTGATGTCATCTGCAAACTTGCAGACTTTGGACTCAATCTCCTTGTCCAGATCATCAGTAAAGATATTGAACAGGACTGGGCCCAGCACTGATCCCTGGGGGACACCACTAGTGACAGCTGCCAACTGGATGTGGCACCATTCACCACCACTCTCTGGGCCCGACCCTCCAGCCGGTTCTTGACCCATATCAGAGTGAATCTGTCCAAGCCACAAACTGCCAGCTTTGCCAGGAGCTTGTTGTGGCAGATGGTGTCAAAGGCTTTGCTGAAGTCCAGGTAGACTGCATCCACAGCCTGCCCTGCATTCACCAGGAGGTTAACCTGATCATAAAAGGAGATCAGGTTGGTCAGGCAGGACCTGCCCTTCCTAAACCCATTTGCATTAAGAGGATAAAAAGACTCTTGGTATATACTGTCTTAAGACCTATGAAATGTTCTACCTTTTGAGTCTCCTTTTGGCCTCTCAGTTGGGATCTGGGAATCAAGAAAATTCAAGAAAAATAGATTCAATAATAACCAATTTGGTTTTCACTTTTAATATACACTGCGGTGCACAGATCAAGGTCGATATAATGTAGATATGATATGGAATGCTCATGTTAAATTGCATAAAATTAATGCTCTTTAGGGTGAGGGGGATAATAATGCAAACAAAAATAGGTGGAGTAGGGGTTCAGGTTTAAAACTGAAAATGTACTTCCAATAATGCTAATAGAAAATGAAGCCTTAAGGGCATGTCTAGTTTAACTAAATTCAGAAAGGAAGCTTCAAAAAAGGTTTCTAGACATCTGCAGATCAGAAATTTTCTCATGAAAACAGGTTAAGTGCCAGATGAATGCAGTCTTGGTTCAGAAAATTTATCATGAATATAAAATTCTGCAATCCATCATTATTAAATTAAATTATCCCAAGGTAATATATCCCAAAGACAATATTAAGTTGTCCAAGTCAGAAATCAGATTCATCTATTGGCTAGTTTGCAACAGCTGGCTTTTTGCCTTTTCTCTTTTAAAATACATGCTCATTTCTGACAGTCTTTTCATCTCTAATGTGTCTTGGTCATCTTATTTCCTTTTGCTGTAATTAAGGTAAGTTGGATAATACTGCCCAACAGTTGTCCCTTATAATTGCTAAGGTAATAACATGTGTGATCTTATTACATCTCTTAATATAGTCCTGTATTGATTCCTATGTTATCTGAAGCTGAGCAATGGATGCAGACCTGCTGAAAGGCTGAAGATTAATTCAGAGGTCCCCAGACCTTTGTCTTTCTACTTCTATCTTCCGATGATTCATTCTGCAACCACCACTGAGGATTTGATGCCTTGGTGAACATGAACATCTGGCTATCTCCTCTGTGCAATCCCTCATCTCAAACTACCATTTTTCTTTCTTAACCCTACTTTTCAGGATTTTCCTTCCAGGATGTTAGCCGTATCTCTGTCTCAAGAGTAGCTGCTAAAACTCCACTTTTCTAACTCCTGGATGCTGATTTAGGCGAGATCCCATGTAGTGTGCTCTAACTTACACATTTGGCCACATGGCATAATTGAAACCACATTTAGTTTTCTGAAAGTAAGTCAGGTTTAAAGAGTAAATCAAAAAATATCTCTAAACACTGATATTTACTTCAGTTTTACTGAAGGCATTATAGATGCCTCAATACAGATTAACAGGCAGGTTAATCTAGTTTACTGTGGATTTTTTAAAAAGACTGTTTATTTTAATTTCTTTAATAAAAGTTTGTCAAGTCATCCCTTTCACAACTATTGACATGTGGAAATCTCAAAATCTCCAAACATCTGTTTCATTAAAATAGAAGTATTTGTATTCTTGGGGATCTCCATTATGTATCCAGTTGTGGATATTTCCCTGAATGACTTTGTTTCATACAAGTAGGTGAATACTGTGTCAATCTTTTGTGTCATCTGAAAACAGTGGAAAGCTGAAGAAATCAATTATTCTGGATCCTCTTTTTATACTTAATTTATTGGGCATTTATCACAGAGTAAAACAGTCTCAAGACACAGAAATTCACCTAAATTATTGCTAATTCTTTTAAGCTTTTAATTGCCATTTCCAGTGTTAGAAGGAAAAAAAAAGTTTGGGAAAAAAGCTCACCTTCACACCAGAGACCTCACCTCTTCTTCCTTATCTCCGATGCTTCACACCACAGTCCCTTCAGTGAGGCAGCAGGTGGTCCTAGAGATCGATGTGAGGCCTCTGCATTTCTTACTCCTTTCACTTATTCTCACACAAATTCCTTCATGAGCTGCAGACCTTTAAGGGCCATCTGTCTGCTCCATCAGGCTTTCTTTTATGAAACACAGATACTCTTAGAGGTGCACCTCATCATGGGTCATCTTCCATGTGTCTTTCCATGCTGGGGTATCTGCTGCCCCTAAAAGCTACCACCCTTTCTTAAAGGTTTTCGCAGAAGTGTCTTATGCTCCCACGATGGGATACAACTTTGTCTTGTGGTGAGTTTTGTCCACAACAGAGCTGGCAGGAACTAGTGGCACCTGGAGCAGAGCATGCCTGACCTTCCACCCACATATGTTATTCTAAAGACCTCTTACTAGCAAATCTTTGCCAGTTACGCCGAACACAAGATTTTAGTCCGTTTATAAGGTGTGCACTATTAAAATTTTGGAATAGCCTACTCCATAATGATCAGTCTGTAGAAGAGCAGAAGAAGCCTTGTGGCAATTAGTACGTAGTTAGAAATGTGATCTTTCGGGAGTTTTTTGTTTAACAGACTTCTGCATTTTTAAGGTATAAATAACTTGTGCTTCCAAAGCTTCACCTCTCTCAGGAGAAACAAATAAGACTTTGTTCTCATCAATCCTCACCTCATTGACTAGCAGGGTATATCAAGCATAGTAGGCATTTGTTGTAGGTTATTTACTCGTGCTTCTGGATGGTTTAACAAATGTAGAAAATTCTCTACTTGTATTATATACTGCAGTATGCAGAGAGCAGTTCGTGGCAGTTGCTGCTTAATGTTTTCACATATCATTCACTGTTTAAATGAATGAGACAAACTTGATGGCTAAATATCTCATGTCACTCTTTTACAGAATCACAGAATGGTTTAGGTTTTAAGAGACCTCAAAGATCATCTAGTTCCAGGTCCCTTCCAAAAGGACTCTACCTGTGAATTCATGCTATCAGGGTTTTATTTTATGAATGAGATAATGTGAAAATCCTAACCAGTTGCTAGTTTTGCAATGGGAAGAGGGTGAAGAGCAAAGTTTTTTGTTGGTTTTTTTTTTTTTTTTTTGTGTTTTTTTTTTTTTTTTTGGTTTTTTTTTTTTTTTTTTTAATGTTTGTGTCTCACCAAAAACACGTCCTTGTAGATTATTTCCTATTGGGGCAACCGTTCATACAATGTTTTTAACTATAGTTGTCATCAGGCTGCTTGCAACTTTGTTTCTACATCTTCGGACTAATAATAGTCTTCTGCTGAATGTTGCAGGGTACCACAGAGTAATAAAATAACTCCATACATTGGCCAGTGATGCAGATAGGAGAGGCAGACTTTATCTGTTTTCAGAAGTGCATTTTTTCCTGTTAAATGATCACTACACACACCAATGGCATCGAGAAGGCCTAGGGAATTGTGTAAGTTAATGTGAGTATATTCTTTCTTTAGCCTTAGGGAGGCTGTGTTGGAGCATCCATTTTTGTTCAGGAAAGAACAGCAGACTGGGGCTTCTGGCAGTTACCTCAATTCTCTGAAGGAGTTATGTATGACAGGCAGCATAAAGTGTAGGTTGACGCTTAATCTGTGCACACAAACAAGGCTATTGCAAGACCAGTCAAGTCTCAGTTCTCCAAACTGTAGAATCATGTAGAAAGCAAATGTGTACTTGCATTTATTTTACTAGTGTGCAGAAACACAAATGATATGCTCTGTTAAAGATACAAGAAAATACTCTCTTAAAGAATTTACTCCTTAACTCATGAACTTAATGCTGCATCTTCATTCTTTCCTCTGTTTACAGTGTGAAAGTATGTAGGTCCTATATAAATGATGCCTGCAAAAAGCCAGGTGTATAAACGTTTTCAAATGTTTATAAACTGTATCCTTCATAAAGATGATACTCAAAGTTTGTGTTGTTTTGTTGTTTGGTTTGTTTTGTTTTGCATATCAGTCAAAATCAAATCAGTATCACACTCTAATACTGTTGGGTTTGTCATCAGCTTAAAACTCTTTTGGTTTAGATAAGCAGAAAAGTGTCAATACAGTGAGTTTTAAATAGTACAAACCTGGTGATATACTAGAGCACATTATTAAGGAGAAATACTAGCTTAAGATGATGAACCACTCCTAAAATCCAAACAGTTCAAGCACATTTTCTTCATACTAGTCTGTAGCTGTAAAATATTAGCCTTTGAAAAACTGAAATTTCTAAAGCCATGGAGTCCAGTGGTGCTTTTGATGGATTTTTGAATGAAAGCAGCTGAGACATTGGAGCTTGAACCTCTGGAGACGAGCAGCAAGTGGCATCCCTCAAGGGTCAGTGCTGGGACCAGTGCTGTTTAACATCTCTGTCAGTGACATGGACAGAGGAATGGAGTGCACCCTCAGCAAGTTTGCAGATGAAACCAAGCTGTGTGGCACAGTCGACTTGCTAGAGGGCAGGGATGGCATCCAGAGGGACCTGGACAGGCTGGAGAGGTGGGCCCAGGCCAACCTGATGAAATTCAATAAGGCCAAGTGTAAGGTCCTGCACCTGGGTAGGCACAATCCCAAGCACAACTCCAGGCTGGGTGGTGAATGGCTGGAGAGCAGCCCTGAGGAAAAGGACCTTGGAGTCTGGGTTGATGAAAAGCTCAACATGAGCCTGCAGTGTGCACATGCAGCCCAGACAGCAACCGAGTCCTGGGCTGCATCAAGAGCAGTGTGGCCAGCAGGGCAAGGGAGGGGATTCNCTGAGGGAGTTGGGGCTCTTCAGTCTGGAGAAGAGAAGGCTTCGAGGGGACCTGATAGTAGCCTTCCAGTATCTGAAGGGGGCCTACAGGAAGGCTGGGGAAGGATTATTTACAAGGTCTTGCAACAACAGGACAAGGGGCAATGGGTTTAAACTGGCAGAGGGGAGATTTAGACTGGATGTTAGGAGGAAGTTCTTTGCAGTGCGGGTGGTGAGGCACTGGAACAGGTTGCCCAGGAAGGTGGTGGCTGCTCCTTCCCTGGATGTGTTCAAGGCCAGGTTGGATGAGGCCTTAAGTGAGCTGTACTAGTGGGAGGTGTCCCTGCCTATGGCCGGGTGTTGGAACTAGATGATCCTTGAGGTCCCTTCCAACCTTACCATTCTATGATACAATAACTAATTTTTTTTTTACGTATTTTTGTCAGCATTTATATTTACTACTTTTTGTTTAGTAAACTAAAACTTCATTATAGTAAAAACTGTAACAAATCAAAAGTACATAACTAGGATTTTGCCCAGTATAGCCCAGTGTTCACAGTATCATGTAAAAAACATGATCTGGAGGGATGATTAATGTGGGAGAAAGTTTGATGGTAGAAAATTGGTGTCATGTTCAAATGGCAAGGAGAGCTGTCAACCCTAAAACAGTATAAGAACACAAATGTAACCTCTGAACTGAACTTGACCTAGTTTTACCAAGTAATTATTAAGTCTGGTACTGCAGTCACCTCTCCTTTCAGTTCTAGAGATGCTGTGTTGCCAGGCTAATGTATTATCTCACTACTGCTTGTTTTAAGCATCTGTTTTTCTTGAAGGTAGTTTGTGCTGTCCTCTTACTGGACATAAACTCCTGCTTTTCCACACTCTTCCACAAGGCAGGTATAGCCTTCCCCTTTTAAAGGAGAATTAATGAAGAAATCTATGAATGACAGTAGAGTATGGTTTGTCTCTCTTATGTTTCTAACACATCCTCATATATATCACAGTATCACAGTATCGCAAGGGTTGGAAGAGACCTCAGAGATCATCAAGTCCAAGCCATCACCACAGCCCTCAAGATTAGACCATGGCACTAAGTGCCATGTCCAAACGTGCCTTGAACCTTTCAAGGCACGTACTTTGGTGATCCTCTCCAACCCTACTGTGTATCCTGAGGTGTACAACCCTTTTCCAGAATACCTGAAGTGTGTGAAGGTGGGAAGCTTAAGCATGTAAAGAAACCAAGCCAGGCAATAGAGTCAGTGTAACTAGAAATGGGTGAGAGGAAGGAAGAAAATAATGAGGAAAAATGTCAGCTGCCAGAGGAAGAAAACTTTCTCCTGCCATCCTCCACAGATGTGGTAGTGAACTCTTTCCTGCTACATGCAGAGCTGAATTATAAATATTTGGGTTATGAGGAAGTGAACGGCTGTACTGCTGTAAGTTATACAAAAGGAGAAAACTTGTAATTCTCTCATGGTTTTTGCAATACTTGCATTGTTAAAGTTAACAAAAACTTAGCAAAAATGGAAATCAATAATCTATAGAGGAGAGCAAGGTAATCCACTTCATTATTGAACCATGTACCACACACAATTGCGGGGTATGAAGAGGCAAACCTTGTAAGATAGATGAGAGCCATTGCAGCACAGAAAAAAAAAAGGAAGCACATTAGTTGGAGCTCTTAGTTCTTGCCTGTCGTCCTTTCTTCCATAGAAACTTAAGGTAGACCTCTTTATTGTGGTTATTAGAAAAGATAGCTTTGTGAAGGCATAGAGGCCTTTTTTTTCAGAGCAACTCTTAATCTGTGAACCATAGTGTCTGTGTTGTACCACTCATTACTGATGCAGAATTCTGCTACTCTGTCTTTTGGTAGTACTGGAGAAACTTGTCTGACCTACCGCTCATCAGAGGAACAAAAAGAAATCACAGAATTATATAGTGGTTTGGCTTGGAAGGGCCTTTAAAGGCCAGAACACTGGAACAGGTTTTCCAGAGAAGTGGTGGAGTCTGCTTCACAGAAGACATTTAAAACCTGCCTGAATATGTTCCTGTGTGACCTGCTTTGGTGGTCATGCTCTGCTAGGGGTATTGATCTTTCCAGGTCCCTTTCAATGCTTTTCCTTTACCTGAGAGGATTGATTGGAAAAAAATCACCTCTTCTCCAGAGACCCTTAACCACTGCTTCCAGAGCTTCGTCAGTGGAGGCATCAACCATCGCTAGGGTTTGTGATACAGATCCACATGAGACTTCACTCTTAGGTCAGTGCCCTCTGTTCTTCCTGGAAAGCCAGGTAGGATGAGGGTGTGTAGTGAGGGTGGTGAGGCACTGGAACAGGTTGCCCAGGGAGGTTGTGGATGCTCCCTCCCTGGATGTGTTCAAGGCCAGATTGGATGAGGCCTTGAGTAACCTGTGCTAGTGGGAGGTGTCCCTGCCTATGGCAGGGGGTTGGAACTAGATGATCCTTGAGGTCCCTTCCAACCTTACCATTCTATGATTCTATGAGTGTCCTTGACCCATGCAAATTGTGCCCAGTTGCTGGGTTATGTGTACTTCAAGGCTCTTTGCTTGGCCAGTGGAATGCAAGCACACACACCCCGCCCCAGCCCCCAAATAGATACCTTCTGCACAAACAGCTGCACCATGCCCTGTTTGCCTGCTTTGGTCGCTGGCACACCCCAAGGGGCTTTTAATAGCCGTGGGGTGGTTGCATGCCCTGGCAGCACACAGGTCTTGTCAGCATCTCCTGGTACAGCTGACAGGTCTCTGTGCTGCCCTGTTGTTTGCCTCTCTCAGGAGAACCTGCTGTGTGCTAGAACCTACTGCTCTGCTGCAGGCCAGGCTGGCCCCAGAGTAGCTCCCCTCAGTGATCAGCAGCTCCTCTTGATGACTGGATCAAAATCTGTTAATTTAGTTCAAATTTATTTCCACCTACAAAAGTCTTTGTTCCAGTCACAGAAATAGGGCTGAACTCTTGTAGCCATGAGCTTGCCTTTCACCACATCTGGTGGATTTAGAGAAAACAAAGGCAGGCGTGGGACATACTATCATGGTTGTTCCATGTGTCATGTCAGTTTCAGACTGTTTCTTAGCTGTGACTCTTCCAATGCTGTAAAACGTTGTATAGCAGGAAATATCTGTACATCTCTATACTGTACTTTCAGTATCTGCATACCTGGCTCCTCAGAAAACCATCAGATGCTTTAACACTCATACTAAAGGCTAATTCTTTGTTCATTTCTAAGTGTATGCAGCAAAACCTGTTGCTACAGTTCGATATATATGCTCGATGGCTGCCAACTGGTTTTTGTGTATGTACTTTAAATCAAAGTCAAGTTGCAAATTAATTGATTCTGGTGATCTCAAGTTAGTGTTATAAAATGGTATCTATTTTGGCACAGAAAAGGGAAACAGTTATGTCTGAGTGAAGAAGGCTGATGTTTGCTCAGGCAACAAGGAAATTTCCCAATGTCTGTAATTTTTCACATTAACAGAAGATACCAGCTCCCAAACTACCAGGATTCCTCTGTGATGATTGTTCAAAAACAACTTGTATGAGAATATCTGTTGATAACTTTTAAAAAATATATCAGCTTATTAGACTTTTTTTCCACTGGTGTGTTATACTCCAATTTCCGTTTCTATTGGGGATAGTTGTGCAGAATACCACCTGTTGTTCCCAGTTGTGTGAAAGGTTTTCAAGCTTCTTGTTAGTTGTAACACCTTTCCTGTGAATATCATTCCAACAGAGTAATCTAGCCAAAGGGATACAAAG
This sequence comes from Eubucco bourcierii, assembly GCA_013396675.1. Taxonomy (NCBI): domain Eukaryota; kingdom Metazoa; phylum Chordata; class Aves; order Piciformes; family Ramphastidae; genus Eubucco; species Eubucco bourcierii. The sequence goes on along the minus strand of VWZE01024400.1, from coordinate 365,406 downwards.
GTCTCACCAGGAGAAAGACATGACAGAACACTGAGGTCTCGCTATGTATATATACGCAATTATCCATTGCTGCTCACTATTTCAAAATAATTGGATCAACAGTGTGCTTGCTTTAAGAGCAGAATAACTTAAAGCTAGGTTTTGGACACACATTGGTTCCTGTTGTAAGCAAGGCACAGGTCTCTTATATAATGGAAGCATAGATCAAGCTTTCTAGGGGGTGTTATTTGTTTATCTACTGTGGTATCTGTTCTTATTATAGATAACTTCAAACGTATGCTTTATCCTATTATTATTTTTGCATGCTGGATCTTAAGAAATACAACTGAATATAAAATACTTTTTCAGCAATAAATAGGATTCTACTGCTTGGAGATACTGATTGCTGGGCAAAAATATGTGCTTCCATTTTTATGTATAAGGTTCTGAACTCATATTCAGTATTTAATGCTGACTTGAAAATAGAGTTAAATTAAAAATTAATAGCTTCCAAAAAATTCTGATTATGTGCTGAATGCATTCAATTAACTGAGGTAGGAAAAACATTTAAAACATGTTTTTTAACATGGACTAGACAGCATACCATAGGTGCTTTAGATGCTATGTATCTGTTTAGGGAAGGAATAATTTATTATCTTTATGAAGAACTAAGTGATGATTTTATGACACCATTAATAAGAATTAAAAATAGTAGACACTCAGGAGTTTGGAGAAGAGTTTACAACCCAGCATATAGCAATGTGCTATGCTGCTTGCTTTGCTACTGCCTTATTTTATCATCAGGAGAAACCTAGAGAGGATCTTGGCTCTAAAACCACCGAATTCTTTTTTTCTATTGTTCATACATTACTATCTACTTGAAAAAGAACTTTTTTATTTGTCTTCATGTTAGTGTTACAGCAGGACATGATGCCGCCTGTCCGCCACCTACATATCGTGAAAGCTACGGAGATGATGTGTTTCTAAAAATCCTTTCTTCTTCCAAATTTCTCTGTTCTTGGAAGCACTTTCTACTTATATGTAGTGATATCTTAGAGTATCATATTCTTGACAATATTTGAAATTTTTAAAGTAATGTTTCCATCCTTGTTTTTTAAAATCAACAGCCGTAAGAATCTAAGCTATGGTTTTGATCAGAATTTCAATGTTTGGTTTGATTCTATCCCACAGACTCTGACTTTGAGGTTCTGGGGGATTTAAGAGTAAGAACTTCTTTTTCAACATACTCGTAGAATTTGTGCTGAAGTGAGATTAGCTGTAATGCTAGCATATACATTAGTTCATATTCCTTTCCCTTTTATATTTGCTCTAAAATAAATTCAGGTCACAGAACTGAGCCCATGCAAAAGTAATGGTGATGATCTTGAGCTGTGTGGTGCTAAATTTTTGCCATCTCATTCACAGGATGTGCTTATGATGTCTTTTGTTTTAAAGTGGATTCATAGAATCATTTAGCTTGGAAAACACTTTTAAGATACAACTGATTCCAGCTGTTACCCCAGAATTGCCAAGTCCATCACTAAACCGTGCCCCTAACTGCCTCTGTACATCTCTTTTATATACCTTTAAGGATTGTGGTTTGCCTGGGAATCCTGTGCTAGTGCTTGGCAACCCTTTCAGTGAACATTTTTCTTTCTAATATCCAATCCAAATCTCTGGTGCAACTTGAGGCCAACTCTTCTTATCCTACAGTTGTTACTTGAAAGAGACTGACACCCACATCACTACGACTTCCTCTCGGGTAGTTGTAGAGAGCAGTAATGTCTCACCTCAGTCTCCTTGTCCAGACTAAACAACCCCAGTTCCTTCAGCTGCTTCTCATAGGACTTGTGCTCTAGGCCTGTGACCAGCTTCACTGCTCTTTGGACATACTCCAGAACCACAGTGTCCTTGTGATGAGGCTTTTACTCAGCCAGCTGTTGACTGACACTTACCAGGCAACTTTCCAGCCACTCTTCTTGAAGTCTGTGGCATTGTGGGGGATTATTGTGACCAAAGTGCAGGACTCAGCACTGGGCCTTGTTGAATCTCATACAAATGGCCTCAGCCCCACTGATCCATCCTGTTCAGATCACTCTGTAGAGCCTCCATACCCTCAAGCAGATCAACACTCTCACACAGCTTGGCATCATCTGCAGACTTAGTGAGGGTGCCCTTGATCCCCTCATCCAGAACACTGGCAGAGATTAATTAAACAAAACTGGTCTGTTAAAATGTACTTTTTCCAAAAAAGCATTTTTTGAAAGATTTTCTAATTACAGCATATTATTGCCATAACAAGTTACAAATGCAAGAGAGTAGCTCCAATTCTTTTGGCTGTAAGTCTCATTCTCTGACTAAAATGATTCATTTATCTTTTCTATACTGTTTTAAGAATTGCATATGAATAGTTATTTTTTTCAAGCTTACAAAACAAACAAGTCAACACTCCCCCACCCCCCAAACAAAAAGCACTAGCATTTATTTGGAATGTGTGTACTTAAAATTTCAGTCAGTGTAGTATTAGTATGAATGAATGTTTACCTTTTAGTTGGTGGCAGGTTCAATATTTCTGGATAATAGCTTGTTTGTGGTTTTGTTCATTTGTGAGCCGTGTGGAACTAAAGGTGAAAAGACAAAACTCTGCACCAAGATTTCAATATAAATCTTCTGAAGAGTGGATTCCCTGCTATCTCTCATTCTGCTCTTTGAATCAGACCAGAATATGCATAAAATGCTGATAACAGTGGAAGTGTTCTTGAAGTTGCTAGGCTTTTGTATTTATTTACACAGATGCAATTAAACAATATGCAGTACAGAAGAGAATTAAGTCCAGTAACCTTAAGAGCAAAACTAGTTGATGCTGCAGTAACTATTTTTAAGTAATGCAAGAACAGTGCAAACTATATGAGGAAAAATGAGGAAGCAAAGTTCCTGTTTGACTTGAATAGCCTTTAGCAAATTAAGTCTAAAGGATTCAACAGAAAAAAATGTTAATTAAACTTAGATTTGATAAATCATGCCATTAGGAAGTAGAGCCCTTAAAAGAACATAACTAGCAGTTTTCTTAACTAAAACTGTAAAGAAGTTGTACCTGTCATTGTGTTCACTGTAACCAAAGCTTCATATCAGTAAGGCTTGTACCAAGCAGGATACTAAGATTTCACGTCATAAGCTTCTGGTTTAGATAACCATGTTAGGAACTTAAGATCCACTGAAAGTTGATCACCGAATTCGCTATCCCAATTTCATTTAGTTTTGAGCCTCATCCCTTCATTTGGTTTTGGACCTGAGTGCCCTATCTAGAATTCAGTCTGGGAAATTGCTCGTTGGTGCGTGCCTTCTGTCTTGTCAGTAATGTGTCCATGAAGTGCAATTTCATTCCTTCCCTTTCCTTCAAGGTTCTTTATCACTGAAATCTGGGATAAGCATCTGAGCTTAAACCATGAATGCTAATGCATTTCCGCCCCACACACCTTATCTCTATGAAGTTGTTAGAATACTGTATGCACTGTTGAATATTGTCAATATATGACAAGTACCAGCAGAGGCTTAGCTGGCTTTCAGCTAGAAAACACACATTACCCACAGGTCACAGCATAAACATGGATATAGGAAAAACGTTCTGAAGGAAAACATGAAAATTCACATATACAAGCACAATGAATTTTTATAAAGCACATATTAACTCTCTCAGTGCCATCTTACAGCATGTACTCCTGAATGATACAAGGGTCTGAGGCAGTTTCAAGTCCTAAATGACCTTACAATAGAACTCCTACGCAACAGTACTTCTGTGTATTAGTGATGGGCTGTGTCTAGTATTAAATGGCTTAGTGCCATGGTCTAATCTTGAGGGCTGTGGTGATGGGTTGGACTTGATGATCTCTGAGGTCTCTTCCAACCCTTGCGATACTGTGATACTGTGAAATATCAAGATGTTACATCAAGAAAAGGGAATATGAAACATTACTGGCTCTCATCAGCCCTTACAGAATTCATATGCATGACACATCTCTTCAGCACATACTGCCCTGGGAAGAACATTAAGGCAAAACGGCTGCAAGAATGGCATGATTGCACTCCACAGACCTGCTCATGTGTCAGTTGTAGTTGGTATCTTGCTATGCAGAGGTGGTAAGCCTCACCAGTGGTTTCAGAGGAAAACAAGTCAAAAGTTTAAACTGAATCCAGACTCTCCTGTGCCTAAGTTAGATTTCTGGGTGGTTTCTTCCCATGCAGTGATTTTTACTGCCCTAATGTTAGTGCTACCTCGTTTGAATATGGCAATTAAAAGATAGGTAACAAACCAGTAAAGAAATTCAGCTCAATACAATTTGCAGATTTTTTTTTTTGAAGTGTCACTCTGGAACAAGGGAGCAGCAGAGGTCTATTTAGTACAAAAATCTCCCCAGTGTTCACTTTTATTGTATTTAAAAGAATTGTTGCAAAAACCTGTTTTGGTTTTGTTTTATTTTTTTCTTTTCTTTTAAAATACTAATAATTTCTCTGAGAATATATGTAGTTTATTCCTCAGTGGAAGGTCAGCTAAAAGGTCCTTTTTTTGCAGAATTTGTGTTGCTCAGGGTTCAGAGAAAAACATGGCTGTAAATGTGTGCCTGCCTAAAGACTGTACATTCTTTTTACAAATGGGATGGGGTTTTTTTAGTTGGTAACATGAGGTTTGGCCTATTAGAAAAGGGATTTACAAATCCAAACTTCAGAAGATTCATAATGTGAGCACATAAAGGGTGTATCATGAATGATAGAGGAAGCTGTGAGGAAAAGGGGGGAATCTTAGAGAGTTTTGCAAACTGACGTTGAATAGCTATTTCATATTTTAAGTTAAGCTTTAGGGAGCTTAGGTTGAAGTCAGTATTCAGAAGTTTTGTTTTTCTTTTCTTGTGAATGGAATGTAAATACGACCCATTCCTGCAAACAAAAAGCTGCAGTTACAGGCGCATAAGATTTGGTGGATTGTTATACCTTGATCCAATCTCTTAAAATTGTGGAAGAGAATACTGGTGGTGCTGAAGTATAAAAACACACTGGATTACTGTAGCTCTTACCTGTATATTGTTTATTACCCTCAGTATATATTGATACTTGAGCAGACAATAATACAGAAGGACATACAGTTGGCGGTGTTGTAGGACCTTTCAGAAGCAGGGTTTTTTTTCATCTAATTGACCACAGATAGTCGATCTCTTTCTCTGAGCACAGTAAAAACCAGAAAACCATAACTGACTGCAGGCTGATTGCATTTCCATTTTACAACAACGTGTGTAGATTACCAGTTTTCTGAAAAATATCTCTGGGGTTTTAGAAATTTCTGATATCCAGTAATACTGTCTAGAATTTACAAGCATTTTTGTGATGACTCTTCTACACACCACTGTAGCAAGCTGAAAATCAGCTGCAAAGATAATTCCAGACTTATCATTTATTGAGACGTTCTTTTTAGTTTTAGCCAAAGCTAAGACAGAGTAATCAACTTCTTTTATGGAATTTTCAATTAATAAATAAATCCTGGTATTCCAATTTCCTTTAATTAATGAGGAACTGGAGTACAATGGAGTACAACTGCTGAAGTTTAAAAAAGCCCAAACGAGTTTTGTGTATTCTCTGCATATCTCTCAGTAACATTAGAAGTTTCAGCAATATCGGGAAGAGTAAACATAAATTTTTTAAAATAAGAAAGAAATCTACTGACCCTTAAAGAACTAAAGACACAAATACAGTAATAAAGACACTAGAGACTTGACTCGAAAACTGTTACACTCCTGTCTCTTCTAATGTTTTCTTGTAGGCACATCTCTAGCAAATCTCTGTCCATATTTCCATTAACCTTCAAAAAAAGCAACAATACTGATTACTGCCTTGGTTTTGTTGTTTGTTTAAACATGCTTCCTAGAGACAGTGGGTAAGAAAATAGCTATTTTCCCATATTTTCCAATCTTCTTATTTATACATTGTCTTTTGTTTCTTTCTGGCTGTGGAAGTCAGGTATAGGTCCTGCAGATCTACCATGCAGGAAAAGAAGTTTTGCACTCTCTTTCCAGGAGGCAAATTTGACAACAATTTTAATCACTTTATAACCCACAGTGTGCCATTAGTTGGGAAATTGAACATAAATCTGAATTAAATAAAATGCCACTCATAGTCAGGAGTCATTTGGAGCTGTTACCATTACAATAAGTTATTTTTATTACTGCATGAAAGTATTGATTTATGAGCACACAATAAATCCAAAGAATAAGCATATTTATAATGCAGAAGTTCAAAGACAGAAAGTAGAAATTTCTTTGCAAATTCTGAAAAATGCAATGTACTGTTTTACTGAATAAAAGATGATGTGTATCATCAAAGTTACATGGCAAGTGAAGTAAGATAACAGCATTATATAAAAGCTCCTGCAAAATAATAGGATTTAAGTTCTTAACTGCCAGATCAGATTTAAAACAGGCCCAAATACCCTTTGTCTTCACACAGTGTAACCACAGTGGAACCTGGATGGTTCCAGCATAGCTCCACTGTTACACCTTGGCAACATTAACATGTTTTTTTTCTGAACCACAAAGAAGGAGTCTTCCTGATTGCCATTTGTCAGTATTAAACCCATTCCTCTAACAGTGTTCTGAATGGATTTTTGATTTGTATGGACTCTGGAAGATACGAAGACCATGTATCTCTTACTGACCAGATGCAGATTGCTTTTCATCTGTACATGAGAAGTCTTTTGTCAAAGATGCATTAACACTACTGCTCCCAACATAAAAGTGAAACATGGAACATTTAAGTTATTAAAAGATTTTCTGGCAGGCACAGATATTCAGTGTGATTACTTGTAAGCAGAGCATGCTACCTGAATTCCACCACCGTTTCTGGTGATAATTGTAATATAAAAGGCTGACCTAGCACATGCGGTAGATAATTCATCACTTCAAGGTGGAAATACAGATTTTTCTATGCCGTTGTCTTCCAAAAGTTCTTTCATGCTGACACAGCTAAGGTCTTGCTTCTGAATTGTTCCATTTCTGGATGGAAAATAGGTGAACTTCCAAATACTCTTTCATTGGTTATTGACAGTGCAGAAATAAAACAAGAATACTGGCACTGTACTGTGTATTTATGACACTGAAATGAAAAGAATGAGAGATCTTATCAAATACCAAAAAGTAACAGTTTAGACATACTGAAATATGAAATTTTTATTAAACCATTCTAAAGCCTTTCTATTTAAACAAAAATAAAATTTGAAAGAAAATACATTTCCAAGATATACTTCTAATGTTCCAAGAATGCAAACATGTATTCTCGAAGTTCATTAGATCTTAGGGGGAGAAAACTAAAGTACATCAGAATGTTCTCTGGTGGCCTTCACTAGTTTTAGAAGAAATAATTTGGTGCTAGAGCTGCACTTTTAGTGCTAGCCTAGTACTCCTTCCCAAATACTGGTTAAAATCTCTCCCACATACCACACTTTTTTAAGTGCCGCTTTAGTGTGTCTTAAGTAATACCATAGTCTCTATGCTGGCACACAGCCCAGGATGAATTCCACTTGATGGTAACAGCTATGTATCTATCAGATTTCTGAATGTGTGAGGAGGGTGGAGTGGGATCCTGCAGTCTCCAGATAGCTGCCAGAAGCAGGGGAAACAGAACTGCTGCACTGAGATCAGGGCTACCAAGTAATGGGCTCCAGCTGAAGCTTTTTTGGTCAATGACATTTGACCCTCATTCTGCTCAAAAGCTTTTGGGGAGTTTTAGGTGTTTTGGAATGCAGATTTTTATTGTATGGACCCTGTCTGTTGCAAGCATCAGCTCTAGAAGCACAGACACTGATTATTCTTCTCATTAATTTTTCTGTTAACCATAATTTGCAATTTAACAGTGGCAACTAGTGGTTATACTCAGGAGTCTCGAAAGTACAAAAAATTATGGGAGCAAAACTTTGCAAATAAAAAATTCTAAATATTGATCTTGCAAAATCAAGAAACTACATCTGTAAAGCATTCAAGCATTTAAATCATGTACTAATCTTTTATGCTTTACAGAAGATACACTTAGGTCTTTATTACTGTTTTTATGGATGTTTATCAATATCTTTGAAGATTCCACTCTGTTCTTTGACAGACTTCCAAAAAAATGAAGAGAGAAGCTGAGATCTTACAATTTTTGCTTCTTAAGAGAGTTTAAAACAAACAAAAGAATTGTTTTGAATGCTTTTTATTTTACTTTTATTGCCTAATATTGATACTCTCTTTGCTTTTTTGCCATGTGGAAACTGAGTGACCTGATAATTACCCTGCCTGTTCTTAGCTAGCTAAAGTAAATCAACTCTTAAGAGGTACCAAGAGATTGCTTACTGAAAGACCTGCTGATGAGCACACCTTCAGGAGTTGTCTCAGTGACTCATATCCTCTCTACACTAGCACTATAATCTAATTCTACTCCAAAGCTGTCTTGAAGGAGACAGTAGCACTGCTCCATGTCAACCTCTCTCACTAGTAGATAACTTGCAAGAACAGGGAAGAAACTGGGGCCAGATTTTTACCATGCAGCTGTGAGTAGTTTGTAACTAGTTACAAGTAGTTTCTCTGGGAGAGAAGGGCATAAAAGCAGTAGTTACACTTCAAGTTAGATCTTTGAGTGGGTTTAGGTAGTTTGCTAGCAGTGTACCTCTTTTCTGGCTATTGGTGAGCATCCACTGGGATCAAAATACCTTTCTGAAAAACGTCTCTAGCTTCTTTGTCTGAAAAACAGAGATAGCTGTGTTGCAGTGAATATCTCTTAAATAAGGAACTTTTCTCTGCATTCCACCGTCACATCCTGTGTATATCCTGGAAATCATATACTCAAAGGCATTGAGAATGGAATAGCTCCCTACTACTTTGTGCTGGTTTGAGGCTAATTAGAATATTGTAATAGAGAAACTTACACTATAGGCTGTGAAAGGAAAACATCATGATGTCTGCTTCACTCATAAGCTTGCTGGAGAATTGTTTGGGAACGCTAACCAAAACAATAGATAAGTCAGTCTCTCTCTGGCGCTTGCTGAAGCAGGAGCTGCTGGGGCGATCTAGCAGCTTCTGGGCTCTGGCTCCTCTGCTGATTAATCCTCACTTTTCTTCTAACCCTCCTGACTGATCCTCCTAATTTACCTTGCACGTAAGGCAAATCTTGGGGTAAGGTACAGGGGTGGGGAGAAGGTGGAAAGGTGGTTGTGAGCCCCTCTTGGGGTCTCTGATTTCTGGGAAGGGTGTTGTGTTGCTGTATTACCTTTTACTTGTATATTTCTGTAAATATTGTGTATATAGTGTAAATATCTGCTGTACATTGTGCAAAGCTGTAAATAGAGCTTCATCATTTAACTTCCAGCCGACTGAGTGCTAGTCTGGGTCATTTTACAAAGTGTGGGGGGGTGGGGAACTCCCAAACCTTCACATACTTTCAGGCACCTCAGATACTACTAATTCCCAAAGGCTTTCTCAATTGTTGAAAGTGTTGCAGACAGACTCTTAAGCTGATGCACATTTTTGTATGTAGCTCCTTTTCTGTTATCATGGGGACATGTTGACTACCAGTCAACTACTCCTTGTGGCCACTCTATGTCTCCTCATTCTCACCTCATTCATGTTTCTGTGAAGTCTTCAGCTTCCTTTAGTCCTTTCTGACTTCCCTGAACTCTGTTTTGATCTTTCAGCAATTCTCCTTGCCATTCACATTCTCAGTTCCCTTACTGATTCTTTTGCTCTTCTGCTCTCCATCCTCCATGCTCCTTCCTTCTCTTGCACGTGGAGCACACATGGTAGTATACTCACCTTTTTTTCCCAATAAATACTATCAAATACACAAAATCCAGGCAGAAGCAGATCTTCCAGCTTTTTTTATTTTCAGCAGCAGTATTTCCAGACTTGACATGATTTTATTGGCTTTTAGTGTGGAGATTACAAATACAGGATATGATTCTCCTTTCATTTACACCTATTTTAATATAATTCCATTTGATTCAGTGAAGTTTTTTCTTAATTACAGCAATATAATTTGAGAGGTTAATTGAACTAGGAGGTCAAAAATTTAAATCTATCTCACTCCAATCCTTTCTAATAAAAGAGTGTTTTCAGGGAGAAGTCAAATAGAAGAAATGCTACAGCTTTGAAATAGCTTTTTCTAAAAAACCTTCTAAAAATTATTTCCTGGGCTGTTGGCTATGTATACATTTCTTTCACCTCTTAGTTTTGTCTTTTCTGTTAACATAAATTCAGGATATATTATGAGAATTTTTGGAATGCTGAAGATAGCATATATTTTTCATGCTGAGTACGTTTTCTGTGAGAGTGAAATGTGAGCCATATATTTTATCAAGACCTAATTAATTCATTTAGACTGCAAAAGGAAATTCACCCATCATCTTTGCATGAATCTTGTTCCCTTCTGGTATTTCTGACCATCTTTGTTCTATATAGAACTGAAAGTAAAAAATGCAAAAGTTTCCAGAGAGAGTGTGTGTTTGTGTGCGTGAGAAATGGGAGTGAGTTTGTACTGTAGACATTTGGATCTGTATTTTTTCAAGACAAAAAATTAATGCTGATTAACACAGATACTTTTTTTTTTTTTAATCAGATTTAATGTTGTGCTTATAGTGTTGCAAAATCTATTTGGTTTAGAAATACTTTTTTTTTTTTTTTAATTCTATCATGAGTACCAATCATCATGTAAGTGCAAACCACACAAACTGTAGAACTTAATAGAATCAACAAAGACTTCATCTCTGGCAATTTACAGGAAAATACACTAGTTCCTGTAATTTGTTACATATTTGTTTACTCAGATAAGCATTTACTTTAGAATTATCTAATAGACCTAAAAGATTCTTATCTGAATGGCTACTTGATAGAAAAATGGATAGTCGATGGAAAGACTTGGTAACTATTAAATACCTGTACATCTATTAGATGAAAAATATACTAGTAGATGCACTATGAAATGCAAGCAGAGAGAATTTAAAAAACAAAAAGGAGTAAAAACTGAAAATGGCATACAAAAGAGAAGTGAGGGAAATTGTTCTTGTGACAGGGAAGAAGATAAAGCAAGCACTCGTTATAAATCCATTGCTACTGCAAGATTGTGAAAAGCTTTATCAGTAGGTCTTCATCATAAACATAAATAATAACTAAAGAAAATCCAGGATCTGAATTTTTCAGTTCCAGTTCTTGTCACGCTGTCATGGAAGGCCAAGAGGCCTGGCTTGTCCAGACACGTCCCCTGTTTCCACTGCCTTCTGTTGATGGGGAAGGAACTGCGGGAAGGAGAATGAAGGCCTGGTGCCATTGAGTCTCCTTCTCTCTGGTAAACAGGTATCCAAATGTGTTTATGCACTTTTTTGTGCCTCCCCTAATATGGGTGAAGTAAAGCCCTGGCTTACCTAATATGGTCAAGTTTGGCAAACTGCCATTCTGACTGGGTAAACTCAGTGGCCAAAGAGCCGTTAGTCTCAGGCCGAACTGATAAAAGAGATGAGCAGGTAAACACGACATGCTCTGTACTTTAGACCGTTGTACCTTGACTTACTCTGCAGCATTACATCTGCTGAGCTCCAAGCCAGCTTTGCTGCATAATGACAAGCCCTGATACCTTACCATTCTATGATTCTATGAAACTAATTCCTAACCTTACCATTCTATGATTCTATGATTCTATGAAACTAATTCAAAACTTACAAAGTAGATTTAACATAACTCATTANGTTCTTGTGACAGGGAAGAAGATAAAGCAAGCACTCGTTATAAATCCATTGCTACTGCAAGATTGTGAAAAGCTTTATCAGTAGGTCTTCATCATAAACATAAATAATAACTAAAGAAAATCCAGGATCTGAATTTTTCAGTTCCAGTTCTTGTCACGCTGTCATGGAAGGCCAAGAGGCCTGGCTTGTCCAGACACGTCCCCTGTTTCCACTGCCTTCTGTTGATGGGGAAGGAACTGCGGGAAGGAGAATGAAGGCCTGGTGCCATTGAGTCTCCTTCTCTCTGGTAAACAGGTATCCAAATGTGTTTATGCACTTTTTTGTGCCTCCCCTAATATGGGTGAAGTAAAGCCCTGGCTTACCTAATATGGTCAAGTTTGGCAAACTGCCATTCTGACTGGGTAAACTCAGTGGCCAAAGAGCCGTTAGTCTCAGGCCGAACTAATAAAAGAGATGAGCAGGTAAACACGACGTGCTCTGCCGTTGTATTTGTACTTTACACCGTTGTACCTTGACTTACTCTGCAGCATTACGTCTGCTGAGCTCCAAGCCAGCTTTGCTGCATAATGACAAGCCCTGATACTTTGGGTTCTACACCTGGAACTGCCTTGCCTCAGTTTACCAGGGATAGGTATTAAGTACCTCCACGCGATAGGCGAGAATTAACCACTACTGTGTCATTGTGCCCATCCGTACATTTGCAAGGCATGCCTGCCTGTACTTCTACTTTTCAGTACCTTGTAGTATCTGGGGGATAGGGGAAGGTAGCTCATAAAAATGGCTGAAAATGTTTGTTGTAGGTACCGTTTCAGTGCTTTTAATCTAACTTTCCCACTATCTATCTTTACACATAATTGAACAACACAGTATTTTTCCAGGTTTTGTCTTATTCCTTGTTTTGTTCAATATTGTATTTCTTGCTTGGCCTTACCATAGTTTCACTGTGTTCTATAGTGTTGTCTCAGATCCAAAGAAGTTCATTGTCTTCCAGATGCTGTCTGGGAAAACGATGAATGCTTATGTTACAATCACGTTTCACCTATACTACATAATTTCTCCGTAATTTGCAAATCTGTATTTTGAGTAAAATTCAACATGCACTTTACTTTCTAATGCTAAAGAAAACTGTGAGACCAAACACTTCAAAAAACAGCCCCTCAAATTATACTATTGACCTGTAATTTTAGTGTATGCTTTCTCATGTTCTGAAGACCTCAAATTCATCAGCTTCAAAAAAACCCTATCAAATGTTTTATTCTGTCTTCTTTGAATTGTGCACATTTCAATCTGTATGCACTGAGGAAAAGCATTCAGAATACCTAAAAATGTGCAGATTTAACAATATTTATTATATATACTATATCAGCTTTCTCACTGTTTCCCCCATGTGTTGCAAATTGACATTTTGAGATCTGTAAAGCAAAGTGTATATATGCACTCTCATATGCTTAAATTTAACAAACCATAAGCAGTGTGAAAAAACAGGAAAACCAAAAGTCTCCTTTTGCGTACTTCACCACGACTTAGTCTTTGGCCTTTCAGATTGATTCATTTTTGCTATAATGGAAGGCAAGTGTTCAAGAACAGTCTTTCACATTCCTTCTTCCTGATGTCATTTCATTCATTCTCATGTTGTCATAGTCCTTGGCTGGCTAAAAACTGCGCTCTTAAGGAGCTTCTTTTTCTTGATTATTACAAAAAGTAAAGATACAGAGGGAAAATACTAGGAAAGCAGCCTGTTCCATTTCTGGCAAATTTGAATAATGTTGTTTTGAGAAATCAGACTGGTCAAATAAAATTTCTGCTGAAAGTAAAAACAGTTGAAGTAAATTGAAAGTTGTTATTAAATGTCTGTTCCTTACATGTGGCAAAACCACTCTTAATCCTGATGTTTGGCAATGGATAAAAAAGCAAAACTAGCTGGCGTACTAGATAAACTAGAAATTAAATACTTTAAATGCAGATACAACTATTGAATAATGTATTAACTCAGACACAAAGAAATAAAAACTTACTGAAAAGCAGAAATACCTCTTTTCTTTTTGAGTCACCTTAAAAGTAAGTATTTGTAGAACCCTTTTTTTACAGTATCAAGCATTCTGGTTTCATGCAAATTTTAGAACTCGCTCTGCACTAACAGATACTGCAACTGTCAGGTGCTCATATTGTTTATTGAGATAAATACACATAGTAAGGTGACATTAAGCCATTAAACATAGGTCATGAGAAATGTAAAATGTTTGGTGATATTACAAACTTTTTTTTTTCAACTTACCCATTACTAAAATTGCAATAAGCTTTAAAATACTTCATTTTAAAACTATTTAAATTTCATCTAGTGTTTAGATTAAAACTTCATAGTCTTGAGATACTTTTGGCTTTCAGATGTTCTAAAGCCTTCTGGTTTATTGGGGGTTTGACCTGTTTCTTTCCTCTGTTTCTTTCCTCTGTTTCTTTCCTCTGTTTCTTTCCTCTGTTTCTTTCCTCTGTTTCTTTCCTCTGTTTCTTTCCTCTGTTTCTTTCCTCTGTTTCTTTCCTCTGTTTCTTTCCTCTGTTTCTTTCCTCTGTTTCTTTCCTCTGTTTCTTTCCTCTGTTTCTTTCCTCTGTTTCTTTCCTCTGTTTCTTTCCTCTGTTTCTTTCCTCTGTTTCTTTCCTCTGTTTCTTTCCTCTGTTTCTTTCCTCTGTTTCTTTCCTCTGTTTCTTTCCTCTGTTTCTTTCCTCTGTTTCTTTCCTCTGTTTCTTTCCTCTGTTTCTTTCCTCTGTTTCTTTCCTCTGTTTCTTTCCTCTGTTTCTTTCCTCTGTTTCTTTCCTCTGTTTCTTTCCTCTGTTTCTTTCCTCTGTTTCTTTCCTCTGTTTCTTTCCTCTGTTTCTTTCCTCTGTTTCTTTCCTCTGTTTCTTTCCTCTGTTTCTTTCCTCTGTTTCTTTCCTCTGTTTCTTTCCTCTGTTTCTTTCCTCTGTTTCTTTCCTCTGTTTCTTTCCTCTGTTTCTTTCCTCTGTTTCTTTCCTCTGTTTCTTTCCTCTGTTTCTTTCCTCTGTTTCTTTCCTCTGTTTCTTTCCTCTGTTTCTTTCCTTCCTCCAAAAAACAGATGTCAATTCCTTACTTGTCTAAAAAGCAACCGTGAGAATTCCACCCAATTTTGCAATAAGGACCAAGTTACAAAGGCCTTCAAGACTGCAAGATCCTAGTTGTAAGATTTATAACTTGATTTACATGATTCAGAGATAGCAAAGTGAAAATGGTGATGGATAGGTAGCAGCTGTATTTGACTCTGCTATGTCTTTGGAACTAACAAGCAGAAATCTCAGTCCACAGTTCGTTCAAAGCATCTGCTACAGGATCCATTAGGGGGCATCACCTTAAGTATGGTGTCCTCTGATAGTTGGGCCCAAAAAAGTGGGAGATTTTGCATAATTGATGGGTATATTTTGATTTGGGTGATTTGGTTTGGGTTTTTGGTTGCATATTCTCAAGTTCTGCACAGTTCTGACAAGGGACTAGGATTTCCAAAGAGCCTAGGAGTTCTTTGAGGCACATTCCTACCCCGTTCCATAATTTATGGTGTATGTAATGCTGCTGTAATTTAAATGGGCATCCAAAAAAAGCAGTAAGAGGTGCGTTATCCCATTAGTGCGACTGGGGCAATTGCTAATTCACAAATATTGAAACTAGCACTGATTGAGGTAAATGAATTTCTCATAATTTAATAATGCAAATCCCACTAGCAGTGAATGCCAACAACTATCGCAGCAGAGCAAGGTGAATTTTAGTACAGAAATGTAAAGTCGATAATGTTCCTTTTTCTCTCCATTACATAAAACTACCTTATTGAATATTTTTTTTTTTGTTTTATCTATATTGTTTTGGTTTTCTTCTGCTATTTTATCTGACCTTAAATCTTTGGGCCAAATTCTTCCAGTAGACAAACCTATTCAATTAAAATCAGGAGTGGCTTCATAGCTGACTGCCAAAGCGATTTCAGGGGGTTACTTCACACGTTCTGTATTCCCGAATGATATTATAATATTGTGAACCGATGCCATTAAATCATCAGCTAAATTCTGTTTGCTAATTAAACAGAGAGGTTGCTTCATATTGGAAAATTGTGCAGTAACTGTTTCTTTTTGAAATATTTGGTAAATTCTGATACATTTGAAAAATGAGACAGAAATGTGTTTTATAGTCATCCATATAAGGCTAATGAAAATGAACAAATTTTGAGAAGGCAAAAAATCGGTATCTTCATAATCTGTACTACTTAGCTGGTAAAATGCCTTGTTTTTAACATAGTGTAAATGACCCTATAAGTCCAAACTTCTACCAAGAAGCTTCATTAAAGTACATAAATTACTACAACTGTCAGAGATGGCATTAAGTATTCAATAAAAGTAGACTTAACACAATTAATAGCAATTAAAATTATACTTTTATGATGTCAGCCACCAGCACTGTAAAGACATAATTGCCTGTAAGGACTTCTCTACCATATTTATCCTCTAAAACTGTCCAATTTATATGAAAAATGCCAAAAACATATCCCAAATGGGTACCATTATCTTCTTGGATTTTTAGAAGTGATCTGTCTTTTATCCAGCCTGTGCACATTAAGCTAATTTACTTTAATTAGTTTTTTTTTTTCTCATTGTCTTAATAGGCATGTTGATAAGGTTTTATTGGGGAGGGGAAAAGGGGGATGTTGGTTGGTTCGTGTTTTGAGTTTTTTACTTTTCCTGACTACAGATATTAAACTGTACTCATTAAATATATTTTATAAGACTGCCTGGAATCCTATACTTGCATTTTCTCCGTTAATATTATGTCTTTTCTACTCCATTGTCAGTTACAAGTTCAAAGAGTTATAGGATTTCTGGTATTTTTTAGAAATGTAAAGCAACTGTTCTTTAGTTAATTAACTGGTAAGAAAGAACATCATTTTTGGCTTCACTGAGAAAAGAAAGCTTGCTCTGGACTTAATAAGTGAATTAACTAATACCTTGAAGAATAAATAGTAAACAGTTTAAGAGACTGTAATATATTCTCTTCTGAAATATTGATCAAATATTTGCCTATGGAATTGTACAATTGAATAAGTGTATTCACTGTTTGGACAGCATTTCTATAGATGTATGTTTAACTCGTCTAAATGTTTGCATCCTGTAAATTTTCCATAAACAAACATATACATGAGATGTCAAACTATTACCATGGTTTTATCAGATTAGACTGGGATTCGCTCCTTTCCAAATTCGTTTGAGGTTCAGTAGGAATGTTTTACAGGACACATGATGCTGTGATTCTATGATAGCTGATTTATGTTACTGGATAGATAGTTCAATTTTAGAGCAGCATCATCGCACAGGCTAAAAATCAATAACGTACAAAGATGCAGAATGGTTAGAATAGGATTACATAGAAACTTATTATAGTGAATGGTGGATTTTTAAGTCATACAACTACCATTTTAAGTATTTCAGATTCTTAAGAAATGAAAATGTTTTTTGATAGAAATGCCTCAGAAAAGCATAAAATTGAATGATGAATAAACACTAACCACTACAGAACCAGCTTCTCATTCAGATAACTCATTTAAGAATAAGAAACTTCGACTTAATTTTTGAGCACCACTAAAATAGCTTGAACTCACCTTTTGTTCTGAAGCATTTCCATGAATTTGAATAACGCCAGAGACTGATAACCCTGATGCATGTCTGGTAGACAACTTTTTAAATTGCGTAATAATGACTTTTAAATAAATTCTGGAATTATTTTACACAAGTCATGTTTAAAATTGTTAGAAACAATTCTTGGTTACTAAGCTGTGTGTATGAAGCAAATGTGAAAGACATGCTACAGGGTTATTGTGCTTTTTATAAACCCTACAGTAGTGTATTGGTGATTCGTATTATACCACATCCACTTAATTATTCATAATTAATCCAGAATATTTTCTGTCATTGCATCTGTACCATCTGCTAGAGGAAGGAAGTTGGTTAGCTATGAATTTCCAGACTACTGAATTACAAACATACCCTACAGGTGATTTTTCAGATATTTTTGCTTTACTAGCCTAACTTCAATGCTGCTAGGCAAATTTGTTCTTTTCTTGGAACAGAACATTATTTCTATTGAGAAGACCCAGTAATCTGGCATAACGAAATGTAAATGTTGATTCAAAGACAGGTTTCATAGTTTCATATTAATAACATAAATTAACAGATGTTTAATCAGTTTTCATGGTTGAAGTCCTCTCTTCCAACTGAAATTTAAGGTGAAACAATCAGAGAATCACAGGATCACGGAATGTTAGGGGTTGGAAGGGACCTCTAAAGATCCTCCTGCCAAAGCAGAATCACTTAGGGCAGGCCACACAGGAACACATCCAGGCAGGTTTTGAAAGTCTCCAGAGAAGCAGACTGCAGAACCTCTCTGGGCAGCCTGTTCCAGTGCTCCATCACTATCACCAAGGGTGAGACAATACTAATTTGAAGAAAATACAGGTTTTTAAATAAAGTTAGTCAGGATTAAATGATCCTATGCATTGTACATGTGTACTTGTGTCTCTCTGCATATGTGTTTAAATATTCTGAACGTGCTATACAATTCTGATGTTAACATAAGTAATTTTTTGGAAATCTGGTTGTAGGGTATTTCTGTATTCCTCAATAACAAGGGGTGAGAAGACTTGTATGGAAACACCCTGAAAACTAATTGTGAGAATAACACAGTTCTACCTGAAAAACTCAGGTAAAGTTTGAGATAATGCTAGGGTATTGTGAACAAATACACAATTCCTTCCTGTAGAAGGCAAGAAAAAGGCCTGAATTTGTCTATGACAGCAAGCCAAAGAGGAAAAGTAGATGTTTTAATTCTTTAGGTGAATGTTTGGAGCTTTATTAAATCTTTACTTTTAAGGTAGCTTTCAAAGGAGACCTGTCTTGTAGGAACACTCAATGTTACCTGTAACGAGATTCCTTGAAAATGTAATGCATTATGGCCCGTGTTGCTTGTTCTTACTTTGTGCTGACATCCAAGGCTTAATCATTTTGTGATCCAAAAATTTGCTTGTGAAGCCAATTTTATGAAATAAATCAAATACTGAAGTGTAACACCTGAGCCCTCCATAGAAATTACCAAAAAAAGTTTTTCCTGTGACGTGTGTAACTTCTACAAATTGCATACTGATTTTATATTGTCTGTGTCTCAGTAATGGGATTTGCAATATATTTTGACTACTTCTGCATCTAATATTTATTTAATAAAATCACTTGTCATAATACAATTGACAATTGAAAGCGATGACATTGAAAAATAAATTAGCATTAGAAAATTAGTCTGGGGATTTCCTTATGAAATCAAAAGCATTCCAAGGGAAATGGCATAAGAAGCCATAAGTATTCCAGATGGCAAATAATTTTCCGTGTAACATTCAGATCTATCTCTAACAGCAGCTTTTTTTTGTGCATTTATAAGATCTTCTCTGTCTTTAGGTTTTTAGTATTGTAAATTATTTTCTTTCAGTGATGGAAAGACATAAAAAAACTTGCTTTCTGTGGCTTCTGGTATTGATGTTCATAAAAAAGGGTTTAAGAGCAATCAGTATAACTCTGGAAATCCAACAAAGCCATCAGTGAGTATACAATCACTGTGTGTTTAAAAATTAGTTATTTCTCTGTGCTTCACACACACACACACATTTTTTTTCCTGTAGTAGTGACTGAAGTCTGGCAGAACCAAACAATAATCCTCAAACTAGTATGTTGATTGTATTATATTGGGACCGATGATATCGGACATGGTTATTATGCACTTTAATACTAGAAAATGTGGATAATTCACACCATGTCAGAAGTTTCAGGATAAAACAGGGACCTGAAAGCATGTCTAAAAGATGGAAAATTATTATCCTTTGCTCTTTTATTGGCTTTAACAGTGCTGTATCAGGGTGTATGGACCTCTTGAAATCAATTAATACAACATATTCTTCTCGGTTGTTTCCAGATATTTACCTTCTAGTTCCTAAGAAAAATATTTTTCATATATGATCTTGCATTACTTTTTAAACTTCAGCCCATTTCTATTACATCCACTCCTCAAGGTCATCCTTTTTTTTTTCCTGTTTGTAGTGGAACACTTCTACTCTCACTGTGTCATCAATAAATTTCATCAGTGTTCTTACTATTTTCTCTCCCGAGACTACTAATGAAAATGTTAAATTGCATAATATAAAACTCAAGTCTGAGAAACTTCTCTATCTCTGGCTTTCACCATTTCCAGCATACATCTTCAGACAATTCTTTACCTATCTGAATTCTATTATCTTAAGCTCAGTTAATGTGGTATTTTAGTTTACTGATGGTGATGGATGAGAGCTGCTTTATTTCCTATTTTTAGAAAGAAAGCAGGTATTTATTAATAAAGAGAGAAACTGGGTTAGTGTCATGTGGTTTACTATTGATACATGTTATAAAAACACATGGAGTCTAACAGCTATAAAACATCTAAAGAAAGAGTAAAGCAGCATTTCTGGGCAATTCTTTCCTGTGTATATCCTCCCACAACTTGGCAACCAGTGGCTTGAAATCTTATGTCAGAAATCCAATTCAGGTAGTTATGTTTAATAGATATCAGTGAATATACAAGAGCTTTTGAATTGTTCATGCATTTAGGCTACATCATCTTGTGATGGTGACTCGCATAACTTAATTATGCTTTTTGTTTAGAAGTCTTTGTATGCATTTGTTAGAACTTCACTTCTGGTAGTTTAAATGAAAATTCTCTGTTTTAATATCATGGTGAGAATTTTCTATACATTGTTATATAAACTTTTATTGTATCCTTCTTCAATTATCTCTTTTTCAAACTGAAGAACTCTTCTCTATTCCACGATCTTCCAATATGGAATGACTGAAAAAATCTTCAGTATTCGTCCTGTCCTTTCTGCCTCTTTCCTAGCTCTGATGTGTGTTTTCTGAAATGCACTAATCAGAAATTCATTGTCCGACATAAATGTGCAGTGGATGGATGTATCGGGTTAAAGATAGCTTCCTGCTGTGTTTGTTTTCCTAATTTTTCATGTTCTACTGCTACTTCTTTGGAAGCTGGTGCTTTTAGAGACCTAGGCAGAGTCACTCCCAATGAATCCACCACTTTGAGTATATAGAAAGGGGCATTTATTTCCACACAGACTGCTTTTGTGTTACATTCACAGTTGTTGTTTCAAATTGTTTTCCCTTTTGAAACAGCTCATAAGAGATGACTGTTGAATTATGCCTTTTTGGAGAAATCTCCAAAACTTCTTCAAACAGAGGTGGTCAGACTACAGTAGCTTTCTCTCTTTTAAAGTACCTTTAATTATCAATGTTGAGTTGAGCCACAGCAAATTACAGTGATGTGTAATTGCAACTCTGACACTGCAATGCTATGCAATTGCTGTGAAATAAGTATTTTTTTATTTGCATGTTTTTTTTCAGAGGCAATATAATTTAAAATCATCATAAGGAAGGACAAGTCATAGATCATAGAATCATAGAATCATAGAATGGTAAGGTTGGAAGGGACCTCAAGGATCATCTAGTTCCAACCCCCTGCCATAGGCAGGGACACCTCCCACTAGTACAGGTTACTCAAGGCCTCATCCAATCTGGCCTTGAACACATCCAGGGAGGGAGCAGCCACAACCTCCCTGGGCAACCTGTTCCAGTGCCTCACCACCCTCACTGGAAAGAACTTCCTCCTAACATCCAGTCTAAATCTCCCCTCTGCCAGTTTAAGCCCATTGCCCCTTGTCCTGTCATTGCAGGACCTTGTAAATAATCCTTCCCCAGCCTTCCTGTAGGCCCCCTTCAGATACTGGAAGGCTACTATCAGGTCCCCTCGAAGCCTTCTCTTCTCCAGGCTGAAGA
>VWZE01024400.1:286763-343467 GCA_013396675.1 Eubucco bourcierii | reverse complement strand
CCAGGTCCCTCTGGATGGATCCCTGCCCTCTAGCAAGTCGACTGTGCCACACAGCTTGGTGCCATCTGCAAACTTGCTGAGGGTGCACTCCATTCCTCTGTCCATGTCACTGACAAAGATGTTAAACAGTTTGGAGCCTGGATAGTTAATATTATTTTCCCAGATTACTGTGTAGCTGAATGGAAACTTGCATGCAAATTAAACTCTGAAGAGTATTAAAACTAAATTGTCTCGATTTTTATCCTTCAGTTTCTATTCACTTTAAATACTTGTGTCACCTGCTTCCAAAATACCATCTTTCAGACTGCAAGACGCATGAGGTTTTGATGGGTTTAAATTTTGTGGAGGTGTTGTGACATTTTCAGGGCTTCTCAGCAAATCCTACACATTGTTATAAATATAGTAGCTTACTAACTAGTTTTGGTATAGAAAAAAAATCATTAATACCAATGGAGAATCAAGTTGTTAATGTGCATAAAATTGTGTTGTCTTCCAGAATGAAAAATAAAATGTCATTCCATTTATGCCATGGCAGAATAATTCTGTTGTCTTTCGAAGATACCAAAAATCCAAATGCACACAAAATAATCAGAGAAATCAAGCTCTCTTGAAATCTAGTGTCCTCATGTGTTTTTAATAACACTAAAAAACAAAGATCAGAAAAATCTAAAAGGTTAAATTATCTACCTTTGGTTACAAGATTCTCTGTCATATATGCAGGAAACGAAACATGAAGTATAGCAGAACTTTTGATGGGACTTGACTGTTTTCAGTACAATTAGTTCAGCAATGGTAAAGTTAACTTTAACTTGACTGTAATTATTTTGGTAGCAGTATGTGTTTTGTATGTCCTAGTACAGAAACACCTGTCATATGTTTCTAATTCTGTAATGTGCATGTAAGAATATGATACATTATCTAAAAGTCCTCTAAAGCATCGTTAATGTTTTCCCGTATTCCAGCTGAACTCACTAATTCTTACCTGTGTTAGTTGAGTCTGTATGAAGAAAAGTTAATCGGATTTGCTTTCCTCTACTGGAAATACAAATTTCTTTAACAACTTCAGGCCAATAAAAGGCATAAATTAGACACAGTCTGTGAGCAAGCTTTTTAGAATAGACATTCCTTCCACTGAAACAAACACTTTGCTTGTCTTTCCTGTTTATATTTTAGTCATCATAATGTGTACATCTCTATTATAAAAAGAAAAATATGTTTACCATTAGGGGAATAGAAATTCTGCCATTAAAAATGGAAGCATTAGTACTTTTAGGTAAACAATAAAAACTGGTCTTTGGTGTTCCTGTCATTGCAAACTGCAGGAAGAAGGTGAGGGCTCTAGTCTGCCTAATGTGGCAGCTACTGTTGATTTTTGCATGTAGTGTTGTTTTCTGATGAATCACACGTGCATAACTTGCTGTTGGCTTGCTCTAATTATCGTAGATCATCTTCATGATTTGCCACTTACAGCCTAATATATTATCATAGTTGAAGTAATATGTTCTGCTTATAATTGGTTGCCCACTATTGGTGTGGGTAATGGATCTCTCCTGTGAAATACAAACAGTAAACTAGATGCACAGCATGCAGGTGAGTTAAGTACCCACACTACCCAGGAATCAGCAGGTATTCTTCATGAGTTAGTCTCCAGACATATTTTTTTCTGGCAGCTCAGCATATCTCTAATTGCAATTATATTTTGTGTCCATCTTGTCTCAGGTCTTAGGAAAGGGATTTCTGTGTATAAATATTTAAGTATGAAAGTAAAAGGCAATACTGAGCACTTTTCTGCAGACCTGGAGAAATATAACTGGCATAGATCTTTTCACAGATCTATATTGCTAGAGTTACTCTCAAGGATAATTCGCATTCCAAAGAGGCAAATCAAATCTTTAAACTGGAAACTGGGAGCTACATTTTGACATGTCAAGTCTTCATATAACATGTTTAGTTCAGTGTAATCAATACTATGAATAAATCAGTAAACTGACTGGATTCTGGAAGGATTGTAGCCCTCACACAACAAATTGGTTTTTGTGTTCTCTGTGTGAACACACACACTGTAGTTAAGTGCACAGTTGGTGTAATTTTGACTTTTTTCCCCCCTGATATATAGTCACTCTATATTCAAAGTTGACAAGGGCAATTATATTGCACCTGAGTCTATCAGTAATCATATTTGTCAAAGGCACTGATTTTTCCCAAAAACACTACTTAGATTTTAAGACCTTAACTCTTCTACATGTTCTATTCAAAACTTCTAAGCTAAGCTGGAGACAAAATTTACATCCTCTGAAAGAACTATGAAAAGCTTGATTTTAAAAAAAAAAAAAAAGTATATATGCTTGAGGCAAATGTTTGTGGATCTGTGTAAGCTTTTTAACTATCTCACTTGATTTCTTTCAGTAAATCCAGTTATAGATGTTGAAGAGCAAACCATCAAAACCTTTAAAGTGTTAGCCCCTCTTATCCTCACTGTTTTACACCTTTCTGAAAAGACCTCAAAAATAAAAAGAAATGCAAAGAACATCACATCCAAAGCCACATGTAGGTTTAGCTTAGGGTGATTAAATTTGGTGAATGAGGTCTCATTTGACTTTGCATATCTCAAAACTAACAGGCTTGGCTATTACTTCTGTGGTATCCATTGTAAGAAATCTTTGAAAAGAAAAAAAAATTGCATTGCATTCAGTTCATTTTTATTTATTTTTGGCTTTTGTGTTGCCTCTGGAGGATATAAGACACAGCAGTTTTTACCAACTGTTCTGCTCTATTTACAACTTACCTAATAGTGAACTGATCACCTGCCACACAGCATAACTTGCAGGGTTGCTGGAAATAACATGACACAATACAAATTAAACTACGTTACGGAAATTTGCAGTTTGTTACAATTTATTGGTACAATAGAAATAGAGAGGTAGATGTACACAGATAACACACAAACATAATAGAGAAATGTGGCAAGCTGGGATTTTGAAGCTGAAGGAAAGGATTTGACAGTTGGGAACAGCATTTAAGAGTCTGAATTGCTGCTGTGTGTTTATATGTC
Organism: Eubucco bourcierii; assembly: GCA_013396675.1. Classification (NCBI taxonomy): domain Eukaryota; kingdom Metazoa; phylum Chordata; class Aves; order Piciformes; family Ramphastidae; genus Eubucco; species Eubucco bourcierii. The sequence goes on along the minus strand of VWZE01024400.1, from coordinate 340,415 downwards.
TGGTTTAAACATGAGGTCTAGTGAAATCTGTGTACAGCTTCAGTGATCATAGAAGCTGAAATAAGGAGGCAAAACCCACTTTGAAGTGTTGCATGTGCTGAAATCAGATTTGTGAAAGTCTTTATGTTGCAAAACATTCATTTTCAGCATCCTATTGGCTGCTATTAGAAGTACTGCCGCTGATGGCCCAGAATTTCATTGCAAAACCGATTAGAATATTTAATTAGCTATTAAGATTTTAGACAGTGTAAATCCCAATACCGGCATTCTTTGACAATACACTTTCATATGTCACGGAATCACAGACACATTGGAAGTGACCTCAAAAGATCATCTAGTCCTACCCTCTGCTAGAGCATAATCATGTGTTACATAATAGTTTTTTTCCCAAGACTGCCAAAATCCTGATACTTACTCAGTGGCATTATATGATTAAAAGCTTCTTGTCATATCATTTCGTGCACATCAGCCATTCATCGTGATCCAAACATAAAGAAAGAAGGGAGGGGCCTGAATTAGTCTGTATATACAAGAATAATGATGGTTGTTATGGAGGGATAATTAATCGATGTGAGGCATGATTTTCAAAAATTAATATTGTTTATTAATTTTCAATATTCAGGAGTTTTGCCCACCCCGACCACTAATTTTAATAATATCAGTTCTTCTCACAGTCATGCAACTAGCAAAAATATATAAACATTAATTGAACTGGAAGAGAAGATTTCTGCAGTCAATACACTGCTTGCGGTCAATATACCACTTGCCTACTAGATGGGCTCGGGGAACTCCTTTCTGCTTATGGCAGAAGGCAGTAGTGAATTACAAGAGGCTTGGAAGTATTTACTCACAAAATATCTCCAAACTCACAGGGCTAGCTACAGCTTCAGACACTACCCAGATGCTTTCAGGGAATTCTGTTACTGCTTTGTCAGCTGCTGAGGCTTCTGATTCTTCTGATTCTGCCCAGGCTACTGGAGAAAGGAGGCAGACAATCTCTGACCTTATCCTGATCTCTCTGGATGATCTGTGTTTCTCCAGGACTTCCCGCCTTGGCAGGAGACGTTCAGGTATAGACGGGATGTCTTGAGATGTGCAGTGTTAATACGATTTCATGCTCACTATACAGGCTGATCACATGGAGGCATTTAGAGCCTGTTCCTGGTAAACTTGAGGCAGACAGTTTCCAGACAGTTCAGGATACAATAAGGCAGTGAGCAACGGTAGCAGGCAGTAGCAAGCAGCAAGCAAGCACAAATACAACGGCAGAGCATGTTGTGTCATCTGTTCACCTCCTTTTATCAGTACAGACCAAGACTAATGGGCCTTTGGACACAGAATAGCCAATCAGAATGGCAGCTAGTCAAGCTTGACCATATTAGGTGAAGCCATAGGCTTGCTTTACCCAAATTTGGGAAAAACGTAGGCCTTGCACAAGGCAGACACAAGCTAAGCCTGTGTACCTTCTTTACCATGGAAGCAAAACAATTCTGGGCAGGCCAGAGTCTTTAGTGGTTCCAGGTTCTTTGTCCTCTTTCCCACTGTTGCTTCTCCCCAAAACAGAGAGAGGGAGAGCAGAAAAAAATTGTCTGGGCAAGCCAGGACAGGTATAAGCCTATTTTGGCCTGTTTAAGCTTACCATGACAATGATACAATGTAATCTAAAGTAAATGTAAAAGTTCAGTCTTTATACTCCTAAGATTGTGTTCATATAGACAGTCTTTAGACTTTTCAGGAATAAGTATTGATACTTCTGTATGTAGACTCTTGCTAGGTAGGATAAATGTTTCATACAGCCTGTCACTAGCACAGCTAATTATATACCATGTAAACCGAAAGCCATTTTTATGTTTAAGGAATAAATTGAAATTTTAAAGATAAAGCATATTGTTGATTTATGCTTATACATTGCTTTCTTCAAAAGTTAACAAAAGTGCACAAATTAACCTAATCTTGTTCACAATTATTTAAGCAATGTTTACTCTCCATAGAACTGCTACTCTCATATGTTTCTAAATCATTTGTTGTTGTTTCTAAAGTAATTTGTTGATCCAAGAACTTGGGATCAATTGTGCCTATGATTCAATTCAATAAACTACTAAATAAAAATGCCCTGTGTGATCTTTGGCTCTGGACTCTTTCCAGCTGTGTCTAGGGCCATGCCTTACATACAATTTACAAAAGAGCACTAGTAACATAAGTAGACAGGATGCTTCTTTGAGGTGATGATAAATGCCTAGTCCTATCCATTCTCTGCCTTGTAACTTTTACTGAAATGCTGCCTGGAGAGTCCCATTTTGTAGAAGGTACTTGTTTACTTAGTTTCTGTGCCTTAAATTGTTGCTTGTGAGATAACAACCTCAACTCTTCCTCATGATAGCTTTGTCTCAATTTACAAACACTTGAGCCATTGCTACTTAGAGTTTTCAATAGTGTTTTCAAGCAAGAATGGAAAGAGAATGTTTGTATAGGAAAAAAAAACAAACCACTACTCATTTTTACCATCTCAACATATAACTGAGCAGAAGACAAAGCCGAGTTCAGTGTCCTGAAGCTGAAAACTATTTTTATGGTGTGGGATTTATTTGTCCTCAAGCCGAGTATTGTTTGTCATAGGTGTTAACATAGCAATGTAATCACTGAAGTTCCAAGCTAATAGACCTTTAAAGTTGATAGTCAGATAGGAAGTGCTGTATCATTTCAGTGGTTTATCTAACAGACAGCACTAAAGTTTCAGAAGCTTTTAGGAGTTACTTTTGCATAAAATAGCACTGATGTTTTACTGTCTCTTCTGTTTTGTATTTTTCACATGGGATTAAAGGTTCTGTCTCAGTACATGTAATAAATATTCCACTGACTTTATGTGGGTAGTAAACAAGAATCACTGTCTCTGGTGGATTGCTAGGAACAGATGCCATAGTCTAACCATATGTGTCTTATCCAGTAGGGATCAGGACCTATGGAAGACTTGCTACCTCCTGGAAAGGCATCTGAGGCCAGGTGACTGTTGCTGCTATGTTGTCTGAACTAGCATCAGCATATATCACCTTCTTCTGTCTTCTTCCAGAATCTAGTTAGAAACAACTAGATTAAATTTTAATCCTCTCATTGAAGAGTGACAGTTTGCACATACCAATAGCAATAACTTCATCCTTTTCCTGGGATTCTTGTCCTAGGTCTGTTGTGAGAGTTTATACATGACCTGAACTACTGTGCTGATTGGCTGTCCAGTTTTTAAATTTGAAAATTCTTGATCATGTCCCCTCTGCTGAACAGTCCATTTCCTGTTAAAATCAACAGACCAATTAATTAGACATGCTAGTGAAACTGAAGAATTCCATATCTAAGCACCTCAGAAGGAACCGATCTGCGGTGGGCCTCCATCGCTATTTGTTGGACTTGAACTGATTGCTGTTTTCAGTTTTTCTGTCCAAGTTTCTGAGGGCAGCACTCTTTGATCATGCTCCAGTAAATGAAGACCAGAGCATCAAAGGAGTTAATATGCCAGCATTGAGTGTCACTGAGCTTGACTTTCAAGTGTGCAATACTAAGAATCTATTCAGAAATACGAGTTAAATGAATTGCAACAGTTAGGCATGAAAGACATGGAATCGTGAAGGGAAAAGTTTTGAGTACAGAGTCACCTAAATCTAGAAATAGGAAATACTGAAAAGAGCAGAGTTGTAAGAAATTTTATTATTTCTTGAATGTAAATATCTATTTTTGACAGTTGTGAAGTCATCACTTAGACTCTTCCCTCTCTGGACAGTGGGGTGATTCCTGCAACTCAAAACACATGTAGAAAACACAGGAATGAAATTCAGTGTTGTTGCCTTAGATCTCTGTGCATTAAGATTTAAGGACTGCATTCAACCTCCTTTGCTGTCTAGGGTACAGAATTCCTGAAGCAGGCTACTCTGATGACATAAATAGTAATGCTCAGGTATTCAGTTGAGAAATTAGGCACAAGTCTTAATTTTGTGTTTGGACTTATGCTTCTTTCTCAAAAGCAAAAAGGTTCTCAAATGGCATGATTCAACAATTTGGTAACTGATCACTGTGCATTGTGACCATTTTTAATATTGAGCCTTTGGTTTTACAGTAACTTACCCCCAAATTCCTACAATTAGATTTTAATATTTAAACTTCTTTCATGTTTATATTGACTGTACAGTCAAACTGTGTATTCATTTTTATATGTCTGCACATATTTGCATATATATGCATGTGTAAATAAATATATATGTATCTTTTTATATACTTTTTAGAAAATTGTATGTTTATATATGTGTGTGTGTATGCATGAATGTATGTATGTATGTATGTATGTACGTACAAAAATTTTTAATCCAGAGCATAAATGTGTGTCTCAGTACCATGTGGTAGAGTTCACACCATCCAGTTTTGTGTTTACAGATAGCATAAGAAATACCTAGGTTCAGACAGAATTTTGAATCATAGAACCCTTTGGGTTGGAAAGAACCCATAAAGGTCATTGAGCCCAATCACCTTTGATGACCAGGGACATCTTTAACTAGGTCATGCTGTTCAGAGCTCCATCCAGTCTTACCTGGTATGTTTCCACAGATGGAGCTTCTACCATCTCTTTGGGCTACCTGTTGTAGTATTTCAGCACTCACATTGTAAAAAAATGTCTTCTTTAGTCTAAATCTCCCCTCTTTTAGTTAAAAAGTATTATCTCTTGTCCTGTCACAACAGGCCCTGTTAAAAAGATTGTCCCCATATTTCTTTTAGAAGCCCTTTGAAAGGCCTCAACCCTGGATGCATAGTTCCAATATTCACCCTCTTTTTCAGATTGTACAGCCAACCAGCATTATGATAATAGAATCATAGAATGGTTTAAGTTGAAAGGGACCCCAAAGTTCATTTAGTTCCAACTCACCCCCATAGGCAGGGACACTTTCCACTAGAACAGATCTAATGTAATACGCATTCTCATTTCCCAAGAAGCTAAAAAGAGGATGCTTATCTTGTTTCTTAAACTCTACCTGTCAAAAATATGAAGATAATATTAAGAATGCCATCCCTGGTTGTTATGGGTTATCCTTGTTAGGCAGCCAAGCTCCACACAGCCACTTGCTACCCCCAAGTGAGGTAGGAATGAGGATTGTAGCGTAGAAGTGAGAAGACTCATGGGATGAGATTGAAACAATATCATGTAGGTAAAGCAGAAACCGTATGTTCGAACAATGGAAAATCAGGAATTCATTCACTGCTTGCCATCAATGGATGGACAATTGGCAATTTCCAGGAAAGCAGGGCTTCATCATATCAAATGGCTTTCTGGGAAGACAAACAACAAAACTCTGAATATCTCCACCATCCAGTTTTTATTGGTGAGCACAACCTCCGGTGGGGTAGGATATCACTTTGGTCTGCTGAGGTCAGCTCTTTTCTCCTAATTTCTTGTGCACCCCCAGCCTACTTGCTGGTGGTGTAGCATGGGAAGCAGAAAAGACCTTGACTCTCTATCAGAACTGCTCAACAATAGCATCCTGATGTTTCGGATTTGTGACCAAATCATTGTTTACATAGCATCATCCTGCGACTAAGAACATTAACTCTGTCCCGGCCAAAACAAATACATTACCATTATTTCCATCATATTGATACCCCTTGTAATACTTTGATCAGTCAGACCAACTCCTACCTGTAAAAACGAAGAAAAACAAAATCCCAGAAAATGTTCAGCTTTTAAACTTAAACTTTTTTGCTTGAACTAAAGAAAATGAGTGGTGAAATGCTCCCTCACACAACATTTTTTAAATGCTGAAAGCACAGGAAAGTGAAGCCAATCTTTCATGGGAAAAGGTGTTTGCACAAATATGGGCAATGTGCATGGTTTTCACATTTGATTCGTGAAAGGATCAGGAAAAAATGAGTAGGGTGTTTGGATTCTGTTTTGAAGATAAGTCCTAAGAAAAAAATAAGACATCCTTTACTTCCCTTTTTGGCAGACAGTACAATGTGAACAGAATTGCAAGCGTAACAATGGAACTTGATTTTCAGGTTATCGGTAGGGGCTTTATTCCATGTATGCATTTAATTTATTAATGCTCAGTCATTATATGTGAAATACTCTCAAATTCCTCATTATTAAAAGAGAAAATAATTTCAGAGTTAACTTAAGAACACCATAAGAACACTGAAAATAGCTCTTTATGTCTATTCAAAGTGCCATTAAGTTTGTTTTTCTTTTAAAATTGACCATTATCTTTTCCACATGTTTTGTATTTAGTACTGTTGAAAATGTTGTGTTTGCAAAGCTACGGCTTAGGGATTTGTAATATATTTGCTGATGCTTACCTCAGCAAAATTACTAAATTTCAATTTAAAATTCATGTAATCTGTGCTAAAGCAAGACAGATCTTTCTCTTAAAATTCGTATTAAATTCTTAGGTCACATGATCAGATTTCCCATTAGCAGAAAGGAAAGAACCTTTCCGTATGTGGCCTGAAGGAGCTGAATGTGAAAGTAAAAGAGGTTCAGAGAACCTGAGGAAAGAGTCAGTTTATGAACACCTTATATATCACAATGCAGCAAGGAAAAAATAATACAGAAAAAAATTAGCATCTGAAGTTTGATTTTGAAGGTTACTTTGGTATTTTTTATAATAATTAAGCATTTACAGGATAAAAATATATTTGATGACCAAATCCTTCTTAATCTCTTCTCATTGCAGGTTCCTGGATCATCAGGGATACACCAGCATAACACCACCCAGAAAGCTGCAGGTAAGATGAAACATCCCCCAGCCTCAAGCTCTGGAGGGACCCATGTATTGCATTGGTGGTTTTTTTTTATGACGTGCACTTGTCTGACTGATAGAATGAACTACAAAACGACACTAGGCCAGTGTATGCTCAGTATACAGTATTCTATTGACTTGCCCTTCATCAATAATTTATGATTCTGTATCTAATTTATTGCTGTTACAATAACAGCATAGGTAAAAACATAAAATGGGGTAAATCTGTGTAAGGCTAACTTCAACATATATAAGTATTTTGTTCAAGTACAAAAAATCCAGGACGAAAAATTCTCTACCCTGTTACCAGACTCAAAAATAGAACATAATTGAATAAACAATGGAATTCTCAAAATTAGCTGTTAAATCTCTTGTAAGAGTTCTCAGGTTTCCACAAGGACCTACTGTAGCTAAGGAATGCCATGTTGCAAAGTTTTTTAATGGTGCTTTTTAGGTTCTTTAGGTTAATAATTTGCAAATGTCATTTGTAGCCATGACCTCAACTTGGCTGGAAGCACATGAGGTGCCACAGCTCTGAAATGGCATCTGCTGGTGCCCATTCAGAATTGCTGTCTTGGCAGCTACCTGGCTGTGAGCAAACCTTAATCCGTCTGATCAGTAGTTACTTAACTACTGTACTGAACTGAGCAAGTACCTGTATTTTGGAGGGTTTTTTTCTCCTTTTGGTTTTAGCTCAGTGATTTTTTCTCAATGGTAACCAAAGTCAAGTAATTTAAAGCTTGTGAACCTCACAAAAAAGATTCATTTAAAACCATATTCTTCATCTCGTGACACCAAATGGAAAGTGTGTTCTTCTATATGACTACAAGGCATTTTAGAATAGCGATCAGATGTGCATTCTGCTCATTAATGTTTGTACAGTATTCTGCCTTGAAAGAGCTGCAGTTTCATACAGCAAGTCATTCAGAATTCGACTACATTCTTCAAGTTTAATAGGTTCAGCTCTTTGAGTTCCCCTACCTCCTCCTGATTGATGGTTTGTTTCTTCTTTTAATACAAAATTCAGTAAAATTTCCCACAGTGAAAAGGGCCTTCTAATTATAAAACACCAGCATGTGGGAATGATTCAATTTACACATCAGAAAAGTTCAGTTACTTGACCATAATTTATTTTTTGTGCTGATCATTTACAGACCATACATTCTTCTTCCTCCCCCTTCCTTCTCACCTACTCTGTCTCCACACAGAAGAATAAAAATCTCAATAACCTGGAAAGGGCTTTGGATACTGTATCACTTAGTCATCAGAACTTATGTCTCCATTATAAGACTTTTTTTACCAGCTTTTATCCCTTTCTCATTTCCTAGCTATACTGTCGTGTTTCATTTAAATGTGTTTTTTAATTGCTGAGTAATGGATTTTTCTTTACTCTGACAAAGGAGCAGTGAGGAAGGAGGAGTAGGGTTCCTCACTATGAGCATAAGAGATACTGTCTGGAAAAGATATTTGTAATTCTAATGTTGCATACAACACAACGGATCACTACGGCCTTTCTCAGTAGCCCTCTCTAGTACTTCACCTTGTCTCCTGCAGGGGATAATAAAAGCTTTTTTGGGGTTTTGGTGGGGGCTTTTTTCTTTTGTTTGTGGGTTGGCTTTGATTTATTTGATGTGGGGTTTTTTGGTTTGGTTGCTTTTTGTGGTTGTTTTTGTGGATCGGTTGGTTGGTTGGTTTGTTTTGGGGGTTTGGGGGGGGTTGTTTGGGATTTTTTTTGTGTGTGTATTTGTTTGGGCTTTTTAAAATGATTAGTTAATACCAAAATCAGCATCTGGAAGGAAAGGAGAATTTAATGTCTTTCCTCAGTATTTAATGTCTTTAGAATTCTACTTTCAAATACCTTAGCACTTGCATTGGTAGGTGTAGCAGCTTTTGATGACAAAAATTTTTAGATTCTGAATATGATTTTTTTTCTAGCAAAAGTTAATCTTACTTTTTGCTCGTTGTGAGCATAAGATAATAAGCAGTGAAAATGTCCAGAATATCATTCATACCAACACATTTAAATGCATTTACAGATATGTTCTTCTATTTATTTTAGTTTTAATCAAATGTAGTTCATGACTGAGAACTATTAGATTATATTATGCTCATTTTCTAATAAAAGATTTAAAATACCTGTAGTGAACTGCAGGTAAAATTGTCATTTATTCTAGGCTGCGTATATAGTTTTGTTATCCAGTTTTGTACCTAGCTGTTGGTCACCTAGCTGTTACAACATACATAGGAAGGCAGTATCTATGCTACTGAAATAGACTGCTGCTGCTTCGTTGCTTTTTAAGTATTACATTCGGTCTGTTTGCCACTTTGGAAGGGATGGATGTATGCTACTTTAACAAAACGTATCAAACTCTAAACAAAGAGGCAGTCCTTGCAATTCTTTTCAGCTAATATGAAAGATGCTCCTTCTCATACCCTGAACTAAGGTTTTAAAATAAAATAACCAATATTAACATGTTTTGTAGTCTCACTATGACAGAGAAACTGAAGTACTGGTTTTGTAATATCTGTACCTGCTGCTATTTAGGTATACTTTTATATGGAAACACAAATGTATGCCTAAGTAAGATCTACAAGCTGAAACTAGAGTGTTCTTGTAAAACTAAACAGTGCAAAATGTGATCTTCCATTGCCCATTTAGCCATTACAAGGTAAATGAAGCCAGTAATTTTACCTGTTTGACTTTACAAATCTAAATTTCCACTAATGAAGCTTTTTACTAATTCACTTTTACCGTACTGTACTCAAATCCTTCCTAGTAAAGAGAACGATGCAGAGCACACGAGGAAAGCAGTAATCACGATCAATGAATACAATAACAGATCTTTCCAGTTCTTATTAATGTTCATTTATACATCTTACTGCTAAGGAAACTCAGTTTTTATTTCCAAAAGCTAGTTTTTTACAATTCTGTATGATCTCTCAATAAGAGCAGACCTTTTTATCTTCCATTTGACTGGCATGTGCTGATAGTTAAATGCTCTCATACACGATGTCACAAATATTCATATGGAAGATGAACTGTAATTTCCTTGTACAACATTAGTATGAGCTACATACAGTTATTCTGTGGTTTGATTTCTTTGGGTTTTTTTAATGCAACCTGTTCTGCTATGTTCAGTGTACCTGAAGCCACATTTAGGCAGTGTTCTCAAACTACTTACTGACCAACCAGTCAGTAGTCCTGCTACTGGTACATCTGCCTCTTCTTTTTTTCTCCTTTTTTTTTTTTTTTTTTAAATTTTTTTTTTTTTTTAATTCCATGTCTGTTTAATTTACCAAGTAAACCCTGTAGCCTTGTTCTCAGCAGGTCTGTGGTCCTACAGTTGTCAATAATTGCAACAGTGTAAGTCGCCAATAGATCTCAGCTATAGCTATAAAAAAAAAAACAACAAATGACCCTGGTGTCTCTGCTGAAAGCAGTTGTTAAAATACTTTTAAATCCCTATTGTTCCAGACAATTAACGGCTATTAACGGCTGTAAACAATAAGCTAAAGTCAAGAACTCTGTACAAAACATTGCTTTTGGTGGTAGGTGAAAGTCTTTCTTCCTAATTTTTACCATTACATTTTTTTATGATTGTTCAAGTTCTTTTCAGTGACTTAAATGCTAGAATTTTCCTTCAGTTTGTATTCATAACAGTCAAATGGTGTCACAGACCGTGTTAAAGGTTGATGTTTTAGTAGAACTTCTATATTTGGTAGATGTCTTGCCGATACAGTTTTGTGGCAGAAGTTATTATTATCACAACTTTTTTTTTTGCTTTTTTACTTTCCCTTTTTGACAACATGTGTAAGGATGTTGAATGTCAGTAAGACTGCGATCTTCTCGCTCTGATACAAAGATTCTATGGCTCCCACTGGGTTGTATGGCTTTTTGGACATACACAGAATTTTTCATTTAGAATCATAGAATCATAGAATGGTAAGGTTGGAAGGGACCTCAAGGATCATCTAGTTCCAACCCCCTGCCATAGGCAGGGACACCTCCCACTAGTACAGGTTACTCAAGGCCTCATCCAATCTGGCCTTGAACACATCCAGGGAGGGAGCATCCACAACCTCCCTGGGCAACCTGTTCCAGTGCCTCACCACCCTCACTGGAAAGAACTTCCTCCTATTATCTAGTCTAAATCTCCCCTCTGCCAGTTTAAACCCATTGCCCCTTGTCCTGTCATTGCAGGACCTTGTAAATAATCCTTCCCCAGCCTTCCTGTAGGCCCCCTTCAGATACTGGAAGGCTACTATCAGGTCCCCTCGAAGCCTTCTCTTCTCCAGGCTGAAGAGCCCCAACTCCCTCAGCCTGTCCTCATAGGAGAGCTGCTCCAGCCCTCTGATCATCTTTGTGGCCCTCCTCTGGACCCGCTCCAACACTTCCATGTCCTTCCTGTGCTGAGGGTTCCAGAACTGCACACAGTACTCCAGGTGGGGTCTGACGAGAGCAGAGTAAAGGGGCAGAATCCCCTCCCTTGCCCTGCTGGCCACGCTTCTCTTGATGCAGCCTAGGACTCGGTTGCTGTCTGGGCTGCATGTGCACACTGCAGGCTCATGTTGAGCTTTTCATCAACCCAGACTCCAAGGTCCTTTTCCTCAGGGCTGCTCTCCAGCCATTCACCACCCAGCCTGTATTTGTGCTTGGGATTGTGCCTACCCAGGTGCAGGACCTTACACTTGGCCTTATTGAATTTCATGAGGTTGGCCTGGGCCCAACTCTCCAGCCTGTCCAGGTCCCTCTGGATGGCATCCCTGCCCTCTAGCAAGTCGACTGTGTAGTAGATGGGGATTACAGTGACTTGGTCTTTCCTGTGGTAACTTGGTTCTGCCTATGATTTAAATGTGACAGCATCCTGAGTCCTTGAAGTGTTGGTGTAGGAATCAGAGCTGAATTCCCAGCTTGTAGTAGTGCTACCTCTCTAGTACTGTTTTACCACATTACTATAAAAACTTTGCCAGGCTACCTATGAGCTGTAGAGAACCAAACCAGTGGAAATATTTTTTTTAACTTTTCCTCAGAAGGTATCATACTCAATAATTGCACTCAGTCATCTTTAATCATGCGTAATCTTATCTTCTCGTGGCAATCGGTAAGTTGGTTGGGGAGATCTGCTTTTCGGTGGGTGTTTTTGTAGTTGCAGACACTTCCAGCATCTTTACACAAAATCACACTGTTTGGCATGGTAGTTGTAAGCCTGAGAAATTATTGTTTTAAAAAAAAAAAGAAAAACAAAAAGGAAAAAAACCCAAACCAAAACCAACCCAGCCATCAGTAAGCAGTGGCAAATGCGAGTTTGAAATCATCTGTGTCATCAAAGCTGAGGTCCTCATCTGATGTCCTGATTTGCAAACAAGTTAGCCTAGGAGTTACAGGTGTCACTTCCTGGGCTCAATTCCCTTTCTGAAGAGATGACTTTTGATGGTTTGGGAGTTACCTGTCCCTCCATGCTATGTAAATCACCCAGACTAGAGTCAACAGGCTGGAAGTTAAGGGATGAAGCTATATTTACAGCTTAGCACAATATACAGGTGTATATAGACACAATATGCACGAATATTTACAGAAATATACAGAAATATGCAAGTTAAAGGTAATACAGAAACACAATACCCCTCCCAGAAATCAGAGTCCCCAGGAGGGGCTCCCAGCTACCCTTCCACCTTCTTTCCACCCCTCTACCTTATCCCGAGGTCTGCCTTACCTGCAAGGTGAGTTTGGAAGATCAGCAAGGGGGGTTAGAAGCAGAATGATTAGCTGTGTTACACAGCAGAAGCCAGAAGACACACTGACTCCCAGAGAGAGGCTCTCTGTGTTATCTATGTGTCCTTGTTTTTATACACCTCAGCAAGCATATGAGTGAAGCAGACATCACCATTGTTTTCTTTTCACAGCCTATAATCTATTTTTTTTATTAAAATATTCCAATTAGCCTCAAACCAACACATGACTGTAGATTGGACTTGATGACCTCAGAGGTCTTTTCCAGTGTGGTTAATTCTGCGATTCTGTGACTACTCAGTCCTTCCATGTGAATCCGAGGCTTTGAGTTAGTGATGTTGCCAGTTTCTGCCTTTAGAAAATGGTTTCCTTGAAATCAAGAAAAAATAACGTTTCTAGATCCTTCTTGAACCCATGTTTGTCTCTTCTGAGCAGTCACCCTAAAGATCAGCCACAGAATGGCGTAAGGATCACTGCTTAGCCCAGTGCTTTGTGTTAATATTTCTCGAAGTCTAAATTAGCGGCAGGATTCTGCTCTCCTGGTAACATTCAACAATTTCAACAATTCTGCTATGCTTATCAAAGGAAATTTCTGTCTCTAGCATTCCTTGTCATCAAGAATCTGGTGTACACTTAGTGTACAGCCCCTGTTTAAAACCTCTCCTAGAGATGTATTAATTAATTCAAACTCTCAGGCCAGTGGAGACATTAAAACAGTTAGAGTTTACTCTGTTATCATCACAATCAACACCATACTTTTAAACAGAGTGGCCAGAGCCATTTGATCAGTAATGAGCTCAATTTTGTCAGACCGTTAAGCTGTTCCTGAGCATGTCTAACTTAACCTGTTTAATAGTAGAATAAGCTGAAGAGCTGCCTCTTTTGACAGCCTCGGATGGCCTCAGGTGGAAAGTTTCTGCTAAAACACAGTCCTGTTTTGCCACATGAGCAAGTTCCTGAACCACTTGGGATTTCAGCAGAAAGTGGAAATTAGCCCTTAATCTTGAGCCTCAGCACAACCTGCTGGTGTAGCCACAAGCAAGTGACAGTAGCTGTAGAATTTGTGCTGTGTTTCATCTAGACAGAGCTGACCTAATGCGTACAGGTCACCAAGTGCCTCGGTATGAAGTGTTCTGGGAAATGCATATGTTGTAGCCATGGCTCTTAGCAACATGGTTTACTGGTTGACTTGGTAGCGTTAGGTTAATGGTTGGACTTAATGAACATAAAGATCTCTTCCAGGCTGAATGAATATTTAATTATATTTTTTAATCTGACGAGGAAAACTTGCCTTTGTTCTTATGAACCATGTCTGGCTTTATTGTTAGGATTCTCCTTTAGAGCATTTGCAGAGATAATAGGCACAATCATGGATTTCCTGTCAGAGGTGCTGAATTCCATGAGTTTCAGTACTGTCTTTTAAGGTCCCCTTACTGCTTGGCAAAACCTGCTTTTAGCTTTACAGACTGTTGATATTAACAGAGATGTTCAAGATCAGAGAGTAAATATGCCAAGTATTTATTTGATTCTAGAAGATACTGTCATTGCTGTTCTGTAAAATATGTATACCAACTGGGTAGCAGAAAGTGATCGTTTACTTTCTATGCTGAAAACCAAGACCTTCTTTCAGGGAAAAAAAATGTTTACAACGAAATAGGATGTGAACTTCAGAAGCTATTATGAATACAGCTGAAATAATTCGTGTGTGGATGGTTTGAGTAGTGCATTAGATAAAAATGATCAGGAATTTTCCTTTTAACTAAAGCCTAATGTTTATCACACACATGCAAAAAAAATGGGGGGGGGGAAGAAAAAAGAGAGAATACCAAATATTTTCTTGGTTTCTTAAACAAAATATTAAATAGTGTTGACAGTCAGTTCTCCTTCTATACAGTATGGTAGTAACATCTAAAAGTAGTCCAGGTGGTGCTTGGAGTTGCTACAAGTATAGCAGCCCTATTAGTTGAAGATGCTCAATTATTTCTGAACCACTGAACTATTGTTTCAAAAACCGCTTTGTTACTTTCCTTCAAGAGACTAAAACCCCTTTCTTGTGGCTTGTTATGGGTCCATGAACTACTTCTTAAGGCTAATTTGTGATAAATTTTTGTCCTGTGATTTTTATATTTAATCTACTGGATCCAGCTAACTTGAGTAGCCCGACGGAAATAAGACAGGAAGCATGGAGATCAAGAAAACTTGAAGCTGGTACTTCAAGCTGAAGTACAGAAAGCTAGTGTAACTCAATTTGTCACTGAGAATTTTTGCTGAAATAAAAAATCATTTTATGTGAGTGGTTTCCCCCAACTGTTTTCCTCCATCATTTTGTCTTTCTGTTGAAAAACTGTGATTTCTACATGTTTTTTGTGTAAAATAAGGAACAACAATAACAAGGGTTTGAGACGTTTCCTTCAGTTAATAGCAATAGAACGGGACACTTCCATGCGTGCTAGTTCAGTTGCCATCCATACACTTTTCTGCATCATCTGACAGATATTTAGACCTGATTGCCTTCTAATGGGAAGAAAAAAAAGGATTAATAGTATGAATGACACAAGTCAACGAACAAGGTGGAACTCATTAGAAAATAGGGAACTGGTTGGTTGTGGATAAGACTTCACAGGAACTGTGCAACAGTATATAAATTAAGTATCAAAATCTAGATGTCAAAACCAGATGTAAGGTAGAGAGTCTATGTTAAAATTTCATTTCACTTGATAATTGCTATGTGAGAGACTATAAACAATATAAAATATATGCTTCATTTATTCACTTGTTAGTCACATGGGTAATGCTTTTTATGTAAAAATATTTACCAGGGTCCTACTGAGTTTCAGGAAAATGTCAAAAAAAATGCAACTCCTGCAGGTGGAAAGCTGTGTGTGTGGCTTGAACACACACACACACACACACACACACACACACACACTCAATTCCAATGTGGTTTTTTTCAGTGTACCTTTGATACAGGATATTTCACATTTCCTTTTGTGAGCAACAGTGTTAACTGTGCTGGTTGATGGATGGTTGTTTTGGTTTTGTTTTTTTTTTAATTAAACTGAAGAGTGAACAATTCTATCTCTCTAGCCTACTTGCTACACAGTTAACAAAGGTAGCTATATATTTAGTTAATGAGACTGAACCTGGTGTAAGAGGCCTTCCACAAATTATGTGAAACATGCAATAGTTGTGTCCAGGTCCAGGAGCTCCAAGTGTGAACGTGGAGACTTCTAAGTATTCCTGTTACTGAGTGTATATCTACCGTGTGGAGGAAAAAAAAAAAAAAAAAAGGTCTAATCTCAGCTGCAAATGCTGAGAATGACATGTCTGACATGTCTTTTCCCTTTCAGCAGTAAATGCTCTTTTGTCTATCTAGATTTTATGTGTTTTTCACAAGAATTCCTAACAGTGCTATTCTCTGTCATTAAAATATCAAAATCTAGTCAGTCAGCTGGCAATAAATGGAAAAAATAGAATTCCACAGCATAAGATTACTGATATCTAAAAGTGGTTTATGGGTCCTAGTGGGATTCCTCCTTTTTTAACAACAAAGCACAGAGTGAAAGAATATGCACAGCTTACTTTGTCTTCCTATTTCTTTTGATCTGAAAGAACAATCAGATAAGGCTGATTTCTGAAGACAGTTCAGAATGAACAGATTTCAGTTGCCCCCAGTGATAACCATCATTGTCAACAGGAGGCATTCCAGGTACTGACACTAGAGCCTTAAATGTTCAGATGCTGAACATTTTATCTTTTATTTTAAAAACTGCTGCTGGGAACTCTCTTTATAGAATGCAATGGATGATGAGTATTTAGAAGAAGAATGAACCCTAAAGGAGAATAAAGCCCAAGCCTCAGAGACTGTCAGTGAACACCAGAAGGACAGAATAATTTAAGGTTAAGGTGGGGAATTTCATGCACACAGAAAACCTGAAGCTGTGGAAAATGGAGAGGTACAGACTACAAAATCAAAACAGAAGTACTTTAGAGGCCCTTACCCTAATGGACATTTGTCCATATTTAGTGAATGAATGCACACTGTCAGAGTCCAGCAAAATTAATGCTTTTTCATAGAGAAGGCTCAGATCTGGAATATGTTGAGCTGTTGGTAATTGAATTATCTGTATTAAAGCAGCGCACAGAAATGCTAACAGCTACATTCTGTAAGCCACATCATTTAACAAGTGCTATCAGTCCCTCTAACAAACAAACTTCTGCCCTCAGTTTTTTAAGAAAATGCTGATTTTTGGCACAGTGTGAGAAGTTGCATTTTACATGACCTACACATTCTGCAAAGCTCATCAAACATGACAAGGTGCTATATAGTATATTTGAAAACTGACTGATTTCAAATGCAAAGATTGAAGTTAAAGTTACTAGAGTTACTAAAGTTATTAGTTAAAGGCACCTTCTCTTCTTCCTCCCTCCATTACCACAATTTATTCCTTGATCCTTTCACCAGTTTCTACCTGACTGAGTGTATGGTCTTCAGGACACGTTCAGTATGTCTGGGTTGGCTGTAACTACAGCCGCTGTTGAGGCCAGGATGCCCAATTTCCTGATTTTTCGGTAATGCCTTCTTTTTTTGCCCCTGAGTTTCCTTTATTACTTTATTACTTCCATTCTGATGTGGAAAGAAGATACAATCTTGTAACTTTCCTGTATATCCCTCAAAACTGTTGAAAGTCTTTGTTCGGGAAGATCAGGGAAACGTGAAGTTAGGAAGCACCAGATGACTTTTGGGTAACTCCATGTTTGTCTGTCCCAAGACAGACCATAATTTTTCCAAGACCCAGCAGTGATATCTTTTTAGATAATGTTCCAGAAAGACAGTTTTACACAAGAAACTGTTTATAATGTGAACATAATTACATTGCACACTGCACAGAAAAGGTTGCAATAATGGCAGGTGTGGAATAAGAGTTTTTCATGTTTTCAAGTGAAAATGTAAGGTGCAAAAAAGTTAAATATCACTGCTTATTGTGCTTTACTAAAACAGTTTCTAAACGTATGTGTGATGGCAGTTGGGAAAAAAAAAAGGCTGTATAGAAAACATTTATTGCAAATATATCTGTAACATTTAAGAATATCTGTAACATTTAAGCTCTCAGTTACATAGAATTTGATTTCTGACTGTGAAACAGGGGCACTTAAAGTATAAGTCCAATGAGAGTGTCCTCTTCAAATAAGCATAATCCAAATTTTAGCCAGCTGGGCCCTTCAACATTTTGACAGGATTTGTGTATATTGGGCAGATGCTTTGGTGGCCTCTACTACCAGCAAACATGTATCGTGGGTTTAAAGAGCCAACAGAGTAAAGCTCTCAAATGAATTGGAGAAAAAAACCAGAATTCTGTTTGGAGAGAGTTACAGATAGAAATTACAAAGCAGACACAGAATCCGTAAGCAAACCTCCTGAATTTTCCCCCAACCCAAAACTAAGTCTATCATCCCCAGTGCTCCAATCCTCCCCCCGCCCCATGCCTCTGCCATCCAAGAGGCCTAAGCACAACCTCTGGAGGCCCCAAACCAGACCTATCCTTACATGTTTGTCCCAATAATGCAGCTCCTGCCCGACACAAGGCTGGAGGGGGAGGAAAGGAGAGCGAGCTGGCCTTGCCGTGAGCTTCTGAAGAGATAGCAGAATTATGGGATTGAATAACAATCTTCCAGTCCCCAGAGGACTCTTTTTAACCTTATAGTTCCCAACCTGGGACAGCATGCATCATTAAGTAATCAGAGACCGAGACCATACCACGGACCTACATCAAAAGAGGGATCTCCATCTTAGATTTAAATTATGTAGAGCAAAATCTTAATGCACAAGGAAAACATCCTCTTTTTCCCATATATTTTCCCCTAAAAGTGCAAAAGCTCTCTTTATATTTTTATCAATGACCCTGATCTGAAAACCCACCTGGCAGCTCTTTTTTCATGAGTGAAATACCTACATGTTGCTTTAATTTTTATGTAAAGTTATACAGTGTTGACATATTCCATAGCCTTTCTGTGACAGGTCAGTATGAAAACCTTTCGTTCCATGCCTACTGAAGAAATCATTGGGGTTAAATGACAGGGCTCTACCAGTGATTTGTCTGTCATAGAGAACTGTAAATTACAGCCTGTCTCCTGGATAGTGTTTAGACACATTCTGAGATTAATGGTTTTGCATAGACACTTTGGACTTCAAATGATTTCAAGATAAGCTCCATCAAGAAGATTCTTCCAGTTTGAACTCAGCTGAAAGTGTTTTGCATTTTAGCTATGTTTATAAGAAACCTTGCTGGTACATAACAGACAGTATGTGATATTAAAATGAAATAGTGTGTCATGTTCCAGACTACATAAAAATTTTCACCTCCAGATTAACTCTTTGGGACATTTTTTTTTATCATAGTTCTGAACACTTTTAAATACAGACAGAAGTGAGGCATCTTACTTATATGATTGAGCAGACCCTATCTTTTCTCTTGAAGAAACATAGTCTGATAGCTTGTGGCTCCTTGTATTACTTGCAGTAGTAGTTTGCTGGCAGATGACACTGGATGTCTTCCCTGCTCACCTTCATGTTGATGCAGTTATATGACCTCAGGTTTCTGAGTTGCTGCAGCATGTGATTAAAGGAGAATAAAAAGTTCTTTTCAGTAAAAGTAAAAAGCTGCTCTTTTCAAAATGATACACAGATTTGTTCAAACATTTATAGAAACATCATGGTTTTTTAATTTCACTGCTGGAAGTTTTTGCATACAATATTAGTGAATCTCATTTATAGTATTTGTGACTGAAACGTCTGTTAAGGTATACAGAAGACTGAAATGAAAGCAAAGATAGATTTGACCACCAGATCCAAAGTGTATTAACTTAATGTACCAAACATTAAGTGGCATCTGTGCAGGGAGTTAAAGGACTTCCACTGTAAAATCCCACAGCAAATGCACAATGTCTTCAGTTAGCCTGTCAGTGATTTGAACATTCCATCATTCTCTGCCATGCAAATAAGGTGCAAACTGGATTCTACAGCAAGCAAAGACTTACCATCTCTGGTAGGAAGGAGTAGGATCCATCAAGAAAATGCATGAAAATTCTCATATCTGAGAGTAAACCATCAAGGATAAAACTCCTCAGTCTCCTAGTGATTAACTAACAGCCATACTTTTAAAAAGCCATTTCAAATAAAAAATTTTCTTCCAAAGAGAAGACAAAAAAACTCTAAATCAAGTCACACTGAAACTGAATTGAGTTTTATGGGAAATCCATCCAGTTCTTGGATGTGGAAATCCCTTAGAGCCACAGACCATTAGGGGCAGAGCTCCTATAGCAGCATTATACTCAGACTACATGAAACTACAACTGAGTGGCCTCTGAAGTGCTACTGTGAAGTTTAAACAATGAACATGGTAAATTAAATTATAAGCCTCTGTTCTCATTTGACAGAAAAGTGAGGCTGTCTTTCAGGAGGAGCCAGTTTTGTGTTACCTAGTGTGTGTGGTTCTCTCCCTTGAAGATCGATCTATTCACAGAAAGAGGCAGACTGCCTTTGCCTTTACTCAGAAGGCAAGTGATTATTTAAATAATAATTTTTAAAAGACAACCCAAAACCCCATGTAGCATATTAGTGTCAAAACACATCAGTTGTAATAACTTGCTTCCCTTAATGCAGTTATAGAACATATTTGACACTTGATTTTTTATTTTTTTTTAACAACTAGAACCAAAGTTTGCAAAAAATATAAAATAAGTGAATGTAAAAATCATTTTCTGAATGTGATTAGTGCATGCCACTCGCAAATGTCAGCAGTTATTTTTAGTGGAGAGCATTTGTAAGATCTGGCAGAAAACTATTGAAATGTCAGGAGGGTAAGAGGAAGCATAGGAGAAGCCAGATACATAAACAAATATGTTAGACGATTGTAATAGTAAGTTCAGAATTTTTTGAAAGACAAGATGGAGCTGTCTTGAAAGCAACCTAATAGATCACTGTTCCCTTTCCTGTCATAGATATTGTCTACACATGACAAAATAACTTGGATTTTTGAAAGAACTTTTGTTTCCTTATAGCCTAGAGACTGCTCTCCTCCTACCTTCTTGTTCACAAATGGACTGGTATCTTTAAACAGTGTATTGCACTCTACTTCTATGAAATTTCTGCTACACTTACATAACTTCTCATAGCATCAATATTTGCTTCAGAATATTTAAGAATATGTATATTCTATCTAATATATCCCTATTCAAACACCATTGGAGGCTATAAAGGGACAGGCAGTTCTTTGACAGCATTGTTCACAAGCTCAGGGATAACGCTGTTGAGTGCTGTTATCATTTTGCTTGATCCAGGAGTAACTGTAGGCATGTCAGGTATACTCTGTTAACAATATTTTCACACTGAAAGATGGGTCAGATTTGTATGCAGCAGTATTTCAAGAATACTCTTTTTTCCTCCTGCTTTGAATAACTTTGATCATTTATTTCTCCTTACATATAGTCAGGAAAAGTGCTGAGTCATTATTGGTGCAAAAGTTGCTATCTCTTAGGATTAAATTATTTAGTTTTTCACTTGTGCAGGAATAACACTTTCCTCTTTAATAAACATTTTACTCATGGATTTTATGACATCCAACCTGATGTATGACTTTTCGACTTATAGATTATGTAGGATTTCTTCGGTGGTTGTTTTTTATTCCCAGAGCCTCATACATAGTTCCTGTTTTAAGATAAATCCTTTGTTCTCCACACTGGTCAGTGCTTCTGTCTTTACATCAGAACTCTGCCCTTGGAAATCAGTCTGAATCACTGCGATTATTAAGGTTTCCTTGGGTAGATTCTAGACTTTCAGGTCATCAAGCACAGCCCCAAACCCTTTTTCTGTTGCCACAATTGATTATTGGAAGATTGCCGGGGGCTAACCTCTAGGGAACTAACTTCTTTTGAATCATTTTATAGATGTTACATACTTTATTGCTTTCTTGGTTTTTACAGCAAAGGTAATTTTTGTCATTTAAAATTAGATCAGATTGTTGAAAATTATACTCGTAGTTGGAGATAAAATGGAGATAAACTGGGTAAGCAGTTGACATACTAATGGTCAAGCAACAACCCTGAATTCTCTTCCTTTGCACTCCATGATCTGAAAATTGAAATATAGGATTTATTGATAGGCCAATTTATTTCTGCTACTAGAAGTAACAAGACTGACCATGGAAAAGCAGAATAAGCAGTAACTTAATTGCATTAATGGCACTAACAGTTTCAAATTTGATGTGTTTTTCCTGTGTTGAGGCTATTTTAAAAATGATTTTCCAGAATTCTCCTTAAAATATCTACCAATTAAAAATTCTGCTCTTTACCTACACCTGAGGGATTTTTGAAGGAGGTCAATAAGAAAACTTCTATGAATCCAAAATCTGATCTAATACTAAGAAATTTTTTTTTAAATTATATGTTTTTAGATATACTCTGAGCCTGAGAATCCTGCCAAAATGAAAGTTCCAGTACAAATAAAAAATCCCAGCTAGACAGCCAGCTCATGTTAGCACAATTCTTTCTTTGCAGGTAAATCTCCTTTGTCTGCTTCCTTCCTTCTTGTGCTAAGTCTCTTTGCTGTAGTACAATTAGAGCAGGCAGACAGAAGCATTGTGTGCTCCCAAAGAGAAGTCTACTATTATGAAAATGTGTTAATTATGTCAATGTTGTGAATTATTTTAGAAGTCTAACGTAAAAGCGTTTTCCTTCATTGTGTAATTATTCTGTGGGCTTTCAGCTACTTAAAATCTTAGGATAACTGTTTGTTTTCATTTAGATCTGTATGTTGCAACAAAGTGTAGAAAAGGGAGGAAAAAAGATAGAATACTATACCTTTTTTTGTTGCATTTTATTCGTATGGAGTATTACGAATTTTATTGCTGATGAAGCTAAGAATAAAAGAAGATAGATGTCAGAAGGCAGTTTCTTTTGTACTAGTGTGAAAGAAAAATGACTTACATAAAAACAAATAAACCTGAAACTGTAAGAATAGTGAATAGAAAAAACGTTGGGGGAGTTTTTTGGGGTTTTTTTAATGGGGAACGCATAATGATATAAGAATGATTCAGAAGTTACCCAAATCAAAGTACTATTTCAAGGAAAAGTATTCAGAGGCAGACCTAGGACTAGGATAAAATTAAAAATAAAGCCACAACCTGAGTCTAGGATCTAAATTCTTATTCAAAACCTTTATATTAGAGTTGAGGTTTGAAAAGTGCTTAACACTCAAGATTTCCCATTGAGATCAGTAAATTGGAACACTAGGATCCTAGAAATCTGAGAATGACACATTTAACTGGAAAGTCTATTTTTGTGAAGCTTGATTAAAATTCAAATAAATAAGGCAATATTAAAAAAGAAAGATATGTAGCTGAGGACAGTTACGTTCTCTATTGGAATCCGTGAAGAACTCAGAGCAATAGACTTGAGAAATTTTAAATTGTCATTACCAAACTAGAAAGGATAGACAGGACACTGTCATTTTTCAAACTGTGTTGTCTTGGGAAATAAAACNTCAAGGGATTCTAGAGAGAGTGAGCCAAAATAGAAAGAAAAAAAAAAGTAACCATACTAGGGGAAAAAAAATCCAATATTCAGAGTTCATGTGAAGACAGAATTTGTTCTCCAAAATATGCTAATGGAGCACACCATTATTTGCCTGAAGATTTTGAGCACAGCATAAGCCATGACTTCAAAATACAGATCTTTGTGAGATCTGTCTGTGACATGAATATATAGGAACTGAGAGATTTAGGGCTGTGAATCTGCTCTTTTTCTGTTCCCTGTGTCATTCCTGATCATTACTAGACCAAATAACTTATGAATGTATCTTAGAATTGCTTGAATCTGGAAAATTTTTTAGTCCACTGTGTTGCAGTTTAAAAGATCAGTTTTTAGGCACTTGGCCTCCATTAATCTTTAAACCTAACAAAAGGAATGCTGCTGTTGCATTTGTATCTCAGCACAGATACATACTGCAGACAAGATGGATATTGTGATCTTTCTCAGGGAGTTCAGACACTGCTAATAACTTGGTAACAAAACGAATAATGAATACAGCGTTACTTAGCTTGTCGAACAAAAGGCATGAAGCATTGTTTTAATTCCCAAAAGAATCAGAATTGTGAAGGCATCTGAGCATGTGCATGTCCAGCTTCCCTTATTGCATTCTTCAGTATATCTGTCCTTCTGTTGGATTTGTGGAACTAGAAAAATTGTCTTCAAGAAACTGTGATAGACAGTAATCTTGTTCCTTTTGAGATGTCAAATACCTGCTTTATTAAAGCGAGAAAGCGACAGTCAATTTAAACCAGAATTTATTGAGGACATTAAGAGCTGGAAGGGCTTTGGCTAATCACCGTAATGTCTCCAACAAATGGTAAATGAAAGCACAAGGAAATTGAGTTAACACAAGTTAAAAAGTTCACATACTTACTGAATTACATTAAAAAACCTATAACCTAATTAAATTATCTAAAACTACTCATCTCAGTCTGTCCTTTTATACTAGCGAATGCATAGGATGGTATTTTCTTAGGCACGTAGTAGTTGATAGGTTTACCATGAGTCAGTTAAAGAGCCAATGAACAAGATGAAAGGATGAATTGCTTACTAGCGTGCAATATTCTGAACAGTCACACCCAATGATGAGAAGAGTTCTGTGTTGGTGCTTGTTTATATCCCTCATATTTGTAAGAAAAAAAATCAGTATTATCCTGAGTAGAATGCATGTAGAAAATCCATCCATTTCTTCTCCTTCCCAGAACAATTTTAGGGGAAAGGCTGGAGAAGGTAAAGTATCAGGCAATATGTGCATGCCCAGAGACATGTTTTAGGTATGCTGATGTCCCTTCAAATTGCAGAAGGTGTGTTACTGCTTTATACACCATTATGCTACTTCACAAAGATCCCTTTACGTGTCTAGATTTTATAGGAAGATATAAAATATAAGATCATATTTTCTGAGTTTCTGTGTTGTCTTGCTGCAACAATCAATTCTTTACCTTTAAAATAAAAGGATAAAAATACTTTACTAGTGTAAGTGGTAAACTTCCTACAATCCCTCCTGCTGATTCAGGGGTTTATTGAAAACACAATGGTTAAAGAAACTGTGTGTGGTTTCATCTTGTGTCATAGTAATTTGCATTTGAAAACGGTAGGCAGAACTTTGAGAATCTATGAGAAATTTGGGTTGTTAGTCATAGAGCAGCATGTACATGCAGTAGCATTCTCACTTCTAGCATCATAGGAGGCTGTTTCAAGACAACTTCTGTATACTGAATGGCAGAAATGTTTCCAATTTGGAGAGTTTTGGCATTTATGCATTTGCTGGCTCTGCTTCCTTGAGATG
Source organism: Eubucco bourcierii (assembly GCA_013396675.1). Lineage (NCBI taxonomy): Eukaryota > Metazoa > Chordata > Aves > Piciformes > Ramphastidae > Eubucco > Eubucco bourcierii. The sequence goes on along the minus strand of VWZE01024400.1, from coordinate 315,538 downwards.
AAGAAAATCACAGAAGATACAGCTCAGTCTGTTGGCTAACCCCAGAGGACAGAACCAGCATGGTGCTTGACTTTTCCCACAAAAGAGTCACCTCTGTCACCTGACACACAAATGTGTAAGGAAAGTTATTGATGATGGCAGGAGAGACAGTTTTCATGTCTAGGAAAACAAGGCTATGGTGTGACTAATACAAGATCAAGATGACATTCCACCAATGTTCAAAATTGGATGTATCTCACAGAAAGTTTCATTTTTAATTTCACCTTGATAATGCTCATCAAGCTTTAATTAGAAGAATACTTGTTTTTCACAGAGAAACACAGTGTCACACATTTGTGTCTGCTTACTGAAAGAGGAAAGGAAACAGGCAAACAATTTTTTTTTCCCACCCACAGAGAAATAATTATTTTATTAAATGAAAGGGCTTTTTCACTCCTATTTAATACTTCTGAGTGCTTGCCTACCAAGAAGAGAAGACATTGCTGACTGTTTATTGTTGACATCAGAGTTAAGAGATTATATCAGTTTGGGTTCTGTAAAAGGAGAGATTCTAAACTTAATTGCAATTGTTTTTACTTTCTTTGCTGGTGATTAGTTTAACATTAAGACCTGCTGACAAAGAAACAAAAATCATTATCCTTTTCCCCCCAAGAATATTTTATACTTTAGTATTTCCCCATTTATCTTTCATAGTCTTAAACTCTATCAAAGGTAATATATGTATTTGAAATAAATAATGAAATAAATATTTTTTAAAATAATGAAAAAAAATATGTGCCCTGCACAAAATAGCATGTTTTGGCATTCATGGGTAGCTCAAAACCAGCTTTAGGGAAGCCTATGCAAATAAGCATAGGCTAACTGTTTAAATGCAAAAACAGTTTCATGTAAAATTGAGACATTTCTATATATTTCCACTCTTGAGACAGATAAATTTCCATCAATTTCTCAATGAAAAGGGAACAAAAGATAAAGTCTCCAGGAGGACAGATCAGCTTAGAAAGTATTACATTGTAATAAGATGACCAAGCCTAGAGTAATTTTCAGAAGGCTGACGTGCTATAAGAACATGAAGAATTATACCAGAGAATGATTACTTTGGAGGACTTTTTCTTTCAGTCTGAATGCAAGGAGTTGGTTTTAACAAATGAGAAAAAGGGGAGAATTATATGTTATGGCTCTGAAGTGCTTTCTGAAATTCAGCATCTGTAACAGGTAATCAAATTTCCCTCACTTGAGCAGTAAGCTGCTCACCCTTGGTGATGAATGCCATGTATCTTACAGTCCTGATCCACCTCTCTGCTAAGTTCAGCACCAGTGAAAAAAGTCAGTAAAATCAATGTGGTTATAGTGATGTAAAGCTCAAGTAATACATTGAAGGGACAAACTCTAAACCTCAGAATTCCTCGTGTGGCTGTCAAGTAAAAGTAATCACTGCATCTAAAAAGATTTTACAAAAGACACTTGTAGATATTTTAGTGGAATTTCCCAAGGTCTCTTTTTTCTGGTTTGCTTTTCTTTTTTCCTTTTCTTTTAGATTGTCTGTGTAGGTCAAAAATCTTTTCACTTCGCCCTCATATATGACATACATGCTATGAGTTTTCATGCTTCCTCCATATTATGCAATTGCTTTTGCTCCTGTGAATCCCACATAATGGAAAAAAAAAATCTTTTCTAATGTATAACTTATATTAAAGCAATAGGACATAGTATGTCAGATTTCTTATGAGTAAATTCTAATAATGGCTTACATAAAAATGAGAGCATCTGTTTCTCTTAGCTTGGAATTTAAGAAGTATTGCAGAATCTGTAAGTATCTCTGATTACTGCACAGGCATTCATCATGCTGAAATGATTTGCCAGGCCTAAACAGGCTTGAGCTATATGAAATTTTAAAGATACAGCTGTAAACTCATTCATTAATTTTATTAAAATAATGAAAAGCATATATTACTTTAGTTTACAAAACACCGAAATGCTAATTCATATTAAGTGTTTATTTCCTGCGTGTGTATTGCATTATTGTATATGGTATTAACACTGGTTCCTCTTTTTACTTTTTTAGGTTTTCTCTTTTTATCTTTTATACATTAGGAATTTTTTTAATGCATGAACTTGTTAAAATTTTACCAAATATTTCTAGATGCTATCACCAACTTGCGTTTCTAATATAAGACTTTTGAATATTGAGCATATTCAGGATGAGTTAAATAAGAACGTCTCTTGTCAACAAGCAACAGTGAGACAAGTAGCAATTTAAAATGTGCCACCTATGTGTGTTCAGGTAAAAGATGATATTAAAGAAAAGCACACAAAACACTACATAAGCCAAGTCAGTAGTAGGTAAATAATTGTTTTAGTGTAACTAGGACAAAGTAAGCAGGTGATTTTTTTTTTTTTTTCAATAACTATGTTCTAACAGAGGAAAACTATTTCACCGTTAATGATAAAAATCAAGTTCTAGCAAACTGAATTCTGTTTACTGATTTTTATTTTTTTTTCTTAACTGAATTTTAGGCACCATTTTGTTATCCAAAATTAAACATTTAATCATATTGTATTTTTTCTCAACAATAGAACTTTCCTTTTTAGAAAAAGTTCACTGCTATAATACTGAGTTCCAATAAGTAACCAATAAATAACTCACTGAATAACCAATGAGTTCAATATGACAATTTCCTTTTTATATATTATATTACTTTTCCCTTCCAACAGAATGCATTTTGCATGCCAATGTCAAGTTACTTGTGGTGAGTTGGTGTTTTTTTTATCCAGATAACAGGAGATATATAAGATTATGGTCTCTGTTAATGTAGTTACTCAGGTGTATGAGATCCTTCAGTATCACTTTATTTTAACTATTTTCTTAAATTATTTTTTAATACACATTTGTGGAAAAATAATTTGGGTTTGGATTTTTTGGGGAAGTTGGGATTTTGGGGTGGGTTGTGAAGGTTTTTTTCCAAAAGTACTTCTGACATTTAAACACGTAAGGTATATGGATTTACATTGGTAATTATATAGTGAACAACATTCTTGCTTTGAGAATTTCTCTGAGAACATTCAAAGGGTTTGGCTAGTAAATTCAATTACCTAGCTGTACTGGCAGGCATGCAGAGCATTGCATATGCAAAGATCCCCACGATTTACAAATGTAAGAATTCAGTCTGAGATGCTTACTGCGCACAGATTTTCCTGACAGATGTATATACTTCTGCTGCTTTTAATGGGACTTCTGGTGGGCCCCAGGATTGATCCTGCAGCATTTATCTAACTGAACTCATAGGAAATAAACTGGAAGCTTTAAAAGCATAAGGACTACATTACTGGTATTTGAACATATTTTCTTTTTGTTTTGAATATACCAGTAATTTTTAAAAACCCTGATTTTTCATGTAGTAACATCCAGCCAGATGTTGCTACTCTCAGACCTTGAAGTATGAAAAGATGTTACAGAAATGAAGCTATTTCTTAACATATAAGGCCACATTTAATAATTCAGAATAATAATATCTTACAAAGTGTATTTGATGCTCAAAATGAATGTATGCACCTGTTAAGCACTAGAGCTCTTTGTCCTGTAAGTTCTTAGCATATATTGCATGAGGATGCTATAGCTGAAGATGACATTAATATTAATGAAGAATGGGATCTGAGATAAAGTGAGTCTCATTCTTTCCCCAGCCCCCTACAAGCTAAATCCATTAGTATAGATAGATCAGCATTAATATACAAGGAGACGAAATAGCTCTCAATGCAGGGACAGTTCTGCATGACCTTTGGTACGATAAGCTTGTACTTGTTCATTGTGGTGCTCCAAGTTGACCTATGCAGCAATGCTAAATCTGATGTAACCAGAGAAATACTGTCAGTGCTTCATGTGCAACTTCAGTGAAGCTGCTGTGCTTTAGGGGAAAGAAACGTTGAGCTTTTCTGTTTGTATATCATTATACTGATTACAAAAGGCTTTCTTCCAGGGACCCAAGTGTAAATCTATAGAAAATTAGTTACTAAAGTCATTAGGGACAAGATGCAGGTTATTGCTTTGTATTAAAAATGAGTACTTTTAATATGCTGTGCTGTTCATAAAGGCAATACTGACTCAGGATCCAACTTGCTTCTGGACATCCACCAGAATTATTTTTAATTGTTAAGCCTCAACATAGTCTCAACAGATTTCAGTGCCTAAAGAATAACTCATCCTCTGCTCAACTTTATACTTCTAGACACTGAGAAATTGCTTGGAGATTAAAAACACTAAAAGCACTATGCTCTTGATGCACTCTCCTGAGAATACTGTTTTCAAGAGTTTTGGAGTTGCAAAACTTTCAGCATCTTTTTTCAGTCTGTGGTTGGGAAAAAACCCAAAACACATAAAGTATTACTGGTTTAATTCAGTTCTACATTTACACAAATTAATCTTTAAAGATAGCCTCCACATCTAGCATTTTATAAAGCTTCTATGAGGATACTATGGCCACAGGAGCTGTGAATGAACGTCCCAGAAAAGTGACAAAAGCATGCTTGCAGAGCAGTAGGAATAACCATATTTGCATTATATTCATACTTCAGACACAGTTGATATTCGTTACTCACTAAGTAACTGTTGTAAAATAGGACTGTAAAAGAGGCAAGTACTCATTTGTAACTGATGTTGAAATAATCTTTGTGCAGAGCTGCAGCCAGAGTATAGCAAGCATAGGAGCAGGGATGAGCGTGATCCCCATGACCAGGGCTTCAAATTCTAGCCTCAATGCTTTCCCAAGACTGTTTTGACTACTCTACCAATTTTGAATGCATGTTTCTAGTTAAGCTATTCTGAGTATGTGCTTTTTGTGTACAGCCACCAACACTATTGCATTTGTGTGGCCTGAGAGGGATAACTATGTCTTTGTACAGCACAGTAACTTCAGCAGTATTGGTTTATGGCTAAACAGTCTTTGAGAACTGTGCACTCCAGAAGATTCTCAGGTTTTCCAGGAACTGGAAGTATTTCCAGCTTCATCCCAGAGCTAGCCTGAGATAATTTTCTTTATCACAACACCTGAACATTTCTTTGGCTTGTTCAACTTCCACAACCCCATCCTGTTCCTAGCATTAATATTCTTAGTTGATGTGGGGAGATTTGGACGTAGTCATACTCCAAAAAGCAGGGAAAACTTAAACCATGAACTTGAGGGGCAGGGGAGAGATCCTGTCATATTCGTAACAATGAATCTGTCACTAGACAACATAGCTGGGCTCTAAAGAAATTTCTGTGTATGTATTTTCCACCTTATTCATTATTAATGTTGCTTTTTAGATCCAATCTATCCTTTTTTNTTTCTTTTTTTTCCCCCCCCGGTGCCCATAGTTCTGTTTATTTTAGCATCTGGACACTAGCTAGCTGCTTTGGCTAGCTGATGGAGACTCCTGCTTGGAAATTGATCATCTTACCAGAATCTTGACTGTTCTTGAAGCACCATCTCTACTGTAGGAGGAAGGCCTGTGCCCTTCCATGGTCTGAGTCAGCAAGGGCTGTGGTAAATACTTTTCAGCTGGTGGGAAAAAACCCATATATATATATAAAAAATTATAATTTTTATATATATATATATATATTTATATATGATTATAATATATAATTATAATTTATTTATATATATAATTATAGTATATATAATTATAATTTATTTATATATATATATATGTAATTAAGTGCTAAAACAGGTCTAAATTGTGAGGGACCAATTCACATCTAAAGTAAAGTAGTGACATGTCATTAACATTGATAAAGTGAGATGCAGATAAATTTGTGTATTTTATACCCCTTCCCATTCTATTTGAATGTGCCAAAAAACTTTGGCATACTCTAGAGGTAGATATATAGTTCAAAATATACACACACACAAAAAAAAAACCAAACCAAACCCTCACTTTTTGTTACTTTTAAGACATTTCAGGTTAGAACTGTGTTAACTTCAGAAATGCTACATGAGAGAACTTTTCGGCGTTTCCCTCTGAGCTGTTTCTTCTACGTGCATCTGCTCACCAACAGAAAAATAATCATCAGATCAGTCAGTCACATTTAGATAGCATTTCATGAGACCTACAGAAGGGATATGAGTGCTAAGATCCATTCTGGACCCCTTGAGAAAGGTCTCAATTTACAAATGCCTCGTAATCCATACTTACTTGAACATTTTCTAGTGCTGAGTGATAGCATTAGATATTATCTTGGTATCTTTGAGGCCTGAAAGATTTTAAGTAAATACTGACAAAGAGAGAAAAGAAGAGAAACTGGAGGTAGTTAAGGAAGAAACATCATGAATTCTGATCTCGTATCATATTTCTGCTTATTATCTCCTTGAGTATACGAAGCTAAAGCCCCTACTTAACCATATGTTCATGCTTAATGAAGTTCTTGAGCTAATGGAATGCAGCAGCTAAAATGTAAAAATACAATTAGGAAACCAGAAAGTAGAGACTGCTATTGCATGCGTTAATCAGCTGGAATACAGCCTTTAGCTCTCTTATTTGCAACAGAAGTCTCCCACTGCTTATGTCTAGCTTCACAACTCCTCTGGAAGAAAGCCTCTGCCTTCTAAATAAATGCTGTTCTCTGTTTCCTTGAGTAAACCATATTGCTAACACCTCCATGCCACTCTGAAAACACTCTCCCTCTTGAAGCTGATTCCTTGACATGAAGAACTTTACAAGCATTATTTTGCAATTAGCAATGGAATTACATAGAAGTACCATATTGGCTGAGTACTTTGTAATCTTCATTGAGAGGAAAACATGAAAAATAATATTTTTTTTTCTCTCCCTATCCTAATTCCTTATCCTGTAAAACATACATCCTTTTCTGCTGCTTGCATTATTTCTGTTAGCAATTGCAGCAATTTAGTGCCTTTCAAGTGCGGAAATCAAGCTGCCTTTTGAGCAATAGTCTGCCATGGGTTATTTGAATTAGGATGTTTCAATAACAGTACAGCTGTCCCACCAAGATGAAGTAAGTCACCTTGGTAACATGTTTAGTTTCTATCAGCCTTAGATCCTTTATTCATTCCTGAACCCAGTTTCAGCTGTTTTTTTAAATCCAATGCATAGTGGCACAAGATGAGCTGTTTCTTCACTCAGGCTGTAATCTGCATTTGTCCTCATGCCTCAGATAGGTTTTTTTTTCTTGTCATACTTAAATTCAGTCATGCAAATACCACTACCACAGTGGCCATGTTTGAAGAGGATATCAACTTCCAGAATTAGTGTCTTTTTAAAGCCCATAATTACAATGGCATTTTCTGAACAATCTAATAGGGGACATTTTAATTCAGTAATAACTTCCACTGTTACTGTCACGGTGCATACTTGCTTCAGTCTTTTCAGTATTACAAAGAAATGGCATTGCAGAGGAATTAGAGAATATATGTATCTCTAGCTGTCATTTTTTGTAGCATTTCTTTTTTAAAAATATATACTTAATGTACATGGCATACTTTCAAAATACCACAGTTTTGTGCTAAGAGAGATGTACATTAATCATCAATTTAAAAGTTATCTCTGCATCAGTAATAAGAGAACCAAAATTTTTTTTTACATTTTTTTAAAAAAAAGTGAAAAAGTCCAATTTTTACTCTAACCTCTATTCTTTAAATAGATACTTTTTGTATTTTTATAGTACTTTTATGTAGGACCTTTTAAGTTTATTGGTAAAAAATAATGAAAGCATTTATATTTCTGCATAATTAATATCAATACAAGAATGTATAAGAATGAAATATTATTTGGTGTACAAGTAGGATTTCTGTATGGAAGAAGCTAGGTCTACATTAGTAAACATGTATCTAGAGTACAGGAATTGATATTTCTTCACTTGGAAATTTATATGAAGGCCTGTGACATTAAAAGACTTGATTAAAAGAACATATATCACAGAATTTTTCAAATTTTATAATGATATGGAGCAAATACCAAATCACTTCAGCTGGACTATGTAGCCCTTTCATGAATTTACAAGGGTGTGTGGGAGCTACTAAATCTGCATTCACTTGTTTAACTTTGGGGGTCAGATGTTATTGTTAGCATATTGCAAATCAATTTTATGGAATCATAGAATGGTAAGGTTGGAAGGGACCTCAAGGATCATCTAGTTCCAACCCCCTGCCATAGGCAGGGACACCTCCCACTAGTACAGGTCGCTCAAGGCCTCGTTTTGATGCTTCATTTACAGTAGTCTGGTAGAAAAGATAGGGAGTACAAAAGTAATTTCCAAGAGAAGCTGTAGTGATAATTTTATGTTATATGGAAAAGGTCCTGCTGATTTCTAACCTCAGTGAAGAGTGATGTTGTAACTTGATTACTACCAATCTTGTAATAAGTAAAGATTAAAACTACATACACAAAAAGGTCCTATTCAGATTGGCATCTTTGTGTGAGAAAAGGGCTTGTATTTCACACTCTGTGCATATTGTTTTCTGATCCCAAGAGATAGCATGGGCTCTGAAATTTGAATCTCTTGCATATAACCTACAAATACACTAACAGCACCTTTTTTTTGGTCAAAAAAACAAGAACAATTATAAGCAAATGACTGAGTGGTTATAACAAGAAAAGTAATAATGCCAGAAAGACAAATATGTCTGGCATTCCCAGCTGTTGACAGGAGACAAGAAATGAAAATAAGAACATCTAGTTTTGATGCCTACACATTTGCATACTTTGATTTATGTTGTGACTTACATTTGAGGCATATATACAATGATTCTTTTCCCTTTTTTTCTATTAAAAAATTACATTTATTTGTAATATATTAATGTGGTCTTCCCTAGGATAATACAATTAAATTCAATTATGTACATTGAATTACTGTTCTTATTTTCAGACTTAAAATCATCAATTGTATGACTATCTTATTAATAATAGTTAAATAGTTTATTTTTACATAATTATACAGTTAACTAATGACTTGAAATGAGATGAATTACAGAGCATCTCTATAAACATGAAGTGAGCTTTTACACTGGCAAAAGTGTTTCATAGAATCATAGAATGGTAAGGTTGGAAGGGACCTCAAGGATCATCTAGTTCCAACCCCCTGCCGTAGGCAGGGACACCTCCCACTAGTACAGGTTACTCAAGGCCTCATCCAATCTGGCCTTGAACACATCCAGGGAGGGAGCATCCAAGGCCAGATGTTTGTAATCCCCTTTATCAATAGAAAGTTAGGCAAAAAAGGAAATCCTACTTTGTCTGGGATTGGAATGGTAGATCTGTGACAGAATCATTTCTTTAAATCTGGAAACTTAAATTACAAGTCTTTCTGCTACTCCTTTAAAAAATAAATAAATAAATGGGGCAAGTAGGGGCAGAGAGAGAGAGAAAGAAATTTGTCTACTTCCCCCCAACATTGATTTAGGAATTTTAATACTTTGTCATTGAAGACTTGGTAGATAAAGGTGTAGATCCCTTGGAAAATGTGTGTCCTATTTAAGATTCAGGGTAAGATTTTGGGTTTGTGTTATTTCACACGTAATAGAAAGTATTGGTTTCCCTACTATACAATGGACAATGAAATAAAAAGAATATGGAATATAATCATTAAAACAGTCTAATCTCCCTATGACATAATCTCTTTTGTGTACGTACTAAACACAGTTATAAAACCTCTAGTCGTGTCTGTGAGAAACATGGTTGCTTTTGTGGTGTTGGCTCAACTTTTTCTTCCTCATCACTACAATGTTAGTTAAGTGATGAAAACAAAAAAATGCCTCAAATTCGTAGCAACTGGTCAGATTTGGTCAGGATTAAATGCATTCAACTGTATTTACGTTTAAGTGTGAAATTAGTTTCTGCAAAACAATTAGTAAGCCACAAAAATTAAAGTTTCTGCTTCAAATACTGACACATCTTCAGTCATGAGAGCATAAATGCAGCATGTGTTGAAGATAAATCAGTGGAGTTCATAAAATGTTGTGTACAGGGATGGATGGATAGGTAGATAGTCAAGTTGATATCAGATGCTATAAGGTATAGCTGCCATAGGGCAAAGGAATGTATGATATGAAATTAAGTACTTGTGTTAATGAAGTAGAGAAATGGCGTACACTTAAGAGTTGCTCATTTTTCATATTCACATGGCTGTGTAAATACTCAGAATAATAGTACCTGACAAAGTGCTAAGAGGAGACTTAACATCCCATGTCAGGTGGAGTGTTTAATGGATGAACTTAAAAGCAGATAACAATATACCATACCATGTATACTTTCGTAATTGTACATTCCTCCAGAGATAATGGATATCATTATCAGCGGCGCCTGTCCTAAGAAACTTGGCAAGGTTATGATTGTTTGTTGCAGCTTTGGTTATATTAACATATACATTAATATTTATAAATATTTGATGTCATGTTAATTTTTCATATAAGATGATTTATGTAATGCTGCTCTGCCCTGTTAGAGGGCATTTGCAATATGCTTCAGAAGGGAACAGAATTGATGTGTGTTCTTTAAGAGGACTTGTCCGTCTATTACAGTGCTCACTGCATTATTCTGGAGAACAGTGGTTTAAAGATAAATTATCTGAATTGCAAATACACTCCATTAACTTTTTTAATAAAACATAAAAGACCACTCAAAAAAACCCAATGATATTATTAACGTGATATTTTTTCCCCCTGAATAATGAAAAAATCAAACCAAAACAAACATGGTTCTTCTGACATACAAGTATCCCAGGCTTTCTGCACAAAACCACCATCTCTCTTCCTGATCATGATGTGGGATTTCCTGACTGAATTTGCTTCTCAATATCTGTGACCAGGCCACTTGGACAACAAGGTACGAACATTGGGGAAAATATAAACCAAGCATAATTTCAGAATTCATAAATTACAAAACTAAATGAGTATGACAGATAAATTAGTTTATGGATACATAATTTCTTTATAAGATGTGATCTACAATTTTCCTTAGTAAGTAAGATATTATAAATCTCTTACATTTAAAATGCAGCTTTTAAACACAAATGGATTATTTGGTTTAGTTGCATGTCAGCCTCTAACAGTTGGGAAGTGGTTCCAGACATACACTTCAGGACATGGCTTAATGGCCATGCTGATATTAGGTGGGTGGTTACGGGTATTAGTTGGGTGGTTGGACTTGATGATCTTAGAGGTCTTTTCCAACTGAAACAGTTCTGTGCTTCTATAACGTTTAGGATCTCATGGTCAGCAACCGATTGAAGTACAGCTTGTGACAACAATACACAGGACCTTTACCTAAAAGTAAAGGTTTTATCTGTATATGGGCATTTCAAAAACCATGTCTTTATGTATTCTAGATAGTATATTTTAACAATACAATCTGTGGAACTTTCTGCAAAATATTTTACAAGTAATGTCAAAGGAAATACTTGTTATCAGTTTTAACAACAGGAAGCTCCTGATGTAAGGTCCTGCACCTGGGTAGGCACAATCCCAAGCACAAATACAGGCTGGGTGGTGAATGGCTGGAGAGCAGCCCTGAGGAAAAGGACCTTGGAGTCTGGGTTGATGAAAAGCTCAACATGAGTCTGCAGTGTGCACATGCAGCCCAGACAGCAACCGAGTCCTAGGCTGCATCAAGAGAAGCGTGGCCAGCAGGGCAAGGGAGGTGATTCTGCCCCTTTACTCTGCTCTCGTCAGACCCCACCTGGAGTACTGTGTGCAGTTCTGGAACCCTCAGCACAGGAAGGACATGGAAGTGTTGGAGCGGGTCCAGAGGAGGGCCACAAAGATGATCAGAGGGCTGGAGCAGCTCTCCTATGAGGACAGGCTGAGGGAGTTGGGGCTCTTCAGCCTGGAGAAGAGAAGGCTTCGAGGGGACCTGATAGTAGCCTTCCAGTATCTGAAGGGGGCCTACAGGAAGGCTGGGGAAGGATTATTTACAAGGTCCTGCAATGACAGGACAAGGGGCAATGGGCTTAAACTGGCAGAGGGGAGATTTAGACTGGATGTTAGGAGGAAGTTCTTTACAGTAAGGGTGGTGAGGCACTGGAACATGTTGCCCAGGGAGGTTGTGGATGCTCCCTCCCTGGATGTGTTCAAGGCCAGATTGGATGAGGCCTTGAGTAACCTGTACTAGTGGGAGGTGTCCCTGCCTATGGCAGGGGGTTGGAACTAGATGATCCTTGAGGTCCCTTCCAACCTTACCATTCTATGATTCTATGATTTTTCCCTGTGAGATCCTGTGAATTCCCTAGAATCTGTATAACCATAATTACCCAAGCATTCACCATTGTTACTGCAAAATCTTTTGACTTTCTGAAATAAGCTGATGAGTTTTCACTTTAACTCATCGATTTGAATTGACGGCAGGTCTTGAATCTGGAGCGTCTGGTTTCAAAATGTTTTAAATACAAACACATCTTCAAAAATACGTCTACATATTATATAGGCTTTTGCCTTCAGCATTAGTACTTTGATGATTTGTGATTGGATTTAGTCAACCAGGTTTATAATATTTTCAAATAAAATAAAATAAAATAAAAACTGACAGCACTTTGACCCAGAATCATATTAGATAATGCAGTGATGAGTGTGGTGTAAGAACCTTGAGTGTAAGTGAGAGAGGACTGGAGAAGAAGATGGACATGTATTTAAGCTAGTATTTCTTAAGTCCTCTTTTCAGTTTTCAATACCAAATAAGAATTTTATCACAGTTAACTACCGTGGAAGGGGAGGGTAAGGAGAAATTACATAAAATCTCTGGGCTGGAACATGATTAAGTAGCCATACAATACAATAACTGAAACGACAATGGACATTAATTGGTCTTCTCTGTGGGAAATAGCAGTATGGACAGCAGATCCTGACAGTGAGAAGAAACAACAAATCTGTATGAAATATAAGCACTTATTGTCTAGTGAAAACCTTATAATAAATTTGATCATTTTAAATGTGGAGATTGACATTTATGCAGGGTTGAAAAAAAGAATTCTCTGCTAGCCCAAATATATGTTGATAGTATTATTTGGAGTGCATTTCATGCAAATTCAACAAAAATATTCCACTTTTTTTTTTTTTATTTTAAAACCACTAAAACCAGTGAAACCTATTTTATTGATGAAATGTTTATGTCTTGTTAGGAAGAATATAGGACAGTGCTTTATTAGCTTCCATTACCCATGCTGTGAGAAATTCGAACAATAAACAAATATCATATATAATGACAACTATGTTGAATAATCAGAGGGGGAAAATTCTAAGTAAATCTTGAGTATTTTTAATACCAAAGGGAGGCGTTTGCAATATATGTTTGTATGCTTTGCAGCCTTCTAAGCTTTTGAGTGCTGCAAGCCTGCCTGAGGGGTAATTGTAACTATGTCATTGGCAGTAAGAGGACTCGGTGAGGAACATCGTCCCTCAGTTTTAGCTGTGAAAGAGCATAGAAGCAAGCATCCTGTGTTTGGCATAGCTTGAAGTAAAACACTATTCCAGTTAACAGCAAAGTTTAGATTTAAGAAATACACTCATGTCAAAAGAAGTGATTCAGTGAGACTTCCTTGTCCTTTTTTTGTTTGTTTTGTTTGTTTTCTGTTATGTTAGTGGGCAATAGGTAGAATATGAGAAATCCACAGTACAATAGATATGGCAAAATCTGCTGGACAAAAGAAAGCAATAAAAGCAATTGTTGAGAAGATAACCATCAAAGGGGTTACTCTGTAAGGGAGGAGCTCACTGATTGATGTTACAGTCAGAACAGAGATGCCTTTTGCAAAGAGTGGACTGGAACCTGTCCTTAATTGAGGAAAAAAGAGGTAATGTAAAGTCTTACACTGTCTGTAGTATTATACCGCAGCAGACTGAATGTTGGTCACAGTATTGAAAAGAAGACAATTTTTATAAAAAAGAGCAAGATTCTTTTTAAGCAATGGGTAATTTTAAATATTAATTTTAATAAAATATCCTAGTAAATAGAAATACTGCAAGTGCTTAGTACTCAGTACAAATCAAAGTACAAGTAAAATATTTAACATTTAAATCTATAAAATAGTGATATATACTATAAAAATACAAACTCACAAGTTATTAATTCATTAATGGAAAGACACCCAGCTGTAAATGACATTTCTGTACAACAGCAACAGAGAAAGGTGACTAATTCCTTCCCATCTACTTATCAAAAAAATTTTTTGAAGTAGGAAAACCATTTAATGGAGCTTTTGCAGGGTAAATTTAAAAGAATTAATAATTAAAAGAATTCCACTGCTGAACTTTTTGATTAACTTTTATTAACTACTTTTTAGAAGCTGGTGCTAGAAAATGGGATCCATATTAGCAACCAGTACAAAGCGAAATCAGTAAACCATGGTATTTTATTCTAAAATAAGTATTTGTGTTTCTCAACTAACTTGCATTATTCTTCTTTTAAGCTGTTTTGGCGTTTGTTGGGAGTTTTGTTGTTTATTGTTATTACTTTTTAAATAGTTATCTTTTTAGGGAGCATGTTTAACAAATACTAAATATTACTGAGATCCTTGCTTTTTATCATGATACATATTTGTTTTGCTATAAGCTATACCACATACAATGTGGAAATTCAGCCACAACTGGGAAGAGGCAGAATTTTAACAGCTGTCAATATAATGTGAAAGTTAGGCAGTGTGTTGGTTATGACAAGGAATGCTTCCTCTAATCTCTTCAATTGCTTGTGCATAGTTTGGCTTGACAAGTGCTCAGCTTACCATAGCTAATCAAAGGAAGCCCTGTAATGAAGATGACAAACCTCCCATTTCTGTTCCTTTGCAAACACAGATCTGTAACTAATACCAAGGCAAAAATCTGGCCGTTTGAAACTGTTTCCTGTGTTTGATGCAAACAAGGCAGAAGGATCAGGAGAATAAAAAGTAATACAAGAAAGATGGAGGTCCATGATACATATTTTCTACAGTCAAATGCCAGCATTCATTATGGGTTTATAAGCTTGTAAATACTGTTGCTGTTTATCCTCTTGATCATTCAGGTCTTTCTCCAGACACTTTCACAGTGATACAGAAAATACATTCTTTTATTTTGTAATTATTTTTTTTTTACCAGTCATAGAATTTTATTTTTTTTTAACCAGAGTTTGGATTTCTGCAATTACATCAGGGCTTCAAAAGAGTAATTTATATTATCATTTGGTGAGCTATGTTACAAAGCATCTTTTAGCACAATTATGAGATTGCATTAGACAAACGAAGTGGTCTGACATATTGTCAGCTCAGTACTAAATGCTTGGCACATCTGAATGAACAAAAAAAGAAAGAGGAGGGAAAAAAAAAAAAGTGTGAAACCAACTGGTTTTTAAGATGATGCTAAAAAAATTTTGACCCTTTCTCTAAAACTGTTTATTTTCCTTTCACTGAGATTTAAATTTTAGAATGAAACCTAATAGATCAGCTCCTCCCTTTTTGCAATATTCAGGGCAAGCGTAGAAAACAAATATTTTAAGTCCTTTCTGTGTAGTTAACTGAAGGTTAAAATGGTCCCAGAAAATCCTCCCCTCATTTTCTGGTTATTCTGAATTAAGTGGGCTAGAATGATGCCACAAGGGCTTCTCGATGAGCCAAGATTAAGCTAAAGCATATCAGTGATACTAGTACAGTGTAGAAACATCCTTTAATGCATACCTCCTTTCCTGACAACTAGTAGCAGAGGGGAGTACAGTGGGGCTAAGTTCTGGGTAGTGTACCCTGCTGGGAAAGAACTGTCCTCTTTGAAAGGTGAGGTTTCTGAAGGTATTGTCTGAGCTAAATATTTCCTACTTAAAAATTGCAGGAATTTCATCCCAACTATTCTGTCTGGTTTCTGAAAGAGCACTTGATGATGAGCAATGGAATTTAAAATAAAAAGATTTTTCTCCCCTCACTGTAGTCCACTTGCAAGTCCCAGCACAGTCATATTTTAGTGAGTCAATGCCCATGCGTCTCCTGTGGTCAATTAAAGTGTAAAACCGAAGAGGAAATATTGCAAGTATTAGAGAGCACTGAGAGGAATGTGAGGTGGATGAAGCTGTGGAAAAGAAGTCCAGAACTTAAGGAACGTTTATTTGGGTCTGATGTGTCTGAACTGGAGGGAATGTAACTGGGGAGAGGTAGTGAATGCCCCCTAGGGAAGCTAGCTGAGTGATCATTGATTTAGTCTGATGTCCAAACAGAAAAAATATTGAGAGGAGGAGAGAACTGTTTCAAATACAACTGAAACAGAGTAATGGAGAGGTTTAAAGTGACCAGGGAAAGAGAGTAAGAATCAGTTTGCTAATGCAACACTTCTTTTTTTTCCCAAGTGAAAAATGAAGTCTTCCTTTGTTCCCAGTTATTTGACTTTGTTTAGTGTCTTGCTTTCAAAGTTGATTTTTTTCCCTAAGAAATTAATTTCAAACTAAAATGTTATATTATTCAATTTATTGTTATTCTAACCTATTCCAAAAACTTCAATTTTCAGAATTTAAAACTAGGGAAAAAATCCAGTGTTTAATATCTTTTTAATTTAAAAAAAAAAAAAAATAATGTAGCTGAAACTGAATAGAAAGAGCATAGAGAGGTTTTTCCTTCACAGAGAAACGAGCTACCAATCATAAAAAATTATTAGCGAATAAAGTTTTGTTGACCAAAGGGTAAAACTTCTGAGCTCTTACTGTGAAACCTAACATTTATTGATTTTTTTTTTTATTTTCATGAGGGTTTTTTGTGCAGAAATTATAAGAAGAAATTGAATGAATATTAAAATTTACGAAACTTTCTACAAGTAGGGAAGCATCACAGTGTCAGGTGCCTGTGAAGTCTTATTTCTGTGGTGGTGTTACATGCTTTAATTAAACAATTGCTTCGTGCAAAGAGTGGCCCTCTTATAAAAAATAATCTCCAGTTTGTACTGAATAGACTTTCCTTAGAACCATTTCTTCTGTAGTTTAAAAATATGAATACCTGTTTGTGATGCAAGGCAAAAGGTGATTTCATGGTTAGAGAACATTACATGTCACCTGAAGAGCTGAGCAATCAGTTTGCCTTTGCTACAGAATTTTTAATGTCATTCTGGGCAGGTCTCTCAAGACCAAATGTTCACAGTTGGCTCTGTTCTGGGTTAGGTATTCTCTAGAAACTTCTACAAAGCTACAGAGCACAATGCTCTCTGTTTTCAACCTCCTTGTGTCTGCCATATTAGGGAGAGAAAATTTCTGGACCAGTCAAATGATTCTACAGTTTTAATTCTAGTTCCATACAGGTTTATTACCAATGTAAAATACTGAAAAGTCATGCCCTCGGTACCACAGAGCTGCCTGTGATAATGCTTTTATTCAGTGCGGCATTCTAATGACACAGAGTAAGAAAGACTAGGCAAAATCTGTTGGCTGTGGGAGATAAAAATTAAAAACCTTAAGTACCTTTCCTCTAAATAAGTCTGATCTCATAAAAAACTATTTGATCATTAAAGAATATCATTACATCTGAAAATAGAATACTGAAATACAGTTTCACGTACAGCTTTGATTATTGGTGCCATTGGCTGGTATTTTTTGTGTTGATAGAGCAATTTCATTGTTCTTTGTATATCTCTTGTCACTTTAATGTGTCATAATAAGTACATATGTTAAAGTAGTCTGACAGTTACATGAGGACTGACACGTACAGATGCACCTCTGTAATCATATATAGTACTTATAGAAAACAAAGAAAAATGAGGAATATTATCAGCATAGACATGGAACCTATTATCAAATTACCAAAGGAAGTGGTGAGTGAATTTGATTATTGCCAATGTTGTTACTTATTTGTATCGCTATGGCTTCGATGAGCACTCAGGCTGCGAGAGCTTTCAGACATGCTGCATTACACGTAGCATAAATGGAAAAAGACTTTTCCTGCTTCCAGAGAACTTTACTATCTAAGCATAAAACAAAAGCAACAAGGCAGTGCAGCTAATGATGGCACACAGCAGCACTGGGAATATTGGTCAGCACAATTACAAATACTATCCAAGATTTTTGTGAAGATATCACAGGAAAGAAAACCTCTAAGTAGGAGTTAGAAAACCAGTGAGAGAGCCAGCTTTGTAGGTTTTACACAGAATTTCTTCCAAGAGTGAGAAGAATCGTGGGGGAAAAAAGAAAAAAAAAAAAAAAGGCAGAGAGATGCATTTTAAACTTTAAGAGTTGGCAACAGCGACTGGCATCATATGCGAGGCTGACATGGGTGTTGAGCTCTTGACAGTAAGAAAGCAATGACTGGCAGGATGGGAAAGGGCAATGGAGAATCCTTAAAATGAAGACAAGTAGATTAAGTTTGGTAGTAGAGAAGAGACTGCCAGGAGGAAAAAATGTTATTGCCATAGTGTCGAAATGGCCGTAGCGGCAGGCTGTAGGAATACTCAAGAAGGTTGTAAGTCACATAAAACTGAATTGACAGGTTTCTTTATCCATTCTTTTACTTTCTGTAATAGAATTCCTTCTGACAGAGCTGACAAGTTTATTGTTCCAAAATTATTTTGAGAACTATTTATTTTATAACAGAAAAATATAACTGTAGAGCTCTAGTTTTGCCAGCACAAAAGCTATAGATTTCTGATGATGCTTCTTTAGGATTTTCCATTTCTTTATGACTAATGTAAAAATAGAAAAGCTGTATTTTTACACTACACATATACAAAGGGTTTCACTAGTTTTCTTCAGGTACTGGATTTTTCTTAAAGAGGAACTAGAGCTGTGTGCTTTAGGAAGCTTCCAAAAAGATTTATGTTGTAAAATGAAACTCAGTAGAACTGTTCCTTTTCAATTTTGCCTTGTTGCAAGTCCTGTTCCCAAAATAGTGGGACAGCTTTTCTCTGAGTCAGCAAATGTTAGAGTTCACATTAGTACTGAACTGGGATTTCAGTTCTTTAAGATTCCACTGTTTTGTCTGAATTCAAGGGTTTCTTGTGATATCATCAACACTTTGTGAGTATTTGGTGGTCTGATGACGATTTTAGCTTGTAAAAAATCTTGCCATTTGTGCTGATTTGAGGCTAATTGGAATATTTTAATGGAGAAAATTATAGGCTGTGAAAATGAAACAAACAAGCAAACAGAAACACCACGAATCAAAAACCCCAAAAAACAAAACAAACCAGAAAGAACTTAAGCCTCCAGAAGCTATGGGTGTTTCAACATCACTCTAATATACACAGTATTTAATAGACAACTGAAAAAAAAACATAAAACAGGAGGTTGAAAGCATATGATGGAAGGGACTATGACAGTCTAAATTTATATCCATGCCAAAACTCTTTCTGCTGTTGGTGGTTCTCCAATGCTGAGGTGAGATGTGTAAAAGAGTACAGAGTCCCACTCAAGCTGCTATGTTTCTGCATGCGCATATGGAAGTCACATTGTTCTGAATGCAAGATGAATATCACAGAATCCAAATTTAGGTCACTGTAAGTGACTGGAATCAATTCTGTTCAGAACAGCTATTCAAGGGCAGAATTATCTGCTAAAAGATTATTTTTGTGTTTAACTTTTACTGAAGACATTTCTGGTTTTACTGAATTGTTTTCCATATTTAGTTCCTAGAGACTTAAGAACTCCATATATTGAGTTCCATTTATTTCTATTTTAAAAGAAAAAAAGTGAAAATCTGTGTTTTCAGTGGTGTCGTGAACTTTTGTCAAAGCAGAAAAATAAACGTATTTGAACATAACAGGTTTGTAAATCCAAAATTTATTATATAGTTTGTATATTTATATTTATTTTTATATAATTATAAATATATTTATTATTATATAGTTTGTATATTCTGAAACAGCAGAAATGTTAAGTTAAAAAATAGAATTGTGGCCTAGCAAAGTTGATATTAGCATCAATATTAGCATCTGTGGTAACGTTTCTGATTGCTTGAACACTTGTTTTTTCTGTGTCACTTCCTTCGTTTTCCTAAAGGGAACTCTTGAAGAGAGGATCGGCTTTCTGAAGTGTATTTGTTGTAACTTTTTAAAAGGCAGTGCTGACAGGTTGTGAGGCAGTTAACATGCCTGCATACTAACAGAACTCTTGATTAGAGTTGCCATAGTACAGCCAGTCTGGCACCAGACAGAAGGATTACAAAAAGACCTACCTAGTAAATTCTCGGAGTTACCATACTCCTTCGTCTTCACACCTAGTACCTGGGCAGTGGTGTGGCTGTAAGCTGACCTACTCTTTTATCTGTCTCCTTGCTCCATAAAATAGTAGTTAAGGAGTATCCCTCAAGTCTGGAAGGGGAGCATACAGCTTGCTTCCCAATTACCACTCTTCATGGGCTGCTGTATCATCAGATTGCCCTGCTTTTCTTAAACAGAAAGAGGACCTCTAAGTTGTTAACAGCATGTGAAACTCCACATATGACTACATCAACATACACAGCATAGTACCATACCAATATGGGAAATTAGCAGAACCTTGCTTTGAATGCCTAGCAGTATAACCTGTTCCAAAACCCCTCTCACTGAGAAATTGCATTCTGTTGCCACAAAAACATGCAATAAACCTCACAAACAATGTTCAAATAGGAAATAATATCTAGGAACACAGGCTCAAGATTAACTGGATGCACATACATTGTTCTCAATAATAATTTACCATTTATATTGCAAATGAGCCATTCTGAGAATATGAGAAGTAAGGGCTGTAAAGAACAGTTAATTTCTCTGATTTTTTGATAGAGTTGGGAAAAAAGACAAGCTTTCAGATACGGGGTTCCTTCATCAGGATCCTCTATCAAATATGAAAGGAAAATGTTTCTATTAAAAAAAAAATTCACTCAACAGGAAAAGTTAATATATGTAATATATATATAAATTTTATAAAGAAGCACTGGAGCATCTGAAGTTTTTGTGAAACTGAAGGAGAAAAGAACTCTATCTTGAAGCTGGAAAGACCCAAGAAAATTGTGGACTACATCAATATTTTTATAATATGAAGTTCCATAGCATCTACATGTACATAGAAGGATTGTAGCCCCATGGTAAATGTGTGATGCATCTCTTGTCAGGCTTACTAATCCAGCTCTTCTGAGGTAGCTCCTGTGATTCCAAGCCTCTGAGCCACTTCAAAGAACTCCTGTTTTACAAGTATCAAAGACATACTGGGGGTAAGAAAAAAAAAAAAAAAAAAAAAAGTTTTATCCTCTGAATAGAGAATAGTACCTGGCCAGTTGTCCTAAAGAAAAGTAACTGGCATTGTGTAGAATGGGCAATATTTAGGAGAGGTACTTAATTTAGCATTTTTAGCTCCATGAGATACCAAGGCCTTTTGTACTATTGGGGGGGGAGGGGAAAAAAAAAAAGAGAATTCCCTTCATCAGATACAAATTAGTTTGCTTCTGGTGCTGATCACTCACACTCCCACTCAGAAATCAAGTACATGTCTTAACAATGACCTACAAAGTACAAGATTCCAAACAAAATATGACCTTTACCCTCTTGTACAAATATTAACAAAATGAAACATTTTTAAAAGCATTATTTGTAGTTTTGCAGCGGAAGAACCATGAGCTTTGCATGAAACCTTGTCAAGCAGAATACCAGGAAGAGTTTAAGAATATTCTGCAGAGTATGTGGATTAGTCCCAATACAAAGTCTGTTGTAATGACACTCATCTGAAGCAATATGCCCACCTCCATCATGACTTTGTGCTTATCAGTAAATATAGTGTGTAGCTGTCAAGTGAATGAGCGCCTTTATGGAAGACAAGACCTACGTGAGTTCTTAATATATGTGCATGTTTGTTAAAAACAGCACATGTATTAGTGAAAATATTTGGGGAATCTTGTGTTGCAGCTTTTCTGTGTTAGGGCAAAATGAGTTGACTGAAAATTTCTGTTTTCAGGAAAGACCATATCACCCAATTCTCCTGTAAATATCTTCAGCTACTATTTATTTGTAGGCTGCTACAATTATGCCATATCTGATTTGATTATTAGGGTTAGCAGAACCATGGCTAATGGAATCAGTATCATGGCTACAGCAAGCTTTGTGAATTCTCCCTGCCAGTTTTCTGCATAACTACACTTATGTCACTCAAGCAGCACAGGGATACTCTAACAAGTATTTGTAAACCAGGGGGAAACTTCTAATGGACCTCTTCTTGAGATCTTGTGTTTTTAAAAAGAAGGGGGGGGGAAAAAAAAAAAAAAAAAAAAAGTTCCCAAGAGTGAAGTATAAGTTAGCTTTTCCAGGGGGAAAAAGGGAATGAATTACATTTCTCTTCTTGTCCTTTAAATGAATAGCATAGTTTGGGTGAAATTATCGGGCAATTGCATGCCTTTTATGCAGATAATGCTATTTGATGAAAGCGGTGTTTTGATCTGCTGAGGATAATACAGATCCAGGGTTGGATTCATTGGTGAGAGTAAAGCTGTCTTCTGTGATAACTTCATCTCAGCATGAGGTCAGACGGGGAAAACTGGGATGGGGGATTAAAAAATGACACAGTCGGAGCAGTATTCAGTTCCCTGCTGTGCTCCTGGCTGCACACTATAGCTTATGTTTCTGATCTGTTATGGTATTGTCTGCTTTTCTCTCCCAGAGCAGAAAGAGATTGCTTAAAACTTTTCTTTTTTCAGCTAGAGGGATTAGTTCAGTGCAGCTTTTTTAATTAAAGAAACTGTATCTTTTTCAATGTAATTTAAGGCTGTACAAGAAGGCCATCAGCATTCATAACTTAGCACTATTACCTGTAACAAAGTGTAGCCATTGATTTTACATTCAGAACAAGCAATCGCTGTTAAAAGTTTTGAGGGTTAAAAACTGATAATTAGCCTTTCAATTACTCTTAATTCCTAAAACTTTTCTATGAAGGAACTTCAAACAGATTTGCTGTTAGTTTATCTGGGCTTTCTTAGTTACATCTCCATGACATCAGGAGAGTGCTTAAAAAATATTCTGATATGTGGAAGTAGATCTAAGCTTGTTTTCTAACAAAAATTACAAAAATCCCCTCAAATATTAAAATGACATCTATTCAAAATGTCTCTCTACTACCAGCAGATTCCTTTTTAGATCCATATTTAATTTCACTCAACATATTCTCTAAAAATATAAATAGTACCTGTATAAATTAGTAATAATATGCAAATAATCGACACTTGTTCACGATACATAGAAATGCTCAGCATGTATGCATGTATCTGTGTGTATGTATGCACATATATTCATAGATTGGCCTACCTACACACATATGTATTGATATACATACACACACACACACACATATTTTTCAGCTCAGAGGGTTGAGCTTACAGCTCAGTTTAAACAAGGTTTGCGGCTAAAGCCTTCAATTGTTTCAAATAAGGCCCATATGGTGATCACTTTACAAAGCATACAGGGACTGTGCTTAGGTTGCAACATACACATTTCCAGCTAAATTCCATGCCAGATCAATTAGAAACAGTTCTCCTGAGCAGGCAGGAACAAACACAGATTGTTACCACTCTACTGCCTGAACTCTTGTCTTCCAAGAATGAAAGCAGTCATCTTGAATGCAACATACTTTACTACCAGCAGCCTTAGAGATTTTTTCAACCAGTAATATTTTAATAAATTCTTTCTTTAGCCACATCAGAGCAATTAACGTTCACATTATAAAGATAAAATGGCATATCATTGTCCCTCATTAGAGCTTTTAGCTAAAGATCTGTTTCCAAGACTTTGTTTATTAGTGATATCTTCTACTTGGAGGAGTACATGGAAGAGGAAAAGGAAAAGAAACAAACAGAAAAAACACATCTGGTTTCTTTTTTCCTCATTCTATATGCTTTTAGTCTGTAGATTTCCTTTATTTGAACAGTTAATTGGTGGAATTGCCTATAATGATTTCTTTTCATACATCTTAAAAAACCCAAGAAAGTTAGTTAGGAGTACAAAGCTTATTTAAAATGAGGCCTTCTTACTCTTGTAAAAAATCACAAATTCTGGATAAATGTTAATTTGCTATGTAGACCTCTGCAAGAACATACAAGGTCTGTATGTTGACTCCTGAATTGCTATAAATATTCTGCATTCGTCTTGATAATGGAAATATGGGTAGTTACCCCCAGCTGTAGTTTGCTGGGAAAGTCTTGTATTAGCAAACACAAATCTTAAATTTTTTATGGCCTCATGTACTAATTCATAGGGATAGCAATAATGGCATTTTGTGATGGCTCCTACTTGTGAATACAAAGTGATTAAAATTATTATGTGCTTGATTTTAATGCCATAGCAGTAGTTCCCAATGCAGTATTAACACTGTGTGAAAGGCATTTTTTGTATTCCAGATCATATGCAGACTCCTTCAGGTTCTTTCCTAAGAAGCCAAGGAAAAGGGTCAGCAGTTGTGTGCAGCTGAAGTGCAGCATTTTCACCAGAGGTCAGCTTCCCATATAGCTTTGTTTTATGCAGTGGAACACAAACTAATGTAGTGGAAAAGCATGACCCCCATTTAAAGGTTGATTTGTATGATAATCAGTACATTTAGTGGCCTCAAAATGGATGTGTGTAAGGCCCTATCTTGCTTTAATTAAGGTAATTAAGACATATTTCCCTCTGCAGACAGCTATTTAATTTTATGACTTTGTCAGTGATCAGATTAGAATATTTGTTTTACGATTTTACCACAATTCAGTACTCGAGGAAAGTGCCTTTCTCGCTCTCCTCCTGGCAGCAGAGCATCCCGGTGCAAGGACTGGCGAGGCAGTGCAGCTCTTTGCTTGCTTTAGCTACGTGCGTCCCCTACACCTTCCGAGTTCCGTTCCGGGTGCAGCCTGAGCGCGGCGGGGCCCCCCGCTGACGGCGGAGAGGCGCGGCCCGGCTCCTTCTTCCCAAAGTTTCCCCGTCCCCGAGGCGGGAGGGGGAGGCGGGGGGAGCGCGGTGTTCGCAGGGCTT
The DNA here is from genome assembly GCA_013396675.1 of Eubucco bourcierii. Classification (NCBI taxonomy): domain Eukaryota; kingdom Metazoa; phylum Chordata; class Aves; order Piciformes; family Ramphastidae; genus Eubucco; species Eubucco bourcierii. The sequence continues at coordinate 290,663 of VWZE01024400.1, read as the reverse complement.
ACGGCAGAGCGCGGTCACGGCCGGCTCCTCACCTTCTGACCCGGTCGCGACACCTTCCCTGCCGCCGCCGTTCGCTTTCGGCGCTGCGCTGCTAATAGCGGAGGCTGCGCGGGATCGCAGGGGAGGAAAGGGAGACAACGCTGCCGCCTTCTCCTGTGCGAGCACTCGAGCAGCCGGTGGCTTGCTTGGTCCCTACCCGTGACTCGCACGGGCGCAGAAGCCGTGGAGTTAATCGCTAATGGGAGCAGTTGCTGCCATATTAGGACCATCCAGATAGGAGAGTCGAAAGGAGAACTTATTTGTTGTCGTTGTTTGGTTTTTTTTTTTTTCTTGTTGTTTTGTTTTTTGCTTTGTGGTTTGTTTTTTTCCCCCAGCTACGAAGCGTCCTGATGGAGCTAGTTATTTCCATCATGTAGAGGCAATAATCCTTACCTAGCTGCACTAAACTGCACCTTGACGCTTACCCCAAAGGAAAATGGGTGATTAGAAACAATTTCTTCCTCCGTGAGCTGTAGATCAAGGGCCTTTGATAACGCAGAGATTTTTAGATCTTATTTTCAGACATGCAAGAATCCCAGAGTCCTGGGAGCAGAAAGTGCTGATAGATAAGCCTGTCGAAACCCCAGTTACGGTTCAAGTACGGAAAGACACATTAAGAGTGGTTTAAGAAGTTTGCAAAGAACGTGACAAAGTCTTGAACTTGTCTCATCTTTTGGCGTTACCAGTAGATTAGTGCAGGAGCCGGCACATCTTCCATCAGAGGACGTCCTGCTCTCTTCTTTCACTAATACCTACTGTCAAAAAAGATTTACTCATAGTCACCCTTAAAAAAAGTCTCTAAGTCGATATGGAATGCATATCCTTTTGTTCCTCTCTACTAAAATAGAAAGCTTATTGGCAGTCCAAGAGTAAGGAAGGGTTGGACTGTGACTTTACAGACTTTAGTGACATTTAGTAGTTGACATTAGTAATATACTTTTCTACAAAGCTCTAGCACATATGTGACTGCACAGTTTTCAAATTAGTTTCAGTTCTGAAGGTTGAAATTTAATTAAACTTTGGTAAGCCTAGAAATGCCACTTTGGTTATATTCAAGTTAAGAGCACCAAAAGAATTTACTCTGAACTTAAAATTTGCATTAATAAGTAGTTGGCACTTACTATTTATCTAGTGGGCTTTGAATAAAGATGAAATTATCTAATCTTTTTATTTATAACAGAAGACCATCTTCACTATATTTGGAGGTAGTGAAAAAAGTTCAAGTTAGTACTAGATGAATGGATTTAACTAAGGTAATGCAAGTGGCTGAAGTAGTAGCGCAAAATTATACCACTTTATATGTTTGCATTTGCAAAAGACAATTTCAAATTTTGTGTTAGAGAACTGTAAGACAAAAAGAAAACTATGTATAAAACCTTGACTCTACAGGTTTTACTTTTAGTTTAGCAGAAATGCTAATTTCTATGCTGTGCATCAACAATGTGATGCAAGTTCAGGGTTAAGACTGTTCCCGTGTGTTTGTTGTATGTCTGGTAACAAAGAATTTAGTGCAATTCGCATTTTCACAATTCGAGTGCTTTCTTGCAAGGACTAAAACCTTTGTAGGCTATTATATTTGAAAAACAAGGTCATGAGGATTCTATTTCTACCTTCTACCTGTATAATCTGGGCACTTACCTTCATAGAAGTCTTATCTAGAGAGGTTTGTGTGACTTCTACCTTTTAAAATGAAATCCTACTAGGTTAGCTTCACTCCCAAAGTCAAAGCATACTATTCTTTCCAATTCCAGTGGTTTAGTTTTGCTATCTTTGAAAAAAAAAATTCTCTAACCCTGTATTTAAAAGTAATTGCTTATTAATTATTACACCTGTCCTGGGAATGAAGACAGATTTCTGTTTATAAAATACATGTTTGTTGGGGTGTTTGGTTTTTTGGGCGGTGTTGGGTTTTGATGTTGTTGTTTTCTTTCCCCCCCTGTGCTGAATAGTACGAATTACACACCGTTTGTGCACTTAAAAATGCTTGAAACATTTATGGTGTTCTGTTACACTTGCTGCATACTGGTGCTTGGTGATGCTGGCGATCTATGCGTGTGTGCGTGGACAGTATCTGCTGTAATTCTCAAATGCTGACCTCAGCACTGTCGGATCAGTTCAAATACCCAGGTACCTTGCCTCTCAGGTCGAGCCCAGCAAAGTTCAAACGCAATGGAAAGCACATGGGTAAAATGCTCGCAGGTGAGAGAAAACTGCTGGATGGACCATAGGTACATCCCCAGCAGTGCTCGCTGGCAACATCTGCAGTAACGTTTGTGTAATTAGGAGGTTTTTCCAAGTCATCTCGGGTCAGAGGAATAGAGAGATTTTCCTTGGGAACGTTCAAGATCCCATAGCCGCTCATCTTTCGTTGTAGAGTCGGAGATATGGCAGATGAATTTAAGTTTAGAAAATCAAAGAACTACAGCGGGCAGCCAGCTAGAGGTTCAAAGCTGCGCATCCATCTTAACTTCCCCAAATGTTTCGCATCTCCTATTTGAAACCTTTGAGTTTAAAAGGAAAGGGGAAAGGAATAAAAAAGAGGACGGTCCTAGACAGATAGATGGGTGACATCCTAGCGTGTGAGAAGTTACAGCTACTACTGTGAGTCGAGAGGATGCTGAAGAGTGAGGGAGAAAAATAATCAGAAGCTCCTTTGTACGCGAGGGAGAAACGGCTTTTAAAGCAGATGTTTGAACTGTAATCAGGTCACTCAGCACCGGCTCCCGCCTCACGCCGAAAATTGCAGGGGTACGGAGGAGAGGCCAGGCGGAGGAGCCCGCGGATGCCCGTGCGAGGAGCGGGCTGCCAGTTCGGGGAGCTCCGCCAGCACCCCTCGGCCTGCATGGGCGCGAGGCTGCCGGGCGGCCCCGCTGCCTGCGCTGCGCCGCCGTGCCCCGGCTACCAGCAGCGGGTGAGGAGCCTCGGCGGGCTGGCTACGGCCGGCTATGCTTGGCGCGGCGCTGCGGGGAGGCGCGGATTAGTTCCCCAAATTCTTCCCCTCCCTTCATAAAAATAAATCGGTCCCCGCGGAAAACAAAATGCGGCGGACGGAATCTTTGTGCCTCCGCCGGGAGAAGGGAAAGCGCAACGAAGCCCTGGAAGTTCATTTGTGTTTGCAATCAGGAGCATGCAGACACCTTCATCAGGGCAGAAAGCTGCGAAGAGCCATTCATCAGCCTGAAGTGCTGCTCGCGGATGACCCCTAAATCACCGCCGGCGTCGTGGGTGCACTGATTGAGCACAGCGTGGGAGCCGCACCGCGGCACTCCACGACAAGCGGTGGTGGAGGGGAGGGGAAGGCGACAAAGGCGCCGCGAGCCCGGCGGGCCCCATCCCGAAGCGGGTTGGGGGAGCGGCAAGGCCCTCAACCGGGTCGTTCGTCTGTCCGCGCTACGGCGCAAGTAGGTACTGATGGTAGTGGCGCCGGCTGCCCCTCCCCGCGCTCCTCCCCCGCCCGGCACGTTGTCGTGCGCGCACCTTCACCCTCTTCTCCCGCAAGAAGAGGGGCCAAACTCCTTGCCCGCCCCGGCGGGGAGAAGGCGGGGAAAGTGAACTCCGCAGGGCGCGTAAGCCCCCGCGGCGGGGGCGCGGGCAGCAACTCGTGGCNGGTAAGTGACGCGCTCTTCTTCCCGCGTCTGCGGGGGCGGCTGATTTCGTCGCTAGCGAGAAACCGAGGCCGCCGTGTCCGTTTCCCCCCTTCTTTTCCTTCCCCGGCCGAGGGCGGGCGAGCGAGCAGAAGGGCTGGGGGCCCGTGCGCGGAGGAAGGCGGCCCGCCCTTTCCCGCCCATCTCGTGGTGACACCTCTTGCGGCGGGACCTTCCCTGGGCAGGAGTCGTGGGGCGCTCCGGGACGCGCTGCTGC